>JAGFNQ010005700.1:313941-335656 GCA_024364735.1 Boesenbergia rotunda
TCCGCAAGATATAATGGAGCAAAATAGAAATATGGTTGAAGAGATAGCTCACGCGCATACCTACGGACTGAGGAGTGGAGGGCTTATATAGCCGGGGGAGCTGACAACCCTTGTCCGTGTCGACGAGACAATGGTGTGATACCTGTCAACTCGTATGGGAGCACTTGGGAGTACCGCGGCAGGGCACGGGGTGCTCGAGTAGTACGATGGTACTAAATGGGCGGACTGACCGCGAGGTGTGCCAGCAATAGGTAAGGTGTGTAGTACTCCGACATCAAGGCCGCATCCTGGATGTAATGACATAGGGGGCGTAGGGACGAGATAGTCCGTACCCCCGAGTGCCGACCGGCGGGTCCGAGTGTTAAGGATCGGGTCGGGTAATGGCCAGTGGAGCGTGGGCCGCCACGCATCCGCCTGGGAGAGTTGAGGCGCAGGATACACCCTGAGTCAGGAGTTTGTTGGATTATGTCTGACTGATTCTGCTGGATATCCGTGTGGTGTTGGGGGAGCGTGGGTCGCCACGCGTCCGACTAGCTCACTCGACTCCGATCTGGGTCGGGGCATGGGTTAAGGCGGTCGAGCCAGGAGGAGCTTGGGGCCGATCTGGCCGACCCTACTCGTCGCTGGCTGGATGGCGTCCCGGGGAGCTTCCTAGCTCAGGGATCCCCCGGCTGAGGTTTTGGTCGGTCCATCTGCTTGACCTTCATGACGCCAGGCTGGCTGGCTAAGCGGGTCATACTTACCCGTAGGCAAAGTCGGGATCAATACGTATTCCCTAGAAGTTTAATTTATTCATTTATACTTTATTTCCTCGAGTATCTGTTGAAGAATTTCTAATTGTTCGTCGAGTTGCATTCGATTACTAACAATTAATACCTTAAATGGTAGGAGTAATGTTCTGGATTGAGCTTCCAGACTTTGTGATGTATTTTCTTCGATAAGTTCGGAGATAGCTAGTATCCTGTTTAAAAGGAATACTACCTGATCTTAAAGGTTTTCTTAAGGATTCTTGAGTTTCTTCCAAATATTCAAGATTCCTTAATACTTCGGTTAAGATTTGGTATTTTGGGCCCACAAGTTCCGTAGAACAGGTGTGTTTCCAGAAAGTCCTAAACTTATAAGTAAATCTATAATAGAGTTTAGGTGAAGATTGTTAGATTTGGTGGTGGTGGTAGAAGTACAATTCACTTATTAGATTTGATGGTGGTGGTAGTACAATTTGAGCGTCGAAAGAATAACAATATAATACTACTTAGGTGAAATCAAGATTAGAGTTTGATCTTGTCGCGAAGTGAGGTGGAAATCCGAATAGCTAGACGGTCTCCCGAGTGCCACGAGTTGCTGACCTGGCGCCGACCTAGCTCCGACCTGCGAGAAAATGACCATTAGCAAACCCGCCGAGAAAGATCCCCGGTCAGGCCCTCCGACGGTCAAGTCAGTGTCCGCAGGAAATGTAGTGAAGCAGAGGGAATAGCAAAAGGGAACACAATTGTGCATACCTGCGGAAGGAAGAAGAGAGGGGCTAATATAGCCGGGGGAGCTGACAACCTCTGTCTACATCAATGGGACAGAGGTATGATGCTTGTCAGCTCATGGGAGAGCACCGATCAGCGCCGCAGCATGACGCGGGGTGCTCGTGTAGGACAATAGTACAGTGTCATCGACACATCTGCGACATAGGTCATAAATAAGTAAGGCTTGCGCTGACCCCCTTGTCACGGTCGTACCTACGATATCCTAGAGGCGACGTAAGGAATGATTGGCCTGGGGACCGCTTACTGATCGATGGGCCTGCGTGATATCGGTCGAGTCGGGTGTAATATCGCCGAGTGAAGCGGGGGTACGCCATGAGTCGGGAGGGGGGGGGCGCTGAGCTGTAACTGCGATGCCCTCTTTTAGTTCTCCTGCTTGAGTGTCTGACTTACGGGACGTTGAGGACTGGCCTACCTGACCTAGCCCTGGGTCGGGTAACTGGCCCTGTTGACCGAGTCAAGAGACTCTCGACGTCTACCCGCCCGACCCGTCCCGAGGTCGGGCAGTCGGGGGCTCAGCTGGGATCCCGTGGTTGGCCCGGGCCGCCTTCTGTCGTCGTGGTTCATGGGGCCCTCAGTTTGCCTGTACTTCGCAGGACTTGGCCTCAGCCCCCTCGAAATGCGGCACCAGGCTGGCCGGCCGAGCCCCCCGTGGGCTAGGCCGGGATCAGAGTTTGTGTAGATTTTAACGCATGATCTAAAGCATGAAATACAGATTTAATGCTGTAAAAACTTATAGTGATTTGATGATGATCCTGTCCTTTGTGAGCAATCAACAACAGCAATTCGTGATCTTCAAGCTTGTTGTCGGAAGTGAGATCACGTAATGGGAAAGTTCTTCCACTCTCATATTCACAAACCAAATCCTACTCAATCTCGGATGGATGTTCTTCCTCTCATATTCTTCTCACTTACACTTGAATGAGTCAAAAAAAAAATTTGTTTACTCTCTTCTTCTCCTGTTTCAATGGGTTATATAGGAGAGCAAAGTGTAAAGAAGAAGTGGGGAGGGAGGGGCAACGTGTGCTCACTCCCTTGGCAACGTGTGCATTCACTGCACACGTTCTCCATTTCTAACATCTCTTACTCGTACAAGTCAAGTCACATAGATCAAATAAAAATCAGGTCACAAAAATCATATGAAGGATCAAATCACAAAGATTATATATAAACTAGGTTACAAAAATCAGATAGTCACAAAGACCATATAGTCACATAGATTAAAAGAACATTCAATTCATACCTTAGAGAAAATGGTTCATGCGACAGCAAGCATCCTGAGCAATCAATGCTATGAAAGTTGTTACTCTTAACTTAGCTACTCTTTGATAGATCAATACTAAGAAAGTTGTTACACTGTACTTAGTCGCTCTGTCACATGAATCAGAGACGTCAATAACTTACTTTTATCCCAAATTAAATCATTTACATCAATATAAACATTTCTAATCCCTCATGATGACAATTAAGTCAAGAGCATATTTAGTATTTTCATTCAATACAATTATTCATAATCACATTTTAAGTACTCAATAAAAATGTAATTGGTCAACCAGTGAATAAATGTCAAAGAGGTAGAATCTCTCTTAATCTTCCATTTTAACTTGAATCTAGTCATCATAATCAATTGATTTCCTAGTTATGCTCCATAGACCAAATCATCCATAACTAATAGGATACATACTAAAGTACTAGACATTGATTAGAATTTCAAGTAAACAGCTAAATAGTCACTTAGAGTAAAATTGAGATTAACTTATAATCTCAAAGATCTCACATAGTAGAGAAGTATGTATCCATTCTCCTACTACCCTTATTGTCGCTATAGCACATGTGGTATGAATCACATACTACGATGTTTTTCTCTTTAACAAATAAAGAGTGCATGCTTTTATCAAAATTAGCATCGTCCAGATTTTAATCTAGATATACCTAATGTCTAATCCTGAATTCAACTTATGAATTCCAATATGGCTTTTAGCAGATTCAGTAAATGGTGGGTTCATTTACTCCGATTATTATATAAATGATCTCATCTTAATACAAAAATTAAAGTAACCCCGACTTATAAGTATGTCTCTATTCACAGCTACATAAGTTGTCCTATAAATAATGATCTTACTTTTATTTATACTCAACAAATAGAGATGATTATCCATGTGAGTGGACCAATCTTAATCTACCAACATATTTATCGAGACTTTATCCAAAGTGTAACATCAATATATATACACTAAATAAATCATGGTACTTTCATATATTTGATTGACTTTCAAAATGTGTTACATTTTACAAAATCCCAAAGACTTTACATATTCAAGAAATGACTCTTTAGACAACTACTTAGTAAAAGGATCTACAAGCTAGCACGTATAGGAATATACTCAAGGACTACCTTTCCCTTGTCCACAATATCCCTTACATAATTATATTTAACTTTTATGTGCTTGCCTTTACTATGATATTTGGGATCTTTTAAAAAAGCTATCGCAGCTTGATCGTCACAATACATTGTAACATGACTCTCACTATCTTTAGCAATCTTCAAATGCTTCAGGAACTTTCTTAACCAAATAACTTCTTATACAACAGTTGCACAAGCCATATATTCGGCTCCCAGTGTCGACAATACTACACAAGCTTGTTTCTTACTATTCCATGAGATGACACCACCATTCAGCAAGAAAATATAGCCCGATGTGAATTTTCTGTCATCAAGGTCTCCTGCCCAATCTGTATTTGTATAGCCCATTAGGCTCAACTTTGATCCTTGAAAGCGGAGACAATAATCTACTGTCCTTTTGAGATGTCTGAATATTCTTTTCACCTCTTTCCAGTGTCTAGATCTTGGGTTTGTCTGGAAATGGCTAACCAAGCTAACAACATAGTTGATATTAGGGTGTGTACACAATATAGTGTACATTAAACTACCAATGACACTGGCATATATTTTTTTTCTTCATATCGGCTATCTCATCAGGAGTCTTGGGATACATACTCTAGCTCAGAACTGTACCTCTTGTTATAGAAGTTTGTTCAATATTGCAATTTAACATGTTGAAGTGTCATGACATCTTAGTAATATAAGCCTCTTGAAACAAACCCAAAAGTCTTTTTGATCAATCTCTAATGATCTTCACTCCTAAGATGTACTCAGCTTCTCCTATATCTATTATGTCAAATTGTGATGAAAATCATGATTTGATTTCAATCACCACTTGTATGTCATTTTCAATTATTAGCATGTCATCAACATATAACGATAAGATGGCAATCTTCCTTTATCCTCCCTGATATAAACACAATGATCTTTATTGATCATTTCAAAACCATAAGAGAAAATGACTTCATTAAATTTTATGTTTCATTGTCTTGACTCTTGCTTTAGCCCATATATAGACTTTTTAAGTCTACATACTTTATCCTCTTGACCTTCAACAATATAACCTTCTGACTGTAGCATATAGATTTCCTCGTCAAGATTACCATTAAGAAAAGTCATTTTTACATCCATCTTATGTAATTCCAAGTTATAATGTGCTACTATAGCTAAAATGACACATATTGACACAAACTTCACAATAGGAGAAAATGTCTCTTCAAAATCAACATCCTCTATTTGAGTATATCCTTTTGCAATTAGACGAGCATTGTATCTATTAATTGATCCATCTACCTTCCTCTTTATTTTGAGAATCCACTTATTCCCAATAGCCCTTTAGCACGAAGGAAGATTGACTAAATCCTAAACTTGATTCTTTCTCATAAACTTTATTTCTTCATCCATTGTAATTTTATATTTTTCTCTAACTGAGTATCTCAATGCTTCCTCAACCATTCGAGTTCTTCATCATCAACAGGGAGAATTATTAATGACTCATTCTCAACGAACGAATCAATACCCCGATTCTGTAGTCATCCAAGATTGGAAACTCTTCTTGTTCGAGTTTCCAAAATAGTCGATCTAGCATTCCTATATTTCCTTGGATTCTGAGAATCGAACTATAGCCAACCTCCTCAATCTACTCCATTAGCTCATTGCATCGCTCATTGCGACGGGTCGTGGTGCATATCTCACGCGACATCTGAAATTGAAAATATTGTTTGTACAAATCAACAAACCAGTAACAAAATCGGTTAATTCAATTCACATATATGCATAAACCCATAAAGTCATAAGTAGATAAGAAAAATAAATTTTCTTTATTTAAGGAACCTCGGTTGACTAATGCATTGGACCAATGGATTAGGAAACTAAATCTTCAGTCTGGGTCCATTGTCCTAATTTTCTACTCTAATTAGCTAGAAATATATTATCTAAGTTGTTCTTATTTAATCCTTAGCTTATTTAAATCAGAGTCAAACTTATTGATCAAACCAAATAAATTGGTTCTGATTAAATCAACTAATGATTTAAACCAGATTAATCTGATCGAACTAATTAGGTCTGATTAAACTAACTAATGGCTTGATCTAGATCCGAGTCTTATTGGACCAACCTAGTCTAGTTCAAATAAATTAACCTGATCTAATTTTATTAATTCTGATCTATTAAAACAATTCCAACTCATTTAAGTGAATTTGGTCTTTTAGATTAAATCAGACTCGTTAGCTAAGCCCAATTTAATTCGTATACCTTACAATAATTAAAAGCATAAAACCTAATTAATTTAAGCAATGGTGAATTAAAAAATAATCTGGTCATTTGCATAACAAATTTTTCTATGGCATATAAAAATATTGATAACTTTTTTTTTAATTATCATGCCAATGTTTTTTTATTTTTATTACCGTGTCGCTTTTGTTTCCGAACGAAACCTAAAATTTCATTTTTCTTTCTCTGTGCTGCTACCCACGCCACCCCATTCGTTATCGCCTTCATCGGCCTGACCACGTCCATTGCGATGTGTATGTCGGCCAAGGAAGAGGACCAACACAAGAGTCAGTCCCAACGACAGTTAACACCGCCGCGATTTCTTCTCCGCGACGAACGTGGTTGTCGACGCATGAGGCAGTTGCTAGCGTGCAACACGACTGAGTGGGATCGTCGGTTCGCGACACTAACAGTTAGTTTTCCAACTCGAAAGAAAACCACCAATACAAAATCGCGATTTCTAAGCGAAGTGATTTTATGCTACTTAGAATCTCACTGCTCTAATACCATTGTAGATTCTAACGCATGATCTAAAGCATGAAATACAGATTTAATACTATAAAAACTTATAGTGATTTGATGATGATCTCGTCCTTTGTGAGCAATCAACAACAACAACTTGTGATCTTCAAGCTTGTTGTCGGAAGTGCAATCACATAATCGGAAAGCTCTTCCATTCTGGTATTCACGAATCAAATCTCACTCAATCTCAGATGGATGTTTTTCCTCTCGTATTCTTCTCACTTGCACTTGAACGAATAAATTTTTTTTTTCAATCTCTTCTTCTCCTCTTTCAATGGCTTATATAGGAGAGCAAAATGTAAAGTAGAAGTGGGGAGGCAGGGGTAATGTGTGCCCACTCCTTTGCAACGTGTGCATTCACTGCACATGTCCTCCATTTCTTACAGTTTGACTCTATCTCTTTTAGATGAATTTGCTCGCACATGAACGGCAATCATTTCTAAAAATATAATGACTTTATCTTGCAACAGCAGCATTGCAAATCGCAATATCTCTTAATCGAAGAAGTCTCCAAATACAAGTATGGAATGTAATACTTTGCTTTGAATTCAAATGAATGCAATGACAAATTAGAGGGCTTATTTATACTTTATGAAGGGTTAGAAGAACCTTTTAGTTCAATCAAATCTCTTCCGTCAAGTTGAATTAGATCTAGATTGCATTTCTTTCCAAAGAACACAATGTCTTTTCATTTGGACGTTTTCTATTTTGAGTTTAATGGCTGAGATTAAAGATACATATGCCCTCTCATTTGGATGAACCCGATTTGTCCTCTTAATCCGATGATCTAGATTGTCATGTCACATATTAAATAATGGATTTTAATTTCACATTCACACCTTATTAGTTCGAAACTAATTTTCTGATAATTCTCACATGAATAAAAATTAATACATGCATGACATCAAAGGAGAATTTAATCTAAAAGTAGACCCGACTATGATTTGGAACCGACGGTTCGAAACCGCCGATTCGACGGTTCGTGGGAGGTCGACCCTTAACATTAACCGCCCAAGCCGGTTACGGTTCACGATTCGGAACCGCCAGTTCACGGTTCGGTTCACGGTTCGCCACGGTTCAAAATTATTATATTAAAAAAATTAAAAATTAAATTAAAAAAATAAATTTTATTAAAAAAGAGCTTGCACTTATATAAGTTGCCTACGAATCCCCTTAGGGTGTAGGGGAATCAAAGCCCACGTAGTTCTTTTACATTTTTACCCTTTTATATTTTTTACATTTTTACCCTTTCTCACTGACTTCCATTTCCTCCCGTTCCCGTTGTATTTGTTCCTTCGGTATCAAATTCTTCGAATTCGTCTTCTGAAAGTTGCATTCCTTGGATTCGCTTCTCGGCTCTGATCCAATCATCAAGTAATGTTTGAGCTTCCAATGAGTCGGGAGACATAGTTGATCGTCGTTCATCTAATATGTTGCCACCGGCACTGAACGTCTGCTCCACAGCAACAGTTGACATTGGAAAAGCTAAAATTTCTTTTGCGATCACGGAGAGAACGGGAAAGCTTTGAGTGTTCTGTGACCACCACTTCAAGATATCGAAGTCTTCGCTATCTGCTTCATTAAAATCAAAAGAAGTCGTAAAATAATTCTCAAGTTCCTGTGTGGAACTTGAGTATCCTCGTGGACATTTCGTCCGTTCTTTTAATAAAAGTTGTGCTTTTATAAGTTTTAAATTAGTAGTAGTAGGTTGTTGTGTTTCAGAAATATTAGTTTGTGTTCCATATTTAACATAATATTAATTATAAAGATCATATAAATAGTTTCTAATATTATATATAATATTAGCGGATTCGGAGAGGAAGAATCTTTAATAGGAATTAAAGCGTCATAATATAAAGTTAAGATTTCTTATAAAACTTCTAATTTAAATCTAGGATCTAAAGCAAATGCAATTAAATAAATTTTAGAAATAAAATAAAAATATTTTCCCCATTTAATTTTCATAGCTAATATACATAAAGTTAAAGCTTCATTATTTACATGTTCATTTAATATTAATATTATACTACAAAAATTCACTAAAATTAAATGAGCAGTGGGATAATAAACACCGAAAAGTTGTTCAGTTGCATCGTTAAAATTTTTTAAAATTTCACAAATATTACTATAATTATTTCATTGTTGTGAAAATAAATATACATTAGTATTACTATTTTGTGCAAAAAATAAACATAATAAATCTTTATATTGAAAAGAATCTTGTAATAATTGATATGTTGAATTCCAACGTGTTGGAGCATCACGTGGAAATTTTTCAGGTCGCATTCCATTAGCTTTACAAAATCTACCCCATTGTTTCATTATAGATGGATGAGACCATAAGTATGAAATTGCGGTTCTAATTGGTTGAATATAATTTTGTAAAAGTTTTAATCTATCTTGAACACATAAATTTAAAACATGACATACACAACGAATATGAAAAAAATAAACCACCAATAACAGATCTACAAATAAATTTTAGTTCATCTATAGAAGCGTATTAGAATTAGTACTGTCTAATGATATTGAAAATATTTGACGAGTCAATCCATATTCTTCTAAAATTAAGTATAATAATTGTGCAATGTTATGAGCAGTATGTGATTTATCAAAAACTCTATAAGCTAACAATTTTTTTGGAGGATCCAAGAGTTATCAATCCAATGGCATGTTACACCCATATAAGAATGAGTTTGCCAATGATCACTCCAAATATCAGAACATAAAGAAACTTTATTATTTAATTTACTAAATTCTTCAATTAAATTTTTTTTCTTGTTTTACTAATCTTTTAATTGTACGAGTAAGTGTAGTCCTAGTTACACGTTTAGCAGCAGGATTAAGAGATTATTTACAAAAATCTTCAAATGTGCATTTAGATCCAAAACTAAAAGAAATATGTTCTACGGAAATAAATTTAGCTAATGATTCTCTTAATTTATTATCAGAATATAAAAATAAACCAGAATCAGTACTACTACCACTAGAAAATCTAGATAATTATGTTTGAGAGCGGTCAAGCCCATATTCCGTCGGGTGCTTCGTTTCTACATGTCGTTTCAACGACCCATAGCCGCCGCCAGCTTGGAATTTGTAGGAAGCGTTGCAATACTTTCATTTTGCACGTATTTCTCCTGACGGAAGTGTGACCTTCTCAAAATGTTTTGTGAAAATAGACGATTTTAAAGGAGGATTTTTCTGAACCTTAGAAGTAATCGCATCGGTACTTCCTTGCGTTTCGGGGATCGGAGGGCGTTGGGGCTGAGCCTCGGTCTCATCATCGGTGGATTGAATTTGAAGGTTGGGATCCTCGTATGCTATTTCTTTTCCCCTCCGAGATAGAGATGATGAAGCTCCGTGACCTCCTTCCATTATCGTCGAAAAATGAAGAACGCGGAGAGAAGTTCAGAGTTAGAGAGTTGAGAATGAGAGATTGAGAGAAGAGAAGTTGTGTTGTGTGTGAAAATGATGAAATGAGCTCCCTATTTATAGAGTTCGGATCATAACAGTCACTAAATCATAGCCATTGATCAAAAAACGGTCAAATGATCTCAACCGTCGAAAAAAATTACAAAAATCTCCCAACGGCACTGTGCCGGAACCGACGGTTAACCGTCGGTTCAGCCCGGTGAACCGGGTCAACGGGCCACCCGGCCCGTTGACCCGGGCCGGTTCCGGGTCGGTTCCGAGCTGGACCCGGCCCGGAGTTAGGTATATTTAAAAGGTATTATTTTAGTGAAAGTAATTTGTGTCTTTGAACCTTCCTTAGTAGAATCTCAACGAATTTCTCAATTCTTTATAATTTTTACTATTTTATCCGTTTTAGTAATAGATAACATTTTAAATTCATAAGTGTTTTATTGAAACGGTTTATTTTTACACTTATATAGTGTTGGGAATTTTGCAAAAAATACACATGTTTTAGATAAAAACACAAGTGGAAGTGAAATGAAGTTCTAAAAAAAATTTGCATATCCAAATATATACTTTTGTTGCTCTATTCATCCATTTATGGGCACCCCACGGCCCTAATGTTATTTGGTAATGGTTTAGGTTTAGTATTTAATGCTTAAGTTAAATGAAGTAATCTATATATGAATCTAGTGTGATCGTCATTGTTAACGACAGCGACAAAATAATTTGAAAATCAAAAGCAAACACCTTTGCGACAGGAAGATCTTTTAAAGGAGAGAGGCGATGGCTATCGAAATATTCTTTTGGGTGGGGTGAGAAGAAGTTTCATTACCGTAATCCTTCGGGGATTGGAGATGTGCATGGGTGACAATGATGAGGACAAGTTTGGGTGGATAGAGCCGGAGAAAAAAAATAATTAACGTGATTTTTTCAATTAATTTTCTGCGATCAGTCCGGTCGGAAATTTTCTATCGGCCGCCGGGATAAAAATGGATAGAGCCGGAGAGGTAAGCACTCATTCTGTCCTCATGCATTAATTGTCGGTAGGTCTGGTGGTCACATTGCTTTAAATTAACTCGAGAGAACTGAGACTTTTTCCCTTCTTTTTAGTTTATTACGAACTCTAAGCTCTGTTTACTTAGGAGAGCGGAAAGTAAAACTAAGGAAAAGTTTTCGCGGTGGAAATCTTTTCATTGTTTACTTCATTAAAATTTAAGGAGGGAAGAGAAATATAATCCATCCGCGGATAATTTTGGAGCCAAAATCGATCATCTCAAAATCAGACGGAAAGCAACGGATGGATAAAAAAATAACGCATGTACCCCTTTTCATTTACAAAATTATATCATAAATCAAAAAAATAACGCATGTACCCTTTTTAACTCATAAAATTACACCATATATCAAAAAAATGACACATGCACCCTTTTGCATTAATAAAATTACATCGCATGTACCCACCTTTCTCAATCATGGCAAACAAATATGCAAAGGAAAAGATTTCTTCTCCTTTCCATTCTCTTCTCATGCCCCTAAATTTATTTAATTCATCCATCATCCACTCTTTCAGGTAAATATAGCATAAATGTCACATCACACATACAAACTGGTGATCTTCTTAATTGAGTTGCTTGTGCCTCTGAAAGTGGCTGCGGATGGAAACGGTACTAGCAGCCGAACTGACATCTCACCCGTTAGAAAATGATATCAGAACATGAGAAATGCATGCTTGCACATTGCTATTCAGAGTACATTGATAATCATCGTTTATCCTGAAGCTGCAGCACTTAACTTGGAATGGACGACCTAGGTATCCAATGCCATTCAGATAAGTCATTCCTGCTCGATTCTGGTAAGCTGCTCACTGGTTATACGATTTTAAAAGGGATTGATGCAATTTCATAAAAATAATTTTTATCAAATATTAGGATGAAATACTTCAGCATCACAAATTTTTTAAACTTCTCTCATGTGAGATTTACATTTTTGTTATTTATAGAATGTCTTCTGTTTCTTATTATCCCACCAAAATTACAGAGACATCTTCCCATCTATAATTTTTATCGGGTGTCCCAATTGGATGACTTAATTTATCCTGAAGCAGCTAAACTGCTAAACCGACTCCACCCACGGCTCTTTATGTGACATCTCAATTATACCATCTGTCTTGTCAAGTGCAGACCTTGATATTAACTATACCTACTTATTGTTGAAAAATTCAACAAACTATATAATAAAGTTTAGTTTTCTTATTAATCAAGTAAGGATCAATTTAATTTGTAGATAAATATCTTTAATTTTTTTTAGAAAAAATCATCGTTAAAAAAAAAATAGACACCGACACATTATACAGCTTGCATTCATTAATTATTATCAATGCTTACACAACCCCACCGGAAGAAGAAGACAACGACGGCGACAATCACGAAGAAAATTTCATTAAGAAATTACAAATTAATATAGACAAGTTAACAATTTGTCGGTAAGATCTCGACACCTCGCGGCATGACAGAGCTCGATACAAGTTAGGTCTTATATTAGCGGCCGATGAAAAATTAAGTCTTATATTAGCGACCAATAAAATTTTTTTATGAGTTCGGATCGATCGTCTGGAATTAAAAAAACTTAGTTAATTTTTTTTCTGAGATAGGTTAGGTCTTCTTCGGTATCATCTGCCAAAGACGAGGAGGTCATAGCATATCAGGCTCAACTAAGTCTTCCGATTGGACCAGACAATAATGTTGTCTCGTAAAGTTGTGTTTGGGACGACCTATTCTCGGAATCATACCGTATTGTATGGCACAAACATAATCCTAGCATAAACTTTTTTTTTAAGTTCCTTAAATTTTAATCAAGCCAAGACGCGTCCCGCGAGTAAAAATGAATAAATATAGAAGGGGCAAATATTTTTTTTTTTTAAAATAAGTGGTATATATATATAATTTTACGATAAGAATTTTAGTGTATGTATCATATATCATGGATAAAACTTAAATATTTTTTCTGATATTTTTTATCAAAGTTTCCAAAATGATCATAAGACGCACACTATTTTTCTATTTACCAAAAAACATATTTAATTATGTACTTTTTTTGATTTTACCTCTCTTATAAAATTAACTTTTTCTCTTTTTTTTTTCTTTCCTCTCCTCTCTTATCTCTCCTCTCCTCTCCTCTCTTTCTTTTCTTTTTTTTTTACAGGCATGCATGTATAATATGAGTCCCACAACACTTTTCTTTTTTTTTTACAGGCATGCATGTATAATATGAGTCCCACAACATTTAAAGGTAGCTAAAACATAAATCATGAGTATGATATGGAACCGTATCAAGCTTAACATGAATTTGATATCGTGTTGGCCTGATATGCAATTAAATTAGACTCATATTTGATTGATTGTTTAACCAATATTTTAACACCTCTAGAGAAATTGAAATAAATAATAGATGATACTATTGGACTCCTTAAAATCTCATAAATTCATAAGATCCTAAATGATTACAATCTGTGGTCTCTAGATCGATTAGCAGATTTTGATCGAAACTCACTGATGGAACTATACATGTTTGATTTAACTCATTTCAAGTCCTATGAATTTACGGGGGTTTTAAGGAGTCAATTAATGTCGTTTATTGCTTTTTTAGATTTTTCTAAAAGTGTTAAATATTATCGAAAAACCCAGCTCAACCTATTTACGGTGCATATCAAGCCTGACGTGGGCCTGATATGTTTATCAGGCCCATGCTTCATATATGATTGATACTAAGCTAACCTTAAATATTGTGGGGTTCACATTATGCATGCATGCATACAAGAAAGGAAAAAAAAAATTGATTTTTTAGGAGGGATAAAATCGGAAAAGTACATAATTGAGTGTGTTCTTTGATATATAGAAAAGTAGTATGCATCTTTTGATTCTTTTGATCATTTTGGAAACCTATGTGCGCTGGTGTGTAAAAAGTCATTTAAAAAAAAATTAATATAATATTATAACTCATCCTCAAAAGTAAAAAATCTTAATAACTGAGAGTTTAAAATAATGATAATAATAATTAAACATGAATCATGTTATCATGAATGAAAAGACACACCGAGAGAGAATTAATATGTTATGAACAGTGAGTTGCGTGTCCATTAGTGTAACAGTGATCTCAGGCGCTTTAACCCAAGTAGCACTTAGATTTAATCCAGACGGCGCCTAGATTTGATCCAAACGCCTAGATTTTTTTTTTATTTTTTAAAATAAAATTTTCTTAAATCATCAACCCTAATACGTATAACATGTCTCATAAGCATCTAAAATTTTTAGCTTGAACACTATAACTCAAGCCTTAAACCCTAGAGGTAAAATCTAATTGACTTAATTTCGGAGTTAAAAAAACAAGCAAAATTTTTTTTAAAAATGCTATTAGGCACCCTAAAATATACCCATGAACAACCTAAATTTTTTAATGTTGCATTTTTTTTGCTTGAATACTATAATCCAATCCTTAAATTCTAAAGGTTAAATTTAATTGGCTTAATCTCAAAACTAAAAAAAATAAGGAAAAAAACTACTATTTAATGAATCCAAGCACCTAGATTCAGTGTCTCGCATGGGTTCACAGCAGAAGGTCCACAACATATCAATTCATTATATACATAAAAAAATTATTGGTTAAAAATATATAAAAAAAATTATGCACCATAAATATTATACCTTAAACTCTAAATCCTATAAAAAAAATTACACTCCATCAATATTATACCCTAAACACTAAATCCTAAACCTAAAATTAAAAAATTAAAAAAAAATACGCACCCTAAATACTATACCCCAAACCTTAAATATTATATATTTTTTAAATTATACATAATTATAATTAATACTATATATTAAACAATAAACCCTAAACCTTATACCCAAAACCCAAAGTTTAAAAAAATAATAAACGACTTTTTACCAAAGGGCGTACCTAAGAATTGGTATTTACCAAAAGACGTACCATGGTTTCATTATTATCAAAGGGCGCACATATTTTAGGAAACTTCCTCTTATACTCCTACCGTCAAGTAATGCATGCATTTCTCTTTCTCTTTCTCTTTCTCATTCTTAGTAACGAATTCCGAGACGGACCATAAAGAGATGCTCCTTTATATTTTGATTTTTATATTATGGAACCTTTCTCCAATAAAAAAATATTTAAATTAATTAAAATGTTTTTATTAAATTAAAACTAAAAGAATATATCAGACCCACGTTGGGCCTGAAATGGTTCCATTTCAGGCCCAACGTGGGGCTGAAATGTTTCCATTTCAGGCCCAACGTGCCTAATATTAAGGGTCTTTTCTCGATTCTTTGTTATTATATTTTAACACCTTGGAGAAGTCCAAATAAATAATGGATAGCAAATTTGAACTCCTTGTAACCTCAGAAATCCACGAGAACTGAAATTTTTACAATCGGAGCAAATTTTTAATAAAATATTTTTATTAAATTAAAACTAAAAGAATATATCAGACCCACGTTGGGCCTGAAATGGTTCCATTTCAGGCCCAACGTGCCCAATATTAAGGGACTTTTCTCGATTCTTTGTTATTACATTTTAACACCTCAGAGAAGTCCAAATAAATAATGGATAGCAAATTTGAACTCCTTGTAACCTCAGAAATCCACAGGAACTGAAATTTTTACAATCGGAGCTCTCTAGGTCAATCAGTGGGTTTTGACCAAAACCCACTGATTGACCTAGAGAGCTCCGATTGTAAAAATTTCAGTTCCCGTGGATTTCTGAGGTTACAAGGAGTTCAAATTTGCTATCCATTGTTTATTTGGACTTTTCCGATGTGTTAAAATGTAATAATGAAGAACCGAGAAAAGACCTTTAATATTGGGCACGTTGGGCCTGAAATGGTTCCATTTCAGTCCCACGTTCCGAGGTGTCAAAACCCACTGATATTTATAAACTACTCCTATTGCATTGGTGATGTCTAATATATAGATGGTTGGACACCTAAAACATAATCTCCTACCTGTAACCTCTCATTCATATGAAGTTTTCAGAAATCCAGATATGGGAGGTCCATCAATGAGTTTTGGTTAAAACCCACTGATATGGCTAAACTACTCCTATTGCATTGGTGATATCTAATATATAGATGATTGGACACCTAAAACATCATTTCCTACCTCTAACCTCTCTATTCATATGGAGTTTTCAGAAATCCAGATATGGGAGGTCCATCAGTGGGTTTTGGTCAAAACCCACTGATATGGCTAAACTACTCCTATTGCATTGGTGATATCTAATATATATATGATTGAACACCTAAAACATAATCTCCTACCTCTGACCTCTCTATTCATATGAAGTTTTCAGAAATCCAGATATGGGAGATCCATCAGTGGGTTTTGAGATATCACCAATGCAATATGAGTAGTTTAGAAATATCAATGGGTTTTAACCAAAATCCACTGATGGACCTACCATATCTGGATTTCTGAAAACTTCATATGAATAGAGAGGTTAGAGGTAGGAGATGATGTTTTAGGTGTCCAACCATCTATATATTAGATATCACTAATGCAATAGAAGTAGTTTAGAAATATCAGTGGGTTTTGACCAAAACCCACTGATGGACCTACCATATCTAGATTTCTGAAAACTCCATATGAATAGAGAGGTTAGAGGTAGGAAATGATGTTTTAGGTGTCCAACCATCTATATATTAGATATCACCAATGCAATAGAAGTAGTTTAGCCATATCAGTGGGTTTTAACCAAAACTCACTGATGAACCTCCCATATCTGGATTTCTGAAAACTCCATATGAATGAGAGGTTACAGGTAGGAGATTATATTTTAGGTGTCCAACCATCTATATATTAGATATCACCAATGCAATAGGAGTAGTTTATAAATATCAGTGGGTTTTGACCAAAACACACTGGTGGACCTACCATATCTGGATTTCTGAAAACTCCATATGAATAGAGAGGTTAGAGGTAGGAGATGATGTTTTAGGTGTCCAACCATCTATATATTTGATATCACCAATGCAATAGGTGTCCAACCATTTCAGGCTCAATGACCCTAAAAGGCCTAATGTGTGATTTCTTCTCGGTTCTTTATTATTACATTTTAACACCTCGGAGAAGTCCAAATAAACAATGGATAGCAAATTTGAACTCCTTGTAACCTCAGAAATCCGCAAGAACTAAAATTTTTACAATGAGAGCTCTCTAGGTCAATCAGTGAGTTTTGACACATTAGGCCTTTTAGGGTCATTGGGCCTGAAATGGAACCATTTCAGGATCAACGTACCCATTTCAGGTCCAACGTGCCCAATATTGAAGGTCTTTTCTCGGTTCTTCATTATTACATTTTAACACCTCGGAGAAGTCCAAATAAATAATGGATAGCAAATTTGAACTCCTTGTAACCTCAGAAATCCACGGGAACTGAAATTTTTACAATCAGAGCTCTCTAGGTCAATCTGTGACCTTTTAGGGTCAACGTGCCCATATCAGGCCCAACGTGCCCAATATTAAAGGTCTTTTCTCGGTACCCACTGAATGACCTAGAGAGCTCCGATT
Source organism: Boesenbergia rotunda (assembly GCA_024364735.1). NCBI lineage: Eukaryota > Viridiplantae > Streptophyta > Magnoliopsida > Zingiberales > Zingiberaceae > Boesenbergia > Boesenbergia rotunda. The sequence goes on from JAGFNQ010005700.1 coordinate 331,644, forward strand.
GTAAAAATTTCAGTTCCCATGGATTTCTGAGGTTACAAGGAGTTCAAATTTGCTATCCATTATTTATTTGGACTTTTCCGAGGTGTTAAAATGTAATAACAAAGAATCGAGAAAAGACTCTTAATATTGGGCACGTTGGGCCTGAAATGGAAACATTTCAGCCCCACGTTGGGCCTCAAATGGAACCATTTCAGGCCCAACGTGGGTCTGATATGTTCTTTTAGTTTTAATTTAATAAAAATATTTTAATTAATTTATTTTTTTTTGTTTTGAGAAAGCTTCCATAATATAAAAATCAAAATATAAAGGAACATCTCTTTATGGTTCGTCTCGGAATTCGTTACTGAGAATGAGAAAAAGAAAGAGAAATGCATGCAGTACTTGACGGTAGGGGTATAAGAGGAAGTTTACTAAAATATGTGTGGCCTTTGATAACAATGAAATCATGGTACGCCTTTTGGTAAATACCAATTCTTAAGTACGCCCTTTGGTAAAAAGTCGAATAATAAAAGGTACTTTTTTAGCCTTACAAAAATTCAAAACAAATAAGAAAAGAAACTCAACTACCAACTGATATCCTGTGCATGGGCAGTCACTACAAAATAATCAGAATTATCGACGGAATATTCCATCAGTACCTACATTTACTGATGAAATTTTTTCGATCGGGAAAAATCCGTCGATGGTAAGCTACCGGCAGAAATTCACTGTTGTTGTTATAATTTTCGACGGAATTATAATTTTGTCGAAAAATATACCGACAAAAATCTAATTCTATTAGAAAATATACCGACGAAATCATATTTCTGTCGACATATACACCGATGAAAATGACATTTCCGTCGAAACAATTCCGACAGAATTAGATTTTTCGTCGAAAAATTTCTGACAGAAATACCATTTTCGTAGGAAATTTTTGCATTTTCGTCAGAAGATACCGCATTCCTAGATTCAATATTTACCAACGAAAATACATTTCCATTGAAAATTTATCGAAAATAAAAAAATGGAAGGATATATTTGTATTTAGGATTATCATATGTACAATTTATATATATAAACAAAAACCATCACATGCGATGGTATACAAACAATCACATCCAAACAAACATATTCATATTCAAACAATCACATCCAAACAATCACATAATATCCAAACATATTCATATCCAAACAATTACATATTCATCCAAACAACCACACGTCCAAATACATATATATTCATCCACACATATCAAAATATATATAACTTATAAACTCAAATATGAATCTAAAGACAAAAACAAACTAAAATAACTGCTAAATACAAAATAAACACATGACAGTATACTAAACCAAATGGAAAAAGATAATATAATTACAATGATACCTGTATAAAATAGTAGATAATGTTAGAGATAAATAAAATATTACAAAAGAGTCCTGCAACAAAAATCAAATGAACATATAAGAATATATAAACATAATAAATATATTTTGTAAGGTAAATTAAAAACACACATCTAACGATACATGTCTGATAAATAAAAAAGAAAGTTGTAATTGAACACACCTCAAAAAAAGCTAATCAGCCGAGTCAGAGGGTGGACGAGGCAAAGAAGCTAACATCGCTTCCATATAATCCAGGAGTTCTTTATTTTCTTCCCAAAGCTTCTGGTGCTCCCCTTCTCTCCTCGCATCATCAACGACCCTCCTCTCTGTTGGGACTTGATCGTACAGCTAAAGGGGGCGAATAGTTGATCACCCACTTGATTCCTCGTTCTTCATACAATTGTTAGTGCGCAAGCGGAATAACAATAAACTAAACTAATAAGGAAGAACACAAACAGATTTAACGTGGTTCAAAGATAAAGCTCCTACTCTATAACAATCCATAAGGTGGACGATCATGATCCGTCGGTGGATGAGACCCCGGAAAGCCTCCGACTAGTTCGTGTCACTCCTTGTGGGTAGAGAAATCTCGCCACAACATCACAAGCACACCTAAGCACCAAGCCTACTAATTGGCCTTTAACCAAAGTCAATTTTGTCAACTCTAGCCAGCTAAACCGAGCTACCTTAAATAGAGCTCATGACTGAACTAGCCGTTACCAGTTGACTGGTTCTAACACCAGTCGACTGATCCAGAAGAATTCGAATGTTACAACCCAACGTTCAAATTCTCAACCGACACTAGTCGACTGCACAGAAGATCAGTCGATTGATCTTTCTGTGACCTCTACCAGTCGACTGATCTCATACCAGCCGACTGTCCAAACCCTAAACTTAGGGTTTCCCTTCCCGAGTACAATTCACTCAGCACTCAAACCCTCACGTCTCACTTAACTCTTCCTTTACAGTGTTGACTCTTGCCTTCAAGCCTTCTTCAACTTGGCTCTCGTCCCTCGGATGCATACAAGCCCGCGGCTCGTCTCCACATGTCATCCTTCGCATATGCCTCGAAGTGTGTTTCCCTCAGCTTATCGTTGCTACCTTGTCCACTGTCCCTTGGATACCTCTCCATCCTTCACCGGATCCGAAGATGTTAAGCTGAATCATATGTGTATCCTGCAGAACCTGCACACTCAAATACACATATCAGATACAAGAGTAAACCTAACTTAAACCCTTTGCCTAAATAACAAAACATATGGTTCCACGGATCATAGATTGCCTCAACACTCTCATCCATAGAGGCACTCCTATGTGCATTAACGACTATCTATTGCTCCATCTTCTAGTCCATTGATTGTATTTGAGTGTGTAGGTTTTGATTTTCTTGTAATATCCTGTGCATCTGACTAGAAGAAGAGGAACTGCTGACATAACCCCTTGGAGTCCTCAAGAGATCAAATGCAACTTTGGCTTAAGAGACAAGGTCGTAGAGGGTGGAGTTTTTTTGTCCATCCACCGACAATATCATAATATATCTGATTAAGTACATCGCTGGATAGAGACTGTAACTCTCCCCCCTCTACTGCAGGCTGAGATGTCTGAGCAACTCTCTCAATTATTTCTGCTTGTATTGTAAAATATAATATGATTAATAATTAATTCGATGACAAGATAAAATTATTATATAAGGTTAATAATCTTACGTGGATGTCTACAAAACAAGAATCAACGAATGTGTCATCTTTTTTCTTGTGGGTCTTCACAAAGACCTCCATACTGGTGGGTTGTCGAGTTAGTTCTCATTCCTGTATATACAAATATATTAGGCCAATATCATACAAGTATGGTAATAAATAAAAATTTTACTTTGTATCAACTTTAAATTAAACTCACCAAATCAAGAACATGCTCAACCATATATTTGGAACCAGACGTATATCGAGTGGTTCTGGTACTCGAGCCACCTAGCTTAGTGTTTCTATTAGCTCGAGCATTTTCATCATTTAGTTTCCACCTTTGTTGAGCTCAGGTAGTCGTCCATGCACCCTATATTTCGGTAGAAACATGTCAATTTTGTGTCATTTTGTCTGATATAATAGAGGAAGTCCTTGTAAAATATAGCATAATAAATGTTCCATGTTGATTTAAAGATCTCCTCCTGCCCCTCCTCCCAAGTATATCTTTTCTACAATTATAAATTAAAATTTTAGCATAGTAATGAGTAAATATATTATAAAAACCAAATATATTTATTTTACTTACTACAAATTCATTATAATAAAATATTTTCATCGCATGATCCATATGCTACCATATAGTAGCTCTGCATAGTCGTTCATTGAATTTGCTAGTGATATAAGATGATACCTTATGGCCATTTGGAGTAAATATATGTGAAAAAATAAGAAGTTAAGAGAACGATATTATAATTAATATATAAACTTTAATTAGTAATAAAACAAATACTTATAATTCTCCAATAACTCGTAAAACTTGACAACCATGAGGAATTACTGCCTACTGCTATGCCATAAGGAATGTCTGCAAAATAACATTATGAGACATTATAATAAAGGTGACTAACATGATAATAAAAATACAAAACAATATAGAAGCATAACTTACTTGATGAATAAATA
>JAGFNQ010005701.1:0-42802 GCA_024364735.1 Boesenbergia rotunda
TCGCAGGTCTGATAGGGTACGTCGTCAGCCTGAGAGATATTCATTTCTCTTGCCTAACCATGATGACGTTATGATCATTAAGAATGAGCCTACCACCTATCAAGAAGCTGTGATGAGCCCAGATTCTGAGAAATGGCTAGAGGCCATGAGATCCGAGATGGATTCCATATACACCAACCAAATATGGACTTTGGTTGATCCACCTGAAGGGGTCAAACCCATTGGGTGTAAGTGGGTCTTTAAGAGAAAGACTGACATGGATGGACTTGTACATACCTATAAGGGTAGACTAGTAGCTAAAGGTTTCAAGCAAATTCATGGTATTGACTATGATGAAACTTTTTCTCCAGTCGCGATGTTCAAGTCCATTAGGATCTTGCTTGCTATTGCAGCATACCACGATTATGAGATCTGGCAGATGGACGTCAAAACTGCGTTTCTGAATGGAAACCTCCTCGAGGAAGTGTACATGACACAACCTGAGGGTTTTGTAGATCCAAAGCATACTGGTAGAGTATGCAAGCTGCATAAGTCCCTTTATGGACTAAAGCAAGCTTCTCGAAGCTGGAATCTTCGATTCGATGATGCAATCAAACAGTTTGGTTTCATCAAGAATGAAGATGAACCTTGTGTCTACAAAAGGGTTAGTGGGAGCACAGTTGTCTTCCTTGTTTTGTATGTAGATGACATACTACTCATTGGGAACAACATCCCTTCGCTACAGTCTGTGAAGACTTGGTTAGGGACTTGTTTCGCAATGAAGGACTTAGGTGAAGTAGCCTGTATTCTAGGCATTAAGATCTATAGAGATAGATCTAAGAGATTGCTTGGCCTAAGTCAGAGTACATACATCGATACGGTATTACACCGTTTTGCCATGCAGAATTCCAAGAGAGGAATTCTGCCAATGTCACATGGTGTGAGTCTTTCGAAGACTCAGAGTCCCTCTTCTAGAGAGGAGAGAGACCGCATAGATAAGATCCCTTATGCTTCTGCCATAGGATCTATCATGTACGCCATGTTATGTACTCGTCCTGATGTCTCGTATGCTTTGAGCATGACGAGCAGGTACCAGTCAGATCCAGGTGAACGTCACTGGATAGCGGTCAAGAATATCCTTAAGTACTTGAGAAGGACTAAGGAATATTTTTTGATATTTGGAGGCGATGAGCATCTAGTTGTAAAGGGTTACACTGATGCCAGCTTCCAAACCAACCAGGATGATTACAGATCGCAGTCAGGGTTCGTGTTTTGCTTGAATGGCGGAGCTGTGAGCTGGAAGAGTTCGAAGCAGGACACAGTTGCAGATTCTACAACAGAAGCTGAGTATATTGCTGCATCAGAGGCAGCAAAGGAGGCAGTTTGGATCCGCAAGTTCATCACTGAGCTTGGGGTGGTTCCTAGCATATCTGATCCCGTAGAGCTCTATTGTGACAACAATGGAGCTATTGCGTAGGCTAAGGAACCTCGCTCACACCAGCGGACCAAACACATACTACGGCGATTCCATCTCATTCGAGAGATCATCGATCGAGGAGATGTGAAGATTTGCAGAGTACCCACAGAGGCTAACGTCGCAAATCCCTTGACCAAGGCTTTGGCACAGATAAAGCATGATGGTCACACTAGGTCATTGGGTATTAGATACTACAGCGATTGGCACTAGTGCTAGTGGGAGATTGTTAGTGAGAGCCCTAGAGCCAATCATATGATGATTACTTTTTGGACTCATTGTATCATATTCTTGTATATATATTTCTTATATATAAAGGCATTTCTTATGGTTATTGTACTTATGTGTATTGGTGCCAAATAACTTAGTATAATAACGTCCTTGAGTAGAAGGTTCTTATCTATATCAATCGATTAGTTGAATCGATAGTGAGATGATATAGAGAACACTAATTTTAATTATTCCTAGTCAAGTATTAATATTCAAGGACAATGTTAATGCATAGAGACTAGCATGTAGGTCAACATGATGACTTGATCTCACAAGTCATGGATATGAGATATCAAGTTGACACATGGGTATACATTAGAGAATGTATACTGAATGGCCCGCCATGAGAAAGTATCATGGATCGTTATATGAGTGTCATATACTTTCTCATGTGACTATTAGTATGACTATTAGTCCTTAGACCTGAAGTCACCATAGTTCCCTACATAAGGAGTTATGTACTTTGGTTTCGTCAAACGTCACCCGTAACTGGGTGGACTATAAAGGCGATTACTGGGTATGTAACAAATTATGCGGAGGGATGTGAGTGATGTAGATGGGATCTATCCCTCCTATATGACGGGAGAGATATCATAGTCTTGATAGAGTGAGATCACTAAGTGCATGGTCATGCCCAAATAAGGCAATATGAGATATTGAGCTTATTTGATTATAGTGAGTCTACTTGGAGTTCAAGACACATAGATTGATTGGAGGATGACACGGTCTATGCCTTATGAAAGATCAATCTAGATATCGAGGATAGAAGGACGTTGTCACATATTGTGATGGTCACAATTATTAGTCACAATGGTGATGTTGGATCTCGACATTCTTGTAACTTGGGTAGCAATGATGTGTTGCTAGATACCTCTCATTGCTTATGTCCTTAAATAGGTTTAAGGGCATTGCCAACGTTACAAGAACCTATAGGGTCACACACATAGAGCAATAGATGGAGAATAAGTCCATATGATGGACCGAGAGTAATGAAGTCAAAGTTTGACTTTGGCTAAATATGGAAAGTCCATAAAAGGCAAGTTTGACTTGACTCAAATTAGACAACTTGAGTTGGACTCGAGTTTGATCCAAGTGTTGGATGAATCTAATCATGGGAGAATAATGAAGTCAAAGTTTGACTTTGGCTAAATATGAAAAGTCCATAAAAGGCAAGTTTGGCTTGACTCAAATTAGACAACTTGAGTTGGACTCGAGTTTGATCCAAGTGTTGGATGAATCTAATCATGGGAGAATAATGAAGTCAAAGTTTGACTTTGGCTAAATATGGAAAGTCCATAAGAGGCAAGTTTGACTTGACTCAAGCCACATCACCTTGACTTGACCAAGTGATGACTTGGCATCATCATCAAGGCTAAATAACCTCCCCATTTGACGTTTTGAATTCAAATAAGGGGGTTATGGAAGGTGGTGGCCGGCCACTTATACACACAATATGAGTTTTTCTTGTGTGTGATTGATTCTTCTCCCAATGAGTTTTCGGTTTTGGCTCTCCCTCTCCTCTCATCTTGCCGAGACCCAATCAAGTGCTAGCACACTTTTGGGCTCTCCTCTCCACTCTCTTGCTTGTGTGGATACTTCTAGAGGGTTGCTACTTTGCATCCTTGAGATCCGACACCAACCGAGGAGCGAGCGGGAATTGCGGGGCACGCATCGAAGGTAGTTTTTCTCTTCTCTAATAGATCTAGGTCGTAGATCGGTTTTGAAGCATGTAAACGAGCACTCGTAAATTTTTGAAATGGTTTTCTTCGCTCGGATCCTTTCTATTGGGGCTTTCGGGGTTTCCGCGACGCGAAAAAGCGGTTTTCGCGGCCCGAAAAACCCTACACCTGCTGCTTCCTTCATTATCCCCTTGAATGATCTGCGGTATAAGGAAATAAGACTATAAGCACACAGGCTTAGTAAGACTCTTTCCTACTCACAAAACCATCCATCATTCATCATCTCATAATGAGCACATAAAACATTAACATACTTGGTGCTCTACTTAGAACATAACATCTTGCATCACTTATCGTATACATAGCATGGCATGAACATAAACATAGTAGCATTCTAAGCATGGCATGATACATGGCATAAACATAAACATCATAGACATTCTAAGCATGGCATAATTCATGGCATATCGTAAACATAGTGACCATTCTAAGCATGGCATAATTAATGGCATGAATCATAAACATAGTGAACATTCTAAGCATGGCATAATTCATGGCATATCGTAAACATACTGAACATTCTAAGCATGGCATAATTCATGGCATAAATCATAAACATAGTGAACATTCTAAGCATGACATAATTCATGGCATATCGTAAACATAGTGAACATTCTAAGCATGGCATAATTCATGGCGTAAATCATAAACATAGTGAACATTCTAAGCATGGCATAATTCATTCATTCTCATGCATACTTCTTAACATGAAACGTAAGCATAAAATCTTATCAACATAGCATAATGCATAACATGAATGGATGCATGAGTGGAATGCATATACATAAGGATGCTTAACTTTTAAAACATACTTTTCATTGCTTAAACATAATCATCAAAACATCATTTGGGGTCCCCGGCTTGTACCACATACATACATCATTGCGCACATCCCTAGCAAGTCCGAGGTCGCGAGCCCCAACCTACTAGGGTAAGGACAGCATAGTCGGTAGTCCCCGAACCGAGGCGTTCTTAAGGTGCCCATCCCTATTGCACAGCTCCGGTAGTGCCAGAACCGTGGACAACTACGGTAGTCCAAAACCGGGGCGTTCTTAAGGTGCCCATCCCTTGGACCCATACTTCGGTCCGGTACAAGCCCATACATAAAGTAAAATACTTTTCATGCTTCATCATTCATATGGCATTCATGGCATCTTTAACATAGCATAACTTGTTATGGCTCGGCCTGTCTACCGGCCCATTTACCGGTCCTCACGACCGTCGTACCGTCGACCATCGACCGTTCCGTCTTAGCATATTTATGCCTTAAAGACATAAGCATCATCTTTCATTCATCATCATTCATTTAACATAGCATAACTTGTTACGACTCGGCCCGTCTACCGGCCCATTTACCGGTCCTCACGACCGTCGTACCGTTGACCATTGACCGTGCCGTCTTAGCATATTTATGCCTTAAAGACATAAGCATCATCTTTCATTCATCATCATTCATAGCATATTCATTCATTCATCATACGTAACATCATCATTATGCCTTAAAGGCATGAACCTTAACTTCATTCTTCACTTTCATTTTTTTAGACATGGCATCATTTTCATTCTTAACATGGCATCATTTTCATTCTTAAACATGGCATCATTTTCATTCTTAAACATAAACATAACATACTTAACATGGCATCATTTTCGTTCTTAAACATGGCATCATCCTCATTCTTAAACATAAACATAACATACTTAACATGGCATCATTCATATCATGAACCTAACATATCATAGCATCATTTTTATCGTGATCATAACCCTATCATTCTTATCATGGTAACATTCATATCCTGAACATATACTTATCATACTTATCATGGAAACACATAAACATATACTTGAAGTTAAAGGCTCAACCCTAACCCTTGGGCCCTTGAGGTTGGCCAAAACATATGGGGTCTCTAGGGTAATCCAAAAATTCCAAGAATTTATACTTAACCTCCACACATCATAAGAGAACATAAATTAACATTATCAAGATTTTTGGATTAATTATAGACCTTTAAATCATGGTGACCGAAACCCTTAAACTTAGGGTTCTTAGTTTTGTTTCTTTCATGTTGGCCGAAACCATAGGGTGTCCTAGGGTACTCCAAAAATTCCCAAAAATTATACTTAACCTATACACATCATAAGGAACATTAAATAATATTATCATGATTTTTAGCATAATTATAGACCTGTAAATCATGGTGGCCGAAACCCTTAAACTTAGGGTTCTTAGTTTTGTTTCTTTCATGTTGGCCGAAACCCTAGGGCATCCTAGAGTACTCCAAAAATTCCCAAAAATTATACTTAACCTCTACACATCATAAGGGAACATTAAATAACATTTTCATGATTTTTAGCATAATTATATACCTGTAAATCATGGTGGCCGAAACCCTTAAACATGAGGGTCTTGGTTTTCTTTCCTTTCAACATACAATTCGAAAACCAACCACTATATATCATACTAAAAATCATAGGGAACTATTATACCATAGGTGAGGGAGTCTTACTTTGGGTTTCTTGATTTTTTCGAACCTTGGAAGAGAAAGAAGATTGTAAAAGCTTTGGATCCTTGCCTCCTTGTCCTTGTATCCTTAGGAAAACTCTTAAGATCTTGGAGATAAGACCTCTTGTGGAGCTTTTCCAAGGGAGAACCCCTCCTTGGGTATTCGGCTAGGATGAGGGAAGGGAGAGGTTTCGAAATGCAAGTGATGGGAAGAAGAGGTAACTCCCAAAACCCCCCTTTAATAGCCCATTAAGTAGGCAAATGAAGAGTCTCTCCATGACTCTTCATCTTCTTCTATGCCTTAACCAATATCCACTTCATTCCCTCCTAACAATACCTTGCTAGGTGAGTTGGTTAGTGCATACATGGTTGTACAAGAGGTCCAAGGTTCAATCCTTGCCTCATGCACCTTTATTTTTATTTTATTTTTATTTCATTTATTTTATTATTTTTATTTTTTTAAATTCCGAAAATCCCCCTAAAATCACCCATAATTATGCCAATATTCCTAAATAAAATTCTTTTATATTTATATTAATTTTACCTAATTTATATTAATTTTTACCTAATTAATACCCATTTTTGGAGCCCATTTAAAGCTCATTGGTACTTAGTTTTCTCAATTTAAATGAGAAAACATGGATTTTCTAGGCCAAAGTTCTCCTTAATATTTCTAGGTCCCTTGGAAAATTATTTAGACATGCTTAATATTTTAAGAAAATATTAAGAGAATTTTCCGGGTCGTTACAAGGCCAAACCCAACTTCTCCTCTTGGTCCCTACCTTATCCCTATATATATCCCATGGGATCATGAAACCAAGGCTTAATCCAATTGATCACCACAACCCAAGCCATCTCTCCTCTCCCTCACTTTCTCTCTCCTAGGGCACCCGACGCAAGAGAGGAGTTCTTCCTCCTCTCTTCTTTTTCCTCTCTTCTTCTTCACCCTTGGTGCTCGGCGAACATAGGGACAAGGAGAAGGAACCTCTTCCTTCTGTGGCTCGGCAAGAAGAAGGAGGGAAGGTGGTCGGGTGGCTTGGAGAAGAAGAGAAACTCCTCTTGGCCGGCGGCGCCGCAAGCTAGGGGAGGGAGTTTTCTGACGAGTTTGGGTAAGGAAGAAGGACTTTTCTCTCCTTCTTCATCTTCCTCTCGAGGGAAGGCTTGCGGCCAGTTAGATTGGGAGCTCCATCTTGGCCGGCGGCGCAAACTCAAAGGGACAGGTGGTCGGCGGTTCCAAACCCTAGAAGTAGGGTTTTGCTAGGCGAGAAGAAGAGGTCTTTTGGAGCGCTTTGGTGATCCCAATTCTCGGTAGCTCATTGTCCACACGACGTCCGAGAGAGAAGAGACATAAGGTAGAAGGCTACGAGGTAAAGAAAGGTATAATTTTCTTCCTTGGTTCCTTATAGTTCTATCATTTCATATGGCAATGTTTGTTTAATTATCTTGCTTAATTATTTGTTAATTAACGGTAGATAATTAATTATTGGACCTCCGATAATAGACACAAAAATCGGCGATCCACTCGTCATCTTTTCCACGGTCGAACGGTTTGGCAAATTACAAGGCTTGATCTTTGAGATTGGCCAAGTTGTAATTTGAATCGCTCGATACGATGACGAGATGGTCGTTTGGGAGACGGGTCTCCATTAGGATTAATTTTTAATCCATGGACATAGAGAAGTCTCTCAAGGACGACCAAGTATTCGCTTAGGAAACTTGTCAAGCCATACCCATCATCTTGGACATACAATTTTCATTCTTGCTTGAGTACGATCCTCAAGTTTCTGTACCAGTCCAGGAAAATAGCTCCGTTGAGCTTGTCCTTCTCAAGGACAGATCGCAGAGAGAGAGAGAATATTTGACGTGTTAGATGATATGGTGATCTACAACAGTAAACATGCAGAAATAAGTATCATATCTAGATCATTTAATTAGTCCTTCAATTAAATGATACTCTCACTGAATCGTAGAGTTTTGGTAGGGTCTAGTCATGGATGTAGGCAAACTCAATTTGCCCACACTACTAACTTCAAATCAAATAACAACCATATTCATGTGAGGCAAGATCCATATTATACCTCATCATTAGTTTCATTGGATCATGTGACGTGAACCATTCAATGAAGAGAAAACCACATGAATATGGTTCCCTACATCCATATTATACCTCCTTAGATCTGAAGTCACTATGGTTCCCTACATATTATACCTTCTCTTTATCCAATGAAGAGAAAACCATTCATCCTCCTCCATTATTAATTCATTAAATATTTTAATGAATTAATATTTCATTCAAATGTGATTGAGGCTAATCTAAACGAGTCTAATTCAAATTAGACTTAATCCCATAATCCAATTGGATTTACTTAAGTCAAACTCAATTCATCCAATTTGGATCAAATCTTAGTCAAACTAAAATCAATTAATCTCTGAAACATCGTGTCCTTAGTGTGTGATCCAATAGGTTCTCGTAATGTTGACAATGTGTCTAAACCGCTTTAGACACAAAAGTAATGAGCGACATCTAGCAATGCATCATTGCTATCCAAGTGTTGAGAAATCGAGATCTGACTTAATCTCTGTGACTATGACAATGTATGAACTTGTCCTTCTACCATCGATATCTAGATTAACCAATGAGGCATAGACGTATCATCCTCGATATCAATCTTTATGTTTCTTGATCCCTAAGTAGACTCACTCAAACAAATGAGCTCAATATCTCGTATTGATTCATTTGAGTATGATCATGCGTTTTAATAGTCATACTCGATCAAGGGACCCACAGATATCACTCCCGTCATATGGGAAGGATAGATCTCATCTACATCACTCACATCCCTCCGCATAATTCATTAAATACCCAGTGATTGCCTTTATAGTCTACCCTGTTATGGGTGACGTTTGACGATATTAAAGTACATAACTTCTTATGTAGGGAACCATAGTGACTCCAGATCTAAGGACTATTTATACTAATAGTCGCATGAAAAAGTTTATGACAATCATTTGATAATCTATGAAACTTTCTCATGGCGGGTCAATTCAGTACGCATTCTCTAATGTAAACCCATGTGTTAACTTGATATCATATATCCATCACTTGTGAACTTAAATCATCAATTGACATACATGCTAATCTTCATGCATCAATATTGTCCTGAATATTAATGCTTAACTAGGAATGATTTAGTGTAGTGTTCTCTACATCATCTCACTATCGATTTAACCTATCGATATGATGTAGATAAGAACCTACTACCCAAGAACATTTTATACTTAATTATTTTGGCATAAATATAAAGTAAGTATAATAATCAAATTTTATCTTTATTAATAATTGAATATGATGCAAAAGTCTTAATTTAATCATCATAAATTCCTAATCATTCATTATATAATTAATTTTAAGGCTCCTACTAATAACTTCCCTTCCCTCTCGGTGTAGACTTCTCCAGGAATTTAATATTCAATTCGTTCGTCATTCATTTAAGTAACATCCAATGTCAACTAATTAACTTAATGCAAGTCCATCCACGATACCGAAAACATATAAAACTCAAATCTTCAAACCTGAATTAAAAACAATATCAAACGAAACTAAACTCACAATTATCAGCAGCATCTTGACTTTTAACATATATATATATATATATATATGTATATATATATATAAAGGAAAACAAGTGCATGAAGAATATGAAAACAGCTAATTGAAAACGAAAGTGTGCGGGGCAGTGCGAACCAGCGGTTAAAGACCAAGCACAGTACGTGATCATTGTCGACGTAGATATTTCCTGTTCCAGAAATTAACGACATGGACGATAAATCATTATGGTACAGTCTTGAGTAATGACAAGGGATGTCTTAGTCTGCAAGATTAACATGAACGTTAAAGGGATACATCGGAAAGGGTTCCGGCAGAGCCCTCTCCGACCCTCAAATCAGAAACCCTTTAAAAAATAAGAGAAGAGCCAGGAGAATAAATTATTGAGAGTTAAGAAAGTTCGGATCCCCTTACCTAGGTGCCTCAACACCTTATACAACTATTGTCCCTTTTCTTCAAGCACTCACGTTACTATAACCCCTCCCCTGTTTCCACGCCTCGCGGATCGTTTTTGCCTGCCACAAGTGTCACACGTCGAGGGATACTGTTAACTGCCGTCACGCATATTAAATTTATCATTATTATCATGCGTTAAGGATCGTAGCCGCCTGCCAGCTCTCCTACTTGAGGGGGAGGGGGAGGGGGGACCTATATTTGTCGCCGCATATATTAGATTTATTATTATCGTCACTAATGGTAAACTTCAATTCCCACATCTATTCTCTCTCTCCCGAGTTGCCTTCGGGAACTCCTCCCTGAGTTGGACTTGGACTCTGCTCTCTCAAGTTGGTCTCGGGCACTCTAGTCCCGAGTTGGTGTCGGGACATCCTCCCAAGTTGGGCTCGAGCTCTGCTCTCCCGAATTGGTCTCGGACACTCTTATCCTGAGTCAGTCTCAGGGACTTCTCTTCCGAGTTAGTCTCGGGTACTCTTGTCCCGAGTCGGTCTCGATGACTTCTCACCCGAGTTGGGATCAGACACTTCTCTCGCGCCCTTGTACCCATGCCACACAGCTTTTTCGAGTCACGTGTCCATCTCAGGTTAACGTCCCAATCATTCTCAATTGAGAATGTTTCCATGTGATTTGTGATATGATATTTTTAATTGGAGATGTTTTCAGAGTGAGTGCATTGTTTTGAGAATGTTCTCAATCGGAGATATTTTCAAAAATGTGAGCTGGTATAGAGATTATAGTTTGCAAAATCATGATCCTACATAGGATCGATTTAAAACATATGGAACTATCGCATTAACATCCCTTATAATGGTTCTACGTCATTTGGTGGTAGATCAATAGGAGCACAGGTGGGAAGCACATGGTGGGATATCTACGGGTGATAAAATCTTTGAGATTCGATCTCTGTCCAATCCGAATAGAATATCATGTGCTTACTATCTATGCCAAGCTCAAGGGGTATATGTAGAATCAAATTAAGATCAAGGTTGGATTGGTTGAGATCAGATGGTAAAATTGTACGATCCTATAAAAAATTATTGAAAATTTATGGTACATGATTAATAATTATAAAAAATTTATAAAAAAGTCATATGCAATCTTCGATATTCGACACCACAGATGACATTATTACATATACAAATTTAAATTAACTTGTAATTTAACTATTATTCTAATATAGTAATACTCAATAATATTTATATTTTTATATTATAAAATAAAATTGTTATATTTCTATTAACACAATGATAATAATCGCATTAAATTTGAAGAATGTTCACTTGGTTTACAAGATGAACCTGTTTAAAGGCTAATAAAATAGTTAACGTAGTAAAAATTATTGAATACTTTGATTCGAATATGAATGATAGAATATTTTGGAAATTATTGAATACTTTGGAAATTATTTTTCCAAAAATCCATCATTTTGAGAAAAAAAATGATAGAATATTTTTTGATAAAAAATACTAAAAACAACTAAATAAATATTTAAATAATTTCAAATCATAATCTTAACTCTGCAAAAACGAAAAAAAGACAAAATATTTTGATCCTTCAAAAATACTTTAAATAATATATTTTGGATGTAAAATTGGGCAATTATAAGTAAATCATGTAATCAATTGTAGATCTTTAAACGAGTTTCGATTTGATATATTATAGGTCCCGTAATTTAACCCGAATCAAAAGTTATGACATTTCAAAATTTTTACATTTATAGCCACCAACAAAAAAATGAGTAGAATTGTTTACAACGTAGTATCGTACTGAAAGTATTGATCCTGTTTTGATTCTACCAATCCCATAGTAAAAAACGATCCCACATGCTATTGACTCATTTTGGTGCTTCAAGATCGTGAATGCTCTTAACCGTAGCGCGCGATATGCACTGTCGATGTCTTATGACTTCCGATAGCTTGTAATTGTGTAGCCTCGATGCGTGATGTACATAGTATAATTGCGTACTGTAAAAAGTCAAATTTATTATAGTGATCATATGATCTGGATCGTAATTTTGTATACTATAATAGGGATGTTCCCAAAGCGATCGAGTGCATTACTATGAGTATTTTCCCAGTCAAAAATATTTACAAAGTGTGAGCTGCTATAAGAATATTCTCAACGTGAATACACTGGTGTGGGAATGTTTTTAGTTGAGGATGTTTCAAAATGTAAGGTACCATAGAGATGTTTTTGATTGGGGAGGTTCCAAAGTGAATGCACTGAAAATATTCTCAATCGGAGATATTCTGAACTATTTTGGAGATGTTGTCAAAGTGAATACGTTGCTACAAAAATGTTCCGAATGTTCTCAAATTGTGAACTGTTATAGAGATGTTTTTAAAATGTTCCGATATCAGAAATTTCCAAAGTGTCTTATCCGGTCAGAACCAGGGGCGTAGCCACCTTCATGAGAGGGGATCCGATGCCCTCTCTCAAATTTTATTAAAAAATAATATATATATATATATATATATTATTTTAATTAGTTGATTTATCATCATTTATTATAGAAAAATATGATTGATCACACATTTAGAAAGCTCATGACCTAAACTATCTATTAGTATCACTTTTATAAGAAAATATACGATTTAAAATTTTAAATATTAAAATTTTAAAATAAATATATAATAATAAATAGATGAGCTAAATTGTAAGACAATGATGCTAAATTAAAATTGAATTAGGTTTGAACTAAATTCAGGTATAGAGATATGAATTATATTGGTTCAAATCAAGATTGATTTAAAGTTGATTTGGTCAAGTTATGACCGAAACAAGTTTAATGTTTAAACGAGTTCGATCGATTTTTTGACTTTGAATAAAAAAAATTTTGGGGATCAACGAATCATTATTTCAATTAGAATTAAGAGCTATGGTCAAAATTTCGAGTTTAAGTTCTTTTTTGGTCTCTTAAATTTGTAATTTAGACTTTTGAAAAATAAAAATCGATCTATATTAATATTTATGATTATTAAAAATTGCCCCTGCTGATCGAAAATTCTGGCTACGCCATTGCAGAACCTCTTAGGTATATAGTCTAGCTAATTAACTTCAAATCCATCCATAACACCAAATTAAAACATATCAGACTCAAATATTCGAACCTGAATTAAAAAACTCGATCGATTATCCATCAAACAACCTAAACTCATAATTATCATCAGCATCGGACTTTTAACATAAATACCATTAAAAAAAATGCTCATGTCATGTAGAATTACTATGAAAACAGCTAATCGAAAACGAAAGCTTGCAGTGCGAGCCAGCAGTTACATACCAAGCAAAGTACGTACGTGATCGTTCCGACCGTGCAAGCAAAGTACGTCTACACGAAAACATCAACAGTATCCATCCATCCTCTATAAAAACACCTCCGGCGACAAGCCCTTCGATATGCCAAACACGGCTCCTGCAATGATGAAGATTCTCTTAGTAAGTCTGGTCGTGTGCAGCTCATTTGCTTTGTTGGCGGCCTTTCCCAGGGACGACCCTGCTTATGAGTTTGAGCAATGGATGCATCGATTTGGAAGATCGTATAGAAATGCCACCGAGAAGCTATACCGCCTTGGCGTGTTCACCAGGAACCTGGAGTACGTGAAGGCCTTCGACCGTGAAGGAGTTCACAACTACACCGTCGGCCTCAATGGCTTCGCCGATTTCACCAACGACGAGTTCAGGGCCATCTTCATCAGACTCCGACGGGTTCATTTTCTACCGACCACACCATTCAAATACGCAAGAGTGATTCCTCCCAAGTGCATTGACTGGCGCGCCCATGGAGCTGTGACTCCTGTTAAAAACCAAGCCCCTGCGGTCCTTAACTCTTTAAGATTAACTACAATAATAACAATTAAATTTTATCCGTGAAGAATTTCACTATATAAATTTTTTAATCTTATTTTATTATTGTTAAGTAAATATGCATTTTGTCATAATTTTATATCATCTAATTAAAATATTTATTTGTCATCTAAAAATATAATGTACCGTTAATTTTAAACGTATTAATTTTGAAATTTTTCTTCAACTTAATATTCTTATCTATACAATTCTCATTTTCTGCCTATATAATAAAGTTATAACTGGTATAATCATCCTTTTATAGAATTCATTTTTGAGTTTCAGAGTTTGTTTACTATTACAAAAAATATATGACATTCTTTTCTCTATTTCAACCCTCTTATTTAATTTATATTTAAATAAATTTTATTTAATTTATTATTTATAGTTAAATCATTTTTGATTTTTTTTTCATTTGATGTATTTAATTTTCATAATTTATCTCATCTAATTCAAAGCATTTATTAATTGTTTTTTCAGAATTTTTCCTCAATAGATATCTTTTTCTTATTAATGTTGTCATTTTTTTAATCTTATTTATATGAGTCTCATATGTTTGCATATCCAATATAATTTTTTTTTATTTCTATAACTCTTAGTTTTTTCTCATATGTTCTGACACTCTTATATTTCAACCATTACTATTTAATTTTTATTTTACATAAAACATCTCTTAATTTCTCTGTCATTTAAAAAAAATAATTTCAAATATTTAAAACTCTCGATTATAAATAATTTATTATCTGTTAACTTAATAATTAATTATCTTATACATGTAATATTATTAAATTTAAAATTTATATATTCTACCATTGCTTTACTAATTAAATATATTAACCGAGAACACGTAGGTTCATGTTGGGCGTTTGCTTCAGTGGCAGCCATAGAAGGGATCCATAAAATCTCGAGAGGGAAGATGATTTCCTTGTCGGAGCAAGAACTTCTCGACTGCGACTTCACCAACTTCGGATGCCAAGGGGGCTGGCCACAGCGTGCCTTCTCTTGGGTGGTGTCTAACGGCGGCATCACCACCGAAGCCAACTACCCTTATCAAGCCATGCGATTTTCATGCAACTTCCCAAAGCTCGGCCAAAATGTGGTCTCCATCAGAAGCTACCAAAACGTGCCGTCCAACGACGAGAGGTCGCTCATGAAGGCAGTCGCTCGCCAGCCGGCGACTGTTTGCATCGACGCCGGCAGCCTCAGCTTCCAACTGTACACAGGCGGGATCTATGACAGTCCCTGCGGGACCAATCTAAACCATGCCGTGACTGCGGTCGGATACGGGACGGATCGAAATGGGATGAACTATTGGATATTGAAAAACTCATGGGGAATAGCTTGGGGAGATCAAGGGTACATGTACATGAAAAAGGACGTTGCTAAATGAGAAGGAAAGTGCGGCATTGCCATGGCCGCCTCGTACCCAACCATCTGATTGTGGGTTTGAAATGAGATATATATATATAAAGAAGCTTGCTGTGGTGTGAAGAATAATAATGTTGTACGCTTGAATTAGTGTGGCATATATTTGCTAATTAATATGTACGTGTGTTAATTAAACTACTGCGTGTTTATCAAACTTTTAATATCTATATATAAATTGTTGATTTAGGAAAGATATTAATAATTTGATTTTTCGTAAGAATATGAGAAATAGATAACTGTTGAGTTGTCTTTTGATGCAATTGGCCCCTGTCAAGGTTGACAAAATTGATCAAATTCGAGTTGACTCGAGTTAGAGTTTTAATATTTAATCGATATGTTAATTAGTTGACCAGCATATCAAGTAGGTCAAGGTTGATCAGATATTTGACAATCGATCAATATATTGAGTTAGCATAAGAAGAAAGTCTAACAGGCCAAGAGTTGGTATGAGATGTGAAGTTTTGGTAGGTCAATGTTAACCTAATGTTAAGCAACGATAAGTCTTGGTAGGTCAAAATTAACCGGATATTAGCAATGATGAAGTCTTGATAGATCAAGCTTAACCATATACTAGGTGAGTTAAGTTTCGACAGGTCAAAGATTGACCAGATATTGGGTAAATGAAGTTCTGATAGGTTGAGGCCAACCGGATAACAGACAAGAGGAGAATTCTGCTTTAATAAGACTCAAACAGAAATATTAGTAGATTAATAGAGTTTATTGATGGACTATATATATATATAGAGAGAGAGAGAGAGAGAGAGAGAGAGAGAAAGAGAGAGAGAGAGAGAGAGAGAGAGAGAAAGAGAGAGAGAATCCTACTCGATACCTCTTGCATGACCATGATAGACATCCGATGTGGTAGATCTGACGTGACATTGTGGCAAATCTCATCTCTTTCCTCTCTCATCTGACGCAACATTGTGACAAATCTTATTTCTTTCCTCTATTATCTGTATGCAATAAATAAAATTTTTTTCCTCTCTCTGACACATGTATGCATCTAACACATACATTACCTCCTACACAGTTGTAGCAGCTACTCATAGTGTGGTTTTCAGAAGTTTGCTACATTATAACAACTATTGTTGAGTAGCTACATTCGTTGTGGAAGCTATTGTGTAGTAGTTGTTATTGTTGATGCAGTCTGGCCCAGTTGTTGTTTTGGTGTTTGACAATGATTTAAGTTTGGTTAAGCGAATTTGGGTTAAAGTCCTGGTCGGGGACTGGGCATGAAACCCTGGTGAGTGAAGCCAGGTCCTAGCTTGTGAAGCTAGGTTGAAATCCCGGTGAGTGAAGCCGGGTCCTGTTGAGTGAAGCCAGGTGATGGAAATCCCGGTGAGTGAAGCCGAGTCCTGGTGAGTGAAGCCAGGTGTTGGAAATCCCGGTGAGTGAAGCCGGGTCCTGGTGAGTGAAGCCAGGTCCTAGCTTGTGAAGCTAGGTTGAAATCCCGGTGAGTGAAGTCGGGTCCTGGTGAGTGAAGCCAGGTGATGGAAATCCCGGTGAGTGAAGCCGGGTCCTGGTGAGTGAAGCCAGGTGTTGAAAATCTCGGTGAGTGAAGCCGGGTCCTGGTGAGTGAAGCCAGGTGTTGAAAAGTCCTAATTCGGAAGAGGTGGGTGAAAAGTCCTAGGTTGGAGGGCTAGGTGAAAAGTCCTAGCTTGGAGGGCTAGGTGAAAAGTCCTAACTTGGAGGGTTAGGTGAAAAGTCTCATCTTGGAGAGTTAGGTGAAAAAGTCCTGGCTTGGAGGGTCAGGTGCTTAGCTTGGAGGGCTAGGTTGGATGAAGGTCTAACTCGGAGGGGTTGGGTGAAAAGTCCTAGCTTGGAGGGCTAGGTGAAAAGTCCTAGCTTGGAGGGCTAGGTGAAAAGTCCTAATTTGGAGGGTTAGGTGCAAATTCCCAACTTGGAGAGTTAGATTGAAAAATCCTTAGCTTGGAGGGCTAAGGTGAATGAAATCCTAGCTTGGAAGGCTAGGTCTGCGTCCCTGGATCGGTCTGGTGACCGATCAGGGTGTTGGCACGCTGCTCCTTCGTGGATCGGTCTGGTGACCGATCCAGCGATGTCTGATCGGTCTGGTGACCGATCAGGGAGTGTGTGTTTCACTCACTGCACAGCTCCTGATCGGTCTGGTGACTGATCAGGGAGCGAACAGTGAGTTGAGTTCCCCTGCTGATCTGCTCCTGATCGGTCTGGTGACCGATCAGGGATACTGCTCAGATCGGTCTAGTGAACGATCATTTGTCGCAAGGTTCTCACTATCACCGATCAAGATGACTCCTGATCGGTCTGGAAGCAGCCTGATTGGTCTGGTGACCGATCAGGCTGGAGCCTGATTGGTCTGGTGACCGATCAGGCTGGAGCCTGATTGGTCTGGTGACCAATCAGGAGTGTGCAGAAGACTGGTGGATCGGTCTGGTGACCGATCAGGCTCCTCCCTGATCGGTCTGGTGACCGATCAGGAGCAGAACTTTAATTCAAATATGCTGTCAGAAGTCTGTTTTCACTGTCGATTCTCTGCTACTTGCTGATTTCTTTTTGATATGCATTGCTAAGCCTCTGTTGGAGTGTGCAGGTGATAGCAGGTGATTCAAACACTCAAGGAGGGTCAATGGGAGGCTTTCCTTGGAGCAGGTTTGGATCTATTGTGTTTTCAGGTCTCAACGACATCTGGCGCAACTGGCAACTGATGAAGGCGCGGCTGGCAACTGACGGAGGCTCAGCTGGAGGAGTGTCAAGTGGACTGAGTGCTCAAAGAGGTCAGTGGGTCAGGGTGTGAGTCAGTGGTGCTGATGGAGATGGCGACGTTGAGCAGGAGCTTAAGAGACAAAGCTGGATGCAGAGGAGCGGAGGCGAACAAGACAGAAACTTGGGAAGTTTGGCTGGGCTGTGTTCGTGCTCTCTGTTGCTTTGTGCTTGAGCGATCTTGTTACATCTTTGTGAGCTTGTCTTCTCGAGTGTCTCTATGCTTAACTTGTATCTTCTTGAGATCACTTGTGGAGAGGTTTCTCCACCGAGAAGGAGGCTGCTACTATCCGGAGTTCACCGGGGCTTGATCTGCCGACGTTCAAGGGATCGCCCACCTCACGGGCACGCCAAGGAGTAGGGGCAAGTTATACCCGAACCTTGTACATCTTCGTCTTAGCGTTTGTATTTTGTTTCTGCTGCTACTAATCTGATCACAGGAAGAAAGTTTTAAAAGAGGGGGCGATTTGAATGTCTGGCTATATTCACCCCCCCTCTATAGCCATCTCCTCTCCAACAGTTATAACTGTGTAGGAGGTAATGTATGTGTCAGATGCATGCATGTACATGTTAGAGAGAGAAAAAAAAATTTTATTTTGTTTCGTGCAGATGAGAAAAAAGAGATAAGGCTTGCCATAATGTTGTGTCGAATGAGAGAGGAAAGAGATGAGATCTGCCATAATGCCACGTCAGATCTCTCACATCGGATGTCACTCACGACAGTCCCGTAGGAGGCATCACTGGATATCATCTCTCTCTCTACACACACACACACGTTGCATGACTCAACCCCATGCGATTATGCACGAAAGGGTGCTTCAGGCACCTCAATATTTTAGGTACGTCACATATTTAAAAAAAAAAATTAATTCCTAAACGCTAAATATTATATCCCAAATGCCTCAATGAACACTATATCTTAATCACTGAACCTTAAAGATAAAATTTTATTGCCTTAACTCCGAGCTAAAAAAAAACATTATTTAACAATTGGGGCGCCTAGATTCAATCCAGGTGCCCTAGTGACAGACAATTATGGTTTAAAGCTGTGTGCAACTCTCTCTATGAGACTGAGGCACTTAAAATCGATCCAGATGCCTCAATGATTAAATCAAAGTTATGAGTTTTTTTTTGTTTTTTTTAGCTCGGGGCTAAATGCAAATAGCATACCTTTAGGGTTCAAAGATTGAGATATAGTGCTCAAGCTAAAAATAATTTAAAACAAAAAAAAATTTAGATGCTCACGGGATATAGTTTATAATATTTTGGGTGCATAATTTTTTTTTTATTTTTTAAGCTTTGGGTTTAGGATTTGGAATTTAGGGTTTAATGTTTAGGGTATAGTATTTAGTGTGCATATTTTTTTTAAAATTTTTTTAGGGTTTAAGATTTAGAATTTAAGGTATAATATTTAGGGTTTAGAATTTAAAATTTAGGATTTTGAAAAAAATAAAAAATATAAAAAAAGTGCTCGAGGAGTTTGGAGAAATTCTAGCTGCCTTGAGCCCCTATCATGCATAGGCTATTGGGAAAATGAGGAGGGGAAAAAACTTCGTAGAAGAAGACAAACGAGATGGAGGTAAACTACCCAAGAATTTTTCACATTGCAAATCTCTTAGAAACATTGCATATTTATAGGCTTTATTGGATAAGCACTATCCTCAAATACATTGAATCTAGACCATACCTCATCTATTTTATCTCCACTAATTCTTATTTTATCTCCACTAATTTTTATCTTATCAATATCAACTTTTCATCTCATCCATATCACTATCACCTCATTTTTATCCATAATTAATTAAATTTATTTTTCAACACCCCCTCTTAAACTTAATTTTGTGACTCTAAGTAGATTCCGCATCTTAATAAAATCTTTAAACTTCAGTGGGTTGGTAAAGATGTCAGCAACTTGATCTTTAGTCTTCACATAGACTAGCTCCACATATTTGTTCTTCACATGTTTGCGAATAGAATGAAAGCGAACATCAATATGCTTGCTTCTTTGATGATATACAGGATTCTTCCCCAATGCAAATGCCGATTTGTTATCAATGCAAATTTGAGTTGCTTCATTTTGTTCAAATTTTATCTCCTTTAGCAAACTTCTTAGCCATATAGCATGACTAACACATGAGGATGCCGCAATGTACTCTGCTTCACAAGTGGAAAGAGTAACAATAGGTTGTTTTTTTGACATCCAAGAAAATATCGTATCTTCAACGAAATATGCAAAGCTGGAAGTGCTTCTCTGGTCATCACAGTCTCCACCCCAATCACTATCCGAATATCCAATAAGTTGAGAATTGTTAGAGTGAGAATAAAATAATCCGTGATTTAGAGTACCTCAGACATAACGAAGGATTCGCTTGGCCGCCTTCCAATGAGTCTCTTTAGGCTCCTCCATGAACCTACTCACAAGACCGACTCCATATAATATATCTGGTCGAGTACAAGTTAAGTACTGCAAACTTCCTACCAAGCTTTAGAAAAGTGTGGGATCAACTGTCTTTCCTTCGTAACCCTTGGATAGCTTTGTTCTGTAGTCCACTGGTGTGTTAATTGGATTGCAATCATCCATTCTAAATCTTTTGAAGACCTCCTTGGCATATTGTTCTTGAGTCATAAATATGCCATCAACTCCTTGTTTCACCTCCAAGCCGAGAAAGTAGGACATAAATCCCATATCGGTCATATCAAACATTTTTGTCATAGCTTTCTTAAACGTTTTTATCATTTGAGGTGAGTTTCCTGTCAAAATAAGATCATCTACATATAATGATACCAATAAGATGTTACCATTATCTGCTCTTACATAAAGAGCATGCTTATAAGGGCATTGCATAAAGCCATTTTCTTTGAAGAATGCATCAATTCTTGAATTCCATGCTCTCGGTGCATGCTTCAAGCCATAGAGAGTTTTTTCAACTTCAACATCTTTCTTTCTTGCCCCCCCCCCTTTGATGTAGCTAGCCAGTTGTTTAACATAGACTTCTTCTTCTAGGTAGCCATTAAGAAATGCCGATTTGACATCAAGATGAAATATTTTCCACTTTAGTTGAGCGGCTAAAGAGATTATCAACCTTATAGTTTCCATTGGGCAACGGGAGCAAATACTTCTTCGTAGTCAATGTCGGCCTTTTGTTTGTAGCCTTTTGCCACAAGTCGTGCTTTGTACTTTTCTATTTCTCCTTGAGCATTTTTCTTCACTTTATAAACCCACTTCACACCAATGGGTTTGTGGCCATCGGGCAAAGCAGTAAGATGCCAAGTTTCATTCTTCTCAATTGCCTTCATCTCTTCATCCATGGCTTTCTTCCATTTGCTATCTTTAATAGCTTCTTCAAAAGATACAATCTCTTCATTAGCATAATGACAAATGAGATTAAGTGGAGTTGTCATCTCATATAATTCTCAAAGACTCCTTGTCTTTTGTGGAGGAGGATCTTCTTCATCCGAGGATGATGAAGAGGTAGGCGACGGTGATGGAGTTGGCTTTTTCTCTTTCACTTGCTCTTCTTCTTGAATCATCACATTATTAGTGCTCCAATTCCAAGCACCATCTTCTTGAAATTCAACATCTCTACTTATGATAACCATTTTGTTCACTGGATTATAGAGTCTGTAAGCCTTTGATCTTGCATTGTAGCCAATAAAAATGCAAGGTAAGCTTTTGTCATCAAGCTTCATTCTTCGTTGATCCGGAATGTGTGCATAGGCAATACACCTGAAGATCTTCAAATGAGATACACAAGGCTTGCATTCGGTCCATGCTTCTTGAGGTGTAACTCCTTCTAGATTCCCTGCAGGACATCTATTTAGCAAATACACAGCACAATTTACCGCTTTGGCCCAAAGTTCTTTAGGCACTTCTTTCAGTTTTAGCATACTTCGAACCATGTCAAGAATAGTTTACTTCTTCCTTTCAGCAACTCCATTTTGTTGAGGGGAGTTGTTGGGATCGGGTGCATGCCGACGCGGACACGTATTGTAATTGTTACATAATTACATGCAGCGGAAACAAAAGCATGAATAATTTCCTAAATTATTCTAACACATATCCTAAGCATGCAATGTGTTCACATAATCGTAATATAAAATTTTTGCAGAAAAGGAAATTACTCTACGAATTACCTTGCGTAACTTGGAAGAAGGGACGAAATCCAACCGTTAGCATTCCTTGAAAGCTCCGCCTCTATTCGTATCCACGCCGAGTATCGTCGGGATGACTTCGCTAAGCCACGAGTTTCATGTTCACGAGAACTACTAGATTCTCCGTGAACATGACGAAAATCGAGAGAGTAATCAAATCGAAAGACTCACCACCAAGGTTGCCCGAAGAGGAAGATCGTCGCAAGGAAGAACTTCGTCGCCTTGATGCTTCTCCTTGTGCTCACGGCAAGAAGAAAGAATGAAGGCCTATGGCCGGCCAAGAGAGAGGGAGAGAAGAAGAGGAGAGAGCCCAAGCAATTCTTGGATGGATCATCTTCCATGGCACCCCTTGGGTCCTTTATATAGGGAGAGGTTTCTTAATTCCCAAGCAAACCTCTCCTTGATTATGGAATAATTTCTCAATTAATCCATAATCAAGGCTCTCATGATCAAGCTTCTTCTTCTTGATTATGGAATCATTTCTCAATCAATCCATAATCAAGGCTCTCTTTCTTTTGGCATGATTATATAAAATTTATAAAACAAACCAACCATTGGTTCATTATATAAAAATTTATAAAACAAACCAACCATTGGTTCATTATATAAATTTTATTAAACAAACCAACTCATGGTTCATTATATAAAAATTTATATAAAATTTATATAACCTTTTATAAAATAAACCAACCTTTGGTCTATTTTATAAAACAAACCAAAATAGCCTTATCCTCTTATGGTGGTGGCCGGCCATGACAAGAAGAGAGGAGGCCCCCTTCCTTGGCCGGCCCATCTAACCCCAATTAGATCAAATTCCTTAATGAATTAAACTTATTTAATTCACCCATTAAGTCTTTAAAAGACTTAGCCATTCTATGCTTCCGATGCGTCTGAAATAAATTCAGTTTTGACTATTGTTTAGACTTACCAAAAATAGTCTATCTCGATTGGAGAATCCAATTCTCAACTCGTTTTAAATCCTTCAAATTACTCGTTATGCGTGTGACCAAATAGGCTTTCAATTTATGTTGGCCGTCCATAATTAACTAATTAATTATAGAACGATCATGAGTGGCACCTAGTAGTACATCATGATCCCCAATTAATTAAAAGATCAACGGTTGACCTCAGAAATGATTCTGAAACCCTTCAGCAGCTATAATGAATCGTGCCCCATTCCCTTCACCATCTTATACCCACTTGGTTCAGGACATGGTCTATGTGTGTCAGTCTCCACTAGGCTGACTACGTCACACCTAGCCCAAGTAACGTTTCCTCGTCCTATGGATTCTAATTACTCTCATGTATTTAAGAGATTCATACTCTGAACATGTCATGCTCTGGCCAGAGGCTTCGAGTAATAATCCGACGATAGTCCTCGGGTATACATCTCCTCGCAAGGAGTGGTGAATCCTTTGTAGGTTGTTCAAACATCTTCGGGTACTTCGGCTTATACTCAATCATCCTGGGTCCACACCTCCTTGGAGATGCTTGCTTAAGATGTCAAAGTATAAGTCTCCATGACCAAGATGACTTGAACACCGCAAGTCAAAGGAACATCGTACTTAAGCTGCAGTAAGAACTTCACTGACATATCTATATATAGACTACCATATGAAGTTTTACAGCCAGTCACTCCAATGAACTAGTTTCCTTAACTAGCATTCATGTTTATCTCCGGACATCTCAATGTCACCAGCCAGTGAGAATTAGCTGATTAGAGAAAAACCCATGCTAGTCTCAACAGAATTGATAGTGTCCGTATTTATCAATTCATCGACTAGGGACAATTTCAATACTTCACAATTGCACATGTAGAGATAATCACTAGTTGTGAATTCATCACAAATTCTCTCATGCTGTGAATTATATTGCGGGCATTCAATAAATGAACTTAAGATCTTAATCAAATAATCATGTATACTCAAATAGTGAATATTCATTTATTAAAATAAATGATTACAATCATAAGGCGATTGCCTTAGCACACTTCTCTCATATCACTAACAGGAGTAAGGTGCGATTAAAGGCCTCCAGATGCCATGATTTTTGCAAAATTTTTCAAATTCTTTTGATGTGAATTCGCCACCACGATCTGACTGCATCGCCCTGATAGTATAGCCGGATTGATTTTCTATCAATCCTTTGAATTCCTTGAACTTCTCAAAAGCATCATCTTTATTCATCAAAAGATAGACCCAGGTTTTCCTGCTAAAATCGTCAATAAAGGTTAGGAAATATCGATGACCTCCAAAGGAGGCCGAAGTGATTGGCCCACATATGTCTGTATGAATGAGTTCAAGAGGCTTCTTTGTTCGGTTGTGCGATTCATTTGGAAAGCTTGCTCTTGGGTGTTTGCCAAGAACACACCCTTCGCAAATATCCTCTTGAGCATTAATATGAGGAAGACCATTCACCATTCCTTTGCTTGAAAGAAGCTTTAGAGATCTGAAGTTCACATGCCCGTACCTTATATGTCATAGCCACGTACTGTTCTTCATGCATGCACTTAAGCACCTTGCAGTAATATGATTAATATCAAGAAAAATCATCTTATTTTTAGACATAAAAATATGAGCAATAAGTTTGTTTTGCTTTCCCAAACGAAGACTACCATCCTTTAGTTGCATATCAAAACCTTTTTCAAGCAATTGTCCAAGGCTAATAATATTTGTTTTCATGTCGGGCATATAATAAACATTGGTGATATATGTGTGAGCTCCATCTTTAAGTTTGATGAGAATCTTACCAACGCCTCTTACTTGGATTTTGGAAGCATCTCCAAATGAGACTTGTCCATTCACCGTTTCGTCCAACTCGATAACATATCTTTATGCCCGCACATATGATTGCTTGCCCCGGAGTCTAAATACTAAAAATTCTTGTTTGTGGAATTTCCATCCTTCCTTGCTAGCAAACCACATCATTGTCATTGCCTTCTTTTGATGTGTAATTAGCATTTCCTTGCACATTGTTAGAGCGGCATTCTACTGCATAATGTCCAAATTTGTTGCAAGTATAATATCTTACATTTCTTTTGTCATACCTTCGGCCTCTACCTTGATAGTTACCATTACTATAGGATCATACTGAATCGATAGAGGGGGGGTGAATATCGATCGTAAAACTTTTTCGATAGTTAGAGTAATTGCACATCAGAAAATAAAAACCAATCGCTAACACGATTGAGTTTTACTTGGTTCGGAGTCGCGGTCGACTCCTACTCTAAGACTCATGGTCCTTGACAGTTTACGATGGGCAATTCTATATCTTCGTAAAATATTACAAGTCGAGTGTACAAATATAGAATTTGAAAAACAATTACAGTACTTAACAAAATTAGCTTTTACCGACGACCGGAGAGGTTGGAAGTTTCCGGAGCAGCAGGTCATCGTCAGCGCTTGAATCACAAGTATAGAACTTGTCGGAGCGAAGTGCTAGAGCGTAAGAGTTGAAAGCGAGATTTCCGAGTTGTCTTGAAGCCTTGGGGGTGAACCCCTTTTATAGTGGTCAGTCGGGCACCTATGTTGAAGGGGGAGCCTGATACGTGGCCTCTCCTGCACGAACTTCAATCTGTAGACTCGGCCAACGCTTATCCCTTCAACTGGGGCGCCTGTGTTAACACAGGCGCCTACCTTGACTTGGTCTAGAGGCTTGCGTGGCAGTTTGCTTCGATGGCTTGGTTTAGCCCTTCACTGGGGTGCCTGTATCAATACAGGTGCCTAGCCCAGCTAGGGCGCCTCACTCCATTGAGGCGCCTGAGTGTAGAAACCTCCTTCCATTCGTTCCTGCAACCAGGGTTAGTTCCGAAGACATACAAAACATACAAATGATAGTGTTAGACCATTATTTACAGCATGAGCTGTCTTGGTTTTGACATTGGGTTTCCCAAATGGATCCCTAGGTTGAACCGACGCCTAATGTTCCCTCCTACGGGGAACACGTCCTCACCTACTCCTCTCGGGAGAATTTACATCTTGCCAACCGGCTCCTCCAGTTGGACTTTTGCCCAGCTTCACTCACCAGGTCTTCGTGCCCAGCTTCACTCCCAGCTTCACTCACCAGGTCTTCAGTGCCCAGTCCTCGACCAGGTCTTCGGTGCCCAGTCCTTGACCAGGTCTTCGGTGCCCAGTCCTCAACCAGGTCTTCGTGCCCAGCTTTACTCACCAGGTCTTCGTTGCCCAGCTCGCGGCCAGGACTTAGTACCCAATTCATAGAACCAGGACTTCGTGCCTAGTATACCTAGGACTTTCTTGCACACTTA
The DNA here is from genome assembly GCA_024364735.1 of Boesenbergia rotunda. Taxonomy (NCBI): domain Eukaryota; kingdom Viridiplantae; phylum Streptophyta; class Magnoliopsida; order Zingiberales; family Zingiberaceae; genus Boesenbergia; species Boesenbergia rotunda. The sequence goes on from JAGFNQ010005701.1 coordinate 26,461, forward strand.
GTAAGCTTGTTAGATCACAACAAATCTTAACTTCTGAACCCTTTGCCATTATCAAAATATAGGTTCGACTTTGGTGCTTCCGGCACCAACAATCTCCCCCTTTTTGATTTATGAAAACACGGTTCAAAAAGTTAAGTTAAAACAACATATTATAGTAATCTAACAACAGTAAAAAAATTTATCTCCCCCTGAAATTTCCAATGTCATGCGGGTTTTGCAAAACATTCTAAGTGCTAAGTGTTTTTCAAACTTTAGAAAAAGCTTTTAGGTTTTTGACTAAAGGTTTTTCAAAAAAAACACTCAACAATTTTTCAACACTTAGACAATTTTTGAAAATGTTTTGTAAGCCTAATTTTTGTTTCAACACCTTGCAGTTAAAAAGTTTACTTAGGCAAAACAAATTTTGAAAACTGATTTACCTTAAAAAGTTTCAATTTTGAGAGCTTGGGAAGAATTTTCCAAACTTAGAAAGAATTTGCTTAACACATCTTTGCCAAAAGATCTTTAACCATTATTTGTTTACTAAGGAAAAATTTACTTAGCACCATTTGCCAAAAAGTTTTTAGAGAAAAGAAATTAACTCAGGTAAATTTTGTTTACTAAGAGAAATTTTCTTTAGAAAATGTTTTTCAAAATACACTTAGAAATTTTTGAGACCTTTTTGAAGTATTTTGAAAGCACTTAAACAATACTTAGAAAAACTTAGCAATATTTTTAAGTACTAAAAAAAATCTTTAAAAAAAATTTGAAGCACTGAGAAACATTTTTAAGGTACTCAAAAATACTTAGAAAAATTTGAAAACATTTTTTAAGTACTTTAAAAACTTTAGAATAAAATTTGGAGTATTTAAAAACTGAGCACTTAGAACTCTTTTCTTTACTTTTTGAAAAAAAATTTCCCTCTTCCTTTTGCTTCTCTCCCCCTTTGCCATATATAAAAAAATGATAACAATTAATGCATATAAATTAGAGCTAGTCAAATAATTTGTAATTCTGTATTAAACCAACTCTAATGATTTCAAGCAAAAAAATGGATCAACCCAAATTAAACCGATCTTGTTCGGGTCATGTCTAACCCAGTTAGCTACTTACTACCTGTTATAAAATAGTAGCTTTCACTAGGGTTAGTCAAGTTAAGTGATCTGATCAAGTTAGAATTTCGAAGCTTGGCACTTAACCTGATTGCTGTTCAACTTGTATTTATTGTCTCAATTACTACAGATGCATTGACTTAAAGCATCTTGAATCAAGGCATAGACCTAAGTATCTCAACCCAGTTTAGGTTATCAATCAAAAGTACCCTAAGGTGCTTGTGAGATACTGGCTTCTAGATCTATAGGAGGATGCAGTTCTAGGGTTAGGGCCTAAGCTAAGTCCATTTTTGCAAAAACCCTAGTTTTGAAGGGGTAGTTTTTGAAAAAAAAAACTAAGTCGAAAAATCATTTTAAATTTCAAAAACTTGATAAAAGAAATGATTCTTCAAATTGTTAATTAAAAAAAAATATTTTTGAAAAATATAAAGAAGCCCTATTCTACTAAGCACAACCCTAACTTAAGATGAAGTTAATGACTTAGCAGCTAAACAAATAATCAAGGCACAAAGTAGATAACTCGTCAGATAAGTAAATAGCTAGTAGATACAATAGCTGAATAAAAGTCAACTGGTCAACATACAGACCAGTAAAGTCAATCACAGGTCAACCCTACTAGGTAGGGCAAGTCAAATAGTACGAGTACAGTCAACTAGCTGGGAAATCACTCAGATCTATGAGGAGGGGCCAGGCGGAAAGAATGGACCATGTTGCCATGACCGGAACATGGACATCATCTCGTTGTGTCGAGCCTCATTTGCCTCGCGATCGGCTCGAAGATTGTCCATGTACTCGGTGTGATAGCCCTGGTTCACATTGTCCTCTGCCTGTAGGGCATCTACAAACTCGGTGTGACGGGCCTCCATCTCCTCTCGGAGGCTGTGGATCTCCATCTGCAGTAGTGTCAGGCGTTGGTCGGTGGTTGGTGGAGGAGGCTCCTGCAAGTGCTCGTTGATCTCGGCTACGAGATCGGCTACATCAACCTCCACCTCCTCGTCCGAGTCGATTTGGCCTTGAGCCCTCTGTCGTCTCCACGAAAGAACCTCGGCAGTCGAGATATCTATGCCCGCTAATGAGAAATTTCTAGCCCCGATTTCATCGAATTCGGTCATTAGGGTGACCTCCCCAGCGGTAATGTCGCGACCATAGTGGTGAAGAAGGGAAGTGATAATATGGCAGTAGGGGGTGCGAACTCGGGAGTGAGTGGAAATGCTAGATGCGTAGATGATCGTCTGGAAAATATGGAGGCCAATATCTATATCCAGATGATGGATCATCGCGTAAAGAAGGAAGGTGTGGAAGGGTCGCATAGTCGCGACATCCCGAGTAGTCAAAGGGAGAATGCAACGGACCAACACTCTATAGAGAGCGTAGTCCTGGACGCGGAGATTGACGGACTGAAACCGCTGCACCAACGGGTTTCGTGCATCTCTATAAAAGTAGGAGTAGAGAGTGTCCAGGTCGATGTGTGAATAGGGAGGAGAGAAGGGAGGGCCCCTAGGGGGATAACAACAGAATGTGGACTGGGAAGGTCGTAGTCCGAGGAACCGAGTAAACAAGGCCGGTGAGATAGTAAGTGGCATCCCCTGTACAGTGGTCGAGTAGCAAAGGTCATCTACTTTGACCAGATTGTTATAGAATTCTGCACACAAGGTTGTATTAATTGGATGGGTACAGAAAATAAGCTAGCCGAGTTGATAAAAATTGATAGCGTCCATTGCTGTCGGGCAAGATTGAGTGAAGAATTGTCGATTTAAGAAACTAGTTTTGATAGGTTTATATGTGGTCTGGGCAAATTTATTAAATAATTCTAAGGTAAGGAACCTAGGATCCGGGCTAAGCTCAGCCCCGAGGTTTGTTTGAGTGACACGACGTTTTCTAAATGGATAAGAAAAATTATGCTTTAATAAGTGAAATGGTCAAAAAATTAATTACAAATGCATAATTAAAATGGTACCAGGGAGGCATTGTCGAAGTAGGGCGTTTGAGGGCAAAGGATGAGTGTTCGAGCGCGCCTTAGAGGGAGAAGGAGTGAAAGAAAGGTTGTTGGATTGGTGTGGCAAATGACCTTGGTTTCATGGCCTTAAATAGCCTTATACAGGCGCCCGTGAAGGGTCTAGGGCGCCTGAGTTTAGTGAGGCGCCCGATAGCCTCTCGGGCGCCTGGGTCAGGGTGTCAGCCCCTTTTGGCAGCTTTGGCTACCTTAAACCACGATAAAGTATAGGGTGCCCGTAAGGTCTCGGGCGCCCGAGTTGACCGAGGTTTGACAGTTGACCAATTTGACCGTTGACTAAGTTGACTGTGTTGACCAAGTTTTACCATTTGACCAGGTTTGACTAATCAATAACTAAATCAATCAAGCTCTAGATTATATTCAAAATGAGTTTATTTTGATATTCAACATGAAATTCAATCTTTGAAAAAGTTAGAGTTGAAAAGGTAGAAAAAAAACTGAATTAAATTTAAAAAAATTGAGGTAATTTTGAATAACTTTTGAAAGCACTTTAAGTTGATTTTGAACAATTTTGAAAATAGTTTAAGTTTTATTTTAAAAGGATAATGAATTATGCTATTAGGTCCTAGACGTCTCACCCAGTTCTACGTGATCAAACATGTTAACCTTATGGGTTTTATGAGACAGATTTTCAAAAATAAATATTTTAATTTTTACAAAAACATGGTTAATTTTGAAGACATTGAATTAATTTTGAAAATTTTATAAGGTTAAGTTTATTGACTTTGAAAAATGTGTTGAATCTAAGATTAATTGAAATTTATGTTAGATTCAAATTTAACAAGTAGTAAAATGAATTTGATTTTCAATAATTGGCTTCTAGGTCTTGGCAAGGCACAAGGCCTTCTTTGGCCGTAGCCTTATTGGAGCAACAACCCTTTCCTTGACAAAGCCTTTTATTGAAAATTCATCTTCAAGTCACTTCTTAACAGATTTTGGTCTAACTAATTTGGGTCTTGGATCGGTAGCTTCGGCTAGTTCCATCAGAAAGGTTTCCCTAACGTACTATCATCTCATCTCCACCCAATACTATGTTGTTCAAATTTCAACTTAATCATTAGTCCTTAATCAAGCCACTCCTAAATCTAAGCATGATAATAATCAAAATTGCAAAAAAAAAAAAAAAAATTAACAAGCAAGCAAGGAAAAAAAATCATCTAATTATACATATAGTCTTTATATTGGCTCCCCCTGGACTATATAGCCTCAATAAGGGTTAGGCAAGATGTGAATCTTGTCATTGGGAATCCAATATTGGTTTGGTCCAGCTTGTTTATGTAAACATAGCTTGGGGACCCATGCTTGGACTTGGGTTCTAAATTGGTTCAATACAGAATAGTATGCGCGTTGTCTCGACTTAGTACGATAGCCTAATCCGGATCGGTTAAGAATGGACTTCTGCTTTCCAAGGATCATGTCAAGACCCTTGGAACCCGAAGTGAACCGTTCTAAGGTGCCTCTGAGCTCCTTGACATAAGTTTTCAAGGAGGAATTCTCTTCCTCAAGCTTTTAAACTTGAGTTGAGTTTCCTTCTTGAATTTGCTCGGTTAAGGACCTCGAGACGACTTCCTCTTTCAGGCGTTTTACTTCCTATCGGAGGGACTCAACCCAGATTTTGGATTTCGCTAAGTTACGAGACAAGTAAGAAATTAATTTTGACAATTCATATTCAGAGTAACCTCTTACAGTGATTTGCCCGTTCTCCGAGATTGTGAGTCTTCCATCGTCTGGTTTTGATTCTGATCCGGAGTTGACATTTTCCGAGGCAGTTAGTGCGAGAAGATTCGCGTGCGGGACTTCTTCTTCTTCTTTGGAAGATGATTCATCCCAGGTGGCTTGAAGAGCCTTCTTTCTGCGCGCCTTCTTGGTTTCCTTCAGATTGGGGTACTCTGACTTGAAGTGTCCCTTTTTGTTGCATTCATAGCAAATAATGTTAGTCTTGTTCTTCGAGTTCGTTGAAGGCTGCTGGTTCTTCCTTTCTTCGGCTTGATTTCTTCTTGCTCGTTTGGTACTTTAGTTCTTTGTAGTAATCTCGAGCTAGCCGAACCAACTTAGGTCGATCCCCTTCACTATCTTCTGATTCCGAGTCTGTGTCGAACTCGGGTGCTGGTTGAGGCTTCTTTTTGGGAGTTTTTCCTTGAGATTTTCCTGCAACAAAAGCTATACCTTTCTCGATCAAGGTAGCGTTAGTCTGTTCGTGCAGTTCTAATTCAGAAAAGAGCTCATCTAGCTTAATTTTAGATAAGTTCCTTAAAACTTTGTAAGCGTCCACCATAGATGTCCACAGTGAGTTTCTAGGAAAAGAATTTAAAGTATACCTTATCAGGTCACGGTTTTCAACCTTGTGACCTATCGTGTGCAGTCCATTCAACTCCTGGATTTTGGCGTGGAGTTGGGCAGCATTCTCATCGTCGTGCATCATGATTGTGTAGAGTCTGTTAAGCAACAGATCTCTTTTGCTGATCCTCGTGTCGGAGGTACCTTGTGTAGCTCGATCAGCTTATTCCAAAGCTCCTTCCGCTGTTGAAGGGTCCTATCCCGTTCAGCTCCTCTATTGTTAAGCCGCATTGTAGAGTTTGGTGCCTTAACGTCGGCCTCAATTTTCTTCTTCAGTGGGCCATCCCACTCGGTATAGTGTTGCACCACGCCTTGTGCATTTTAAGGAATTTTCAGCCCAGACTGGATAATAATCCACATGACCACCTGAGTTTTCAGGTGGACTTCCATCCTGCTTTTTCAGTAGGAGAAATCTTCTCCATTGAAAAGAGGGGGTCTGGCGGTGCTGTATCCCGCTTGCATGACCATTAGATTTTTGAAAAAGAATAAAGAAAAAAAACTTGTTCCAAGACTGAGTCTTGGATTAGTAGTGCTGGAAGAATATTAATAACGAAAAAATCGAGTGGCGTTGCACCAACCTCGATTAACGAGAAAAATTCGAGCGAAAAAAAAATTAAAATTTGAAAATCTGAAAAAAAAAATTCTCAAACTGGTGGTTGCACCAACTTTGAGCCACCCGCTCTGATACCACTTGTGGGATCGTATTGAATCGATAGAGGGGGGTGTATATCGATCGTAAACTTTTCGGACAGTTAGATAATTACACAGCGGAAAATAAAAACCCATCGCTAACACGATTTGTTTTTACTTGGTTCGAAGTCGCGGTCGGCTCCTACTCCAAGGCCCATGGTCCTTGACAGTTTACGATGGGCAATTCTATATCTTCGTAAAATATTACAAGTCGAGTGTACAAATATAGAATTTGAAAAACAGTTACAGCACTTAACAGAATTAGCTTTTACCGATGACCGTAGAGGTTGGAAGTTTCCGGAGCAGCGGGTCGTCGTCAGCGCTTGAATCACGAGTATAGAACTTGTCGGAGCGGAGCGTTGGAGCGTAAGAGTTGAAAGCGAGATTTCCGAGTAGTCCTGAAGCCTTGTGGGTGAACCCCCTTTTATAGTGGTCAGTGGGGCGCCTGTGTTGAAGGGGGCGCCTGACACGTGACCTCTTCTGCGCGAACTTCAATCCGTAGACTCGACCAGCGCTTATCCCTTCAACTGGGGCACCTGAGTTGACTGGGGCGCCTGTGTTAACATAGGCGCCTAGCTTGACTTGGTCCAGAGGCTTGCGTGGCAGTTTGCTTCGATGACTTGATTTAACCCTTCCAGGCGCCTAGCCCAGCTAGGGCGCCTCACTCCATTGAGGCGCCTGAGTGCAAAAACCTCCTTCCATTTGTTCCTGCAACCAGGGTTAGTTGAGAAGACATACAAAGCATACAAATGATAGTGTTAGACCATTATTTACACATGAGCTGTCTTGGTTTTGACTTTGGGTTTCCTAAATGGAATCCTAGATCGAACCGTCGCCTAATGTTCCCTCCTATGGGGAACGCGTCCTCAACTACTCCTCTCGGGAGAATTTACCTTTTGCCAACCGGCTCCTCCAGTTGGACTTTTGCCCAACTTCACTGACCAGGTCTTCGTGCCCAATCCGCGATCAGGTCTTCGTGCCCAGCTTCACTCACCAGGTCTTCGGTGCCCAGTCCTCAACCAGGTCTTTGGTGCCCTTTCCTCAACCAGGTCTTCATGCCCAGCTTTACTCACCAGGTCTTCGTTGCCCAGCCCGCGACCATGACTTAGTGCCCAATTCATAGAACCAGGACTTCGTGCCTAGTGTGCCTAGGACTTTCTTGCACACTTAGTAAGCTTGTTAAATGACAACCAAATCTTAACTTCAGAACCCTTTGCCATTATCAAAATATAGGTTCGACTTTGGTGCTTCCGGCACCAACAATTACTTCTTCCTCGGCCTCGAGCAAAGACCCTGCCACAACCTCTACCTCGGCCACGTCCACAGAAATCACCACGGCCACCGCCGTTTTCTCGCGAACCTTCGATCTTTGACTCTTCTTTCTGGTCAACAATCGTAAGCTTGGTTTGTGGGGCCTGCTCCAAAGTCTCTCTCCGTCTTCTTTGCATTCTTGCTTCATGAGCTTGTAGAGAGCTTAATAGTTCTTGCACCTTCATTTCTTTTACATCTTTTTATTCTTCCATGGCCACACTACATAGTCATACCTTGGCTCCAATGAACGTAGAATTTTCTCTACGATGCGAATATCTTCAATGTCATCATCATTTCTTTTCAATTGGTTGACAATGACCAATACCCTTGTAAAATTGTCTGATACATTTTCAGACTCTTTCATCTCCAACGATTCAAATTCCCCTCTCAAGATTTGAAGGCGAATACTCTTTGCTCTTTCATCATCTTTGTATGCTACTTGTAGGATCTACCATGCCTTCTTGGAAGTTGTAGCTTCGGCTACTTTCTCAAAAGTAGCCTCATCAAGAGCTTTATAGATAAAGTAAAGAGCTATCTTATCTTTTATTTTTTGTTCCGCCATTGCCGTCTTTTGTGCCTCCATTTGGTCGATTCCTTCTTGAGGCACTTTATACCCTCCTTCAACAATATCCCACAAACCTTCGTTCTCAAGTAATGCACTCATTTGAATACTCCAATTACCATACTTCAAGTCAGCAAGACGAGGGATAGGAAGCATCGACATGGCTCTGATACCACTTTGTTGGGAAAATGAGGAGGGGAAATAAAACTTCATAGAAGAAGACAAACGAGATGGAGGTAAACTACTCAAGAATTTTTCACATTGCAAATCTCTTAGAAACATTACATATTTATAGACTTTATTGGATAAGTACTATCCTCAAATACATTGAATCTAGACCATACCTCATCTATTTTATCTCCACTAATTCTTATCTTATCAATATCAACTTTTCATCTCATCCATATCGCTACCACCTCATTTTTATCCATAATTAATTAAGTTTATTTTTCAACATAGGCACAAAAATAAAGTAACGGAAGAGATTATATATATATATATATATATATAGACACACACACACACGAAAATGATATACTGTGCTTTACCCCGCACACCCGTGCGTGCCTATCTCCTAATCAATTGGTGAATCAATTGAGGCAGCAACCTTAATAGATTGAGGCTCATCGTGAAACCTCGAATCGATTCAAGGCGTAACTTCACGATCAATTGGGGTGGGATTCCGACAGAATCCAATCCCCTTTCCCCTAGTTCACCAATCCTCCCGGGTTATAGTTTGAGTCAGGACCAGGTGGCCAAACGCGCACAGGCGCCTCAATCGATTCACTAATCGATTGGTGCCTCTAATTGATTGGATAATTGATTAGAGTCGGGTGTCGCACACAGTCACATACGTGAAGGTGCAGAACATATCAGAACTACACACACACACACACACTTCAGATGGATGTAGAGAGACTAAACTTTTTGTGGGAGTTTTCTTATTGAAGCTGATATTTGCTTGTTTGCTACTTTCATAAGGTTGTATATAATTGTACGGGGAGAGAGATGGGAGGGAACGGGGAGGGGTGAATAGTGCTCTTTCAAAATTTGAATTCGAAATAGAAACGAGTACACAACGGAAGTAAAGTAAAGATAAAAACACAACGCTAACATGGGTTGGTTTTACTTGGTTCGAAGTGTGTGACGGCTCTTACTGCAAAGCCCCCAGTTCTTGACCATTTACTTTGGGAAATCACTATTAGTTCGAAGAATGATTACAAATAAAGAAGTTAAGTACAATAAAAGTTACAATTATACCAACTATAGAAGAATACAAGGTTGGACTTTTGCTCAGCCTCCAATCTCGACTCTGGATCTTGTGACGTCCGATCCTCGATCCATATCAACTCCTATCCATTGTCCTCAATCCTCTAAGTCTTCCACCTGATCATCCAGATTAGGACTTCATTACACAGCCCTCGGCTAGGTCTTAGTGCCCAACCATTGGTTAGGTCTTCGTTTCCCAGCCCTCAGTCATGACATAGTGCTCCACCCCCGGTTAGGTCTTTGTTGCCCAGACCTCAGCCAGAACTTAGTACCCAATCCACACAACTGAGACTTAGTGCATAGCCTCAAATAGGACTTTTCCTGCACACTAAGAGCAATATGTTAGATCACAATGAATTTTAACTTTGATCTTTTGTCAACATTAAAATCAGGTTTAATTATCTGGTGCTTTTGCACCAACAATAATTTGTCGGATTGATGAGACCGATAGAGGGGGGAGGGGTGAATATCGATTCTCGAATTTTTTCGGATTTAAAAAGTGTGTAAATGCAGTGGGAAAAAAACTTAAGTTAAACATTAATGCTAACAGCTTTGTTTTTACTTGGTTCGGAGTCTGTGACCACTCCTACGGCCCACGGTCCTTGACCATTTTCATTGGGCAATTCTATAATTCACAAAATAGGTTACAGAATGTGTAAAGTCAATTACATAATAGAAATTGTAAAATACGACCAATTAAAACCGATAGAATAAATTTTTCAAAAAATTTACATTAAGGATTTAGGGTTATCAAACTAGGGTAAAAGGTACTGGGTAAATTCTTAAATTTCCAAAGGGTAAATTACTTGACACTTAACTTTCAGGATTTAAAATAAAAATAAATCTTAAAACTTAAGGAATGGTTTCGATTTATGGCTAAAGCTAGGGGTTAAGAGGATAAATAATCTATCCCTAGAGACTTGATGTGGATTACTCAAATTTGGAGGGTTAAATGGATAAAACCCTTAAGGGTAAGGTTTGGATTTTGGAAAGTTGAGGGACTTTTCTACAAAAGGCCCCCACTTATTAACCCATTTCTTCCTCTCTCCTGTGTCACATGCCCTAGTCTGCAGCCGAACGCCTCGACACTCTCCTCTCCCTCACTTCTTCGCCGTAGCTGCAATCTCATGCGAGCCCATCTTCATCAACCCTCGTTTCCTTCCGACCCTCTCTTCTTCCCTCCCATCGGCGGACCTCCGACGATGAACCTAGCCACGGGTTGAGCGGGAGTCAAGCTCTACTCTTCTTCGATGGCACTTGAGATCTCACCTCCCCTCCAATCGCCACCCTTGAACAACACCCTTTCCCCCTTGGACCAGTGTTACCCTGAGTTCCGGGAGATAAGAGGTTGCCGACCCCTTTTTTGTTGGTTACCGACATTGCAAATTGTTAACCAATGCTTTGTTCTGAACGGGGACGAGGCTAGCTAGGACGCATCACAGTGTGGATGGAGTTAGGGTTCTGGTAGTTAACTCCGGCCATAGAAAGGTGAGCTAACTCGTTTTCTCTCATTTATGTGCCTACGGAATCACCACAAGAGTGGTTGGTGTATGTTGATCCCTAATTCACTTTGAATACAGGCTCTCCTCTGAAGTTCTGGTGGATTGGAGTCTAATTGGGCTCCTTGGGCAGTTCCGAACTCAAGCCGTGTAATCCTCAATTTTTCTCAGATTCTGGACTTCTTCTGACTTGCTACTGAGAGGCTCCACAGTTGGTAATTAGAACTTGAATCCTTAGTTGTTCTTGTTCCACAATTCGATGGAGCTTTTGTAATTTAAATTTCTGTTTAGATTGGTTTAATGTGTAGGGAGTTGAATCCGAATTTGATGAGGTTTCAAGCTTGATTGAAGTTTTAAATTGGTTTTGTAATAAGTAGGATTGTGTTAGGACTTTGGGTTGAAACTTGCAGTTGGCAGCACCTTAATTGTGCTTGTCGTGAGCTCAACTTGGAGATGGAAAAGGGTTGTTTGTGGTAGATTTGAAGTGATGTGTTCTCTTTGGGTAGGAAACCCAATGCCGTGAGTCGCTATCAAGGTAAGGTTTTAGTATTGTTATTCGGTCTTGGATCTTCCATGGCTAATGATGTGAGCTTCTTGAGGTTGATTTCCTTTCAAAATTGTAGTGAGCTCTAGATTTATCATTAGTGTAGATTTTGGTGTAGGAAACTCATACGAGGATTGTATGGGTTTCGTTATGCCCTAGTGAGCCTTACTTTACGATTTGGTGTTGTTGGGATTAGTATTCATGTTAGTTCCTTAGGGTTAATTTGAGATTAAACATAATAACCTAAGCTTGATAATTCGGGTTTTAAAAACCTAACATGAATCTAATCTAAGTAACTTGGGAGAATTAGGCACTACTCATTTAATAGTGATTAATTAAATGAAATGGGATAATTAAGACGATCCTAATTTCTTGAGATAGCTCGTTTAGCTATAGATTATATATTATTGTAGCTAAACATTATTCCTTTGATACAGGGCATTGATTGAGTTTATCATTGCTAATTATCGGACGGGAGATTCTTTTCTAATACGAGCATCTCTCTTTTAAGGCGGGTACTTCTTGCTTGTCTGTTTAGAATCGTTTACCTTATGCATGTCTATTTTATTGCAGTAGGATATTTTTACCTTAAATCTATTTTGTTGTTTTCCTGCTTGATACTTACTATTTGACCCTTGAGATTATCCAAAATTTATGTCTATACAGTCTCGTATTTGATATTCTTATTTTGTATGGTACATACATGTGTAGGTGTACATAGGAGTAGTGGTATGTTATATTATACCTGGTATCGATTGACTATAGTTGTACTTGACATTTATACCTGATTATATGATTATTAAGGTCATGATACATGATGCATGCCTGCGTAGATTATATTGTGGTATAGATGGAGATTGGGAGGGTTTACAAGTGTTAGAGTCATGCACCATCCTTACATTATTGCATGCTGGCAATCATCGGCTCCTATGTAGTCTGAGCCCATCGTTAGTTACATTAGGATATGCACACACATCCACTCAAGGGTTAGTGGCTACCATAGGGTGTGTATATTTGCCCTATATTGCTCTGCTCGAACACTTTTGGATAGTGATTCCGGTGCGTGGTAGTAGCCAGGGATCCCTTCTTATCCTGAGACACTAGAAGATGAGAGAAAGACTCCCTCATTGCCTGGGGTAGGAGGGTGTCCTCTGCCAACATCCTGTCCATTCGATCACTCAGGAGCAGTGATAGAGTGTGTATAGTTGTCACAACCCTACCCACTCACCGGTTCATTTACGATAGGTGAACGGTGGACTGACTAGTGTTAGGGGTGACACATGTCATTGCACCATATACATATGTTGCATCGTGCATTGTTTATACATGCTGCATTTGATTGCTGCATTTTGGATAGCATGCACATACAGGAAACATATATACTTTGTATTCTATGTTGTACTGATTCTGTAACACCCCACTAAAATTCCCTTCAATATTATCCCTAATATTGAGTATAATTGCATGAATAATAACCATATTGAGTATGATTCATGAATGATAGTTAGAGTTGTGGGAATTTTAGTGTAAGTGTTAATGGGCCTTATAGGGGCTCTAAATGGTAGAAATTCCTAATGGGTCTTAAATAGCACTTCATTAGTTATCCTAATGGGCCCCATGAGGATAAAAGAAATAACACATCATGTATTGGACCTTACTTTAGATGGGCTTGCAAAAGAATAAAAAAAAATGAAATGAGGTAGGTGCCAAGGATCTAACCTTAGACCTTAGAGATGTTGTAAGCCTTAAGAATGCATATGTAACCAATTCACCTAGCAAGGGAGTGCTATTAGGAGGATAAAGAAAATTGTAGATAGGTGTAAAGATAAGGGAGATGAAGAGCACCATAAAGGATGAAGAGTCACCATGGAAGGTAAAGGGGTCACCATGGAAGGTGAAGAGACATACCTTTTCATTTACTATAAGAAAATGAGGAAAAAAAAAATGCCACAAGGCATCTTCTGTTAGTAGGAGCCCTAGAGCCAATTATATGATGATTGACTATGGACATTTTGTATCATTTTCTATTATTAATAAAAGCATATTTGGTTATTATACTTACTTTGTATTTGTGCCAAATAACTAAGTATAATAATGTCCTTGGGTAGTAGGTTCTTATTTACATTATATCGATTGTGTAACGCCCGACCTTATATCTACCCTAAAGGCGGGGTTACGGGTCCACACATTCATATCATGCAATCATGTTAAACATGTATATCCAACCAAAACAGTTACAATACATGAACTAGTAATAAGCATGCTTATTGAACACTAAATTACCAAGCAAGGTTTTCCATTTCATTTATATCTACATGCATTTACAACCTAATATGGAAATCATTTAACACACTATAGCATGAAATCTCAAGTAAGCATATAGCAAAAGTTATCTAGTCTTAGATGCATGCAAAAGAAACATTCATAGGCAACCGAAAATAGTAAACATCTAGCATTTTACTGAGCATGCGTACTATAGGAATTAGACATTAATAATAGTATTATCTAACACGACTTAGGTTCCATATCCCTAACAGTAGAGTAGTCACAATCATCATATATTCAGAGTATAGTAATACATTTTCAATCTTTAATCGGAAGCAGTTAGATTCTAGATAAACTAAGGTAGATAGAATCTTTCATCCTTTCCCGAGCCATCACCACACACATCCTCCAACCTTCCCTCTGCCTCTTCCTTTAGTTCGAGTATTTCTTACCGCTATCTGCAGCATAAGAAAAATAACAGGAACTAGTAAGCAAAACATGCTTAGTAAGAATCCGGGCCTACTCGCAAAATCCATATCAATACATCATATCATGTACACAATAATCAGATAGAATTATCAGCATCATAAGCATCTCATCAAAGCATCATAAACATCGCATCAATTTATCTCTAAGTACTTTACGGAACAAGATCACACGATGAGAAATGTTTTTCAAAAGTTCCATAATGGTAAGTACTTCAAAATATCATATCATCATCCAGGGCCCAGTTGTCGTACCACATCATGCGCGTTCCCTAATAAATTGGGGTAGCGAGCCACCAATCTAATTAGAGCAGGACCCTTCCGTCCTACCAATGCCATGACCTTAACATGCTCATTGGATTTGTTTAACGACCCCCTTCCGAGTCGGGTAGACAACTTTCCAAAGTAAAGTAATTTATCATGCAATTACTCATATATGTATATGCCTAAAGGTACTCTTAATCACTTCTCAAAGGGACACACCACACATTCGGGTGCTCTTGATCCCCTAGGGACACACCACGCATTCGGGTGCTCTTGATCCCAGTTTCAATAGAGTATCTCCTTTTTAGGCATATTATCAACCACATCTCAATCACATCATATTCATGTCATAAGAGTGCCCCATGGGCTATAAGGCATGCTTTTATACCTAACAAGATAGGTCACATAATTTATACACATATCACATATGTAATAGCATGCTTCATGGTCTCATTAGGTACTTCCCAACCCTAGAACCAGGGTTGGCCGAAACATACAAGTAAGGAATTTGGTTTTCCCACCAAGCATTCATTCAAGCATTCTTACAAACACTTCACTTATATCATTAAGCATGGATATATCATAGGGAAAATCATTCAACCTTGAACCCTAATTTCCCTAGGGTGGCCGAAACCTTGTAGAGTAGGCTAGGCTAGATTTTTTTGACATCCAAACTTCACACACAATTATACAAACACCTTGTATACAATATTATTCCATACCCTAAGCATGAATGTTTTCTAGGATAACTCAACTCTCACTAGCCCCTTTTTCAATACCTTGGCCGAAAGTCATATAGGGTGCTAAACCCTAATTTTGTCTTCTCAAAAATTGGGAAACAACACATATGAGTATAAAGTCCCTAGGGTTACTAGTATGCATCAAGTTTGATCAAAAAAACTCTTCTCTTGGACCCCTTACAAGGGGTGGCCGAAACCCTCTACAAAGCAAAACCCTAGGTTTTGTTCTTGACACCATGAAGAAAAATCCATCTACATGTATACCCTAAGTTTCTAGGCATCTCCTCATGCAATAAAAAGTAACCAAGCCCTACTTCATGGTGGTGGCCGAAAGTCTTATAAGGGATGGTCCTTGTGATTTTTTTTTCAAAAGAATGAAACAAGTAACATTCAATAGCAATTATGTTACAGGCGAGAGGATACTTACATCCTAGCGCTGGAAATTTCGCCTTCTCTTAAACCGTAGGGTACCCTACACTTGGAGGGTATGCAAAGATCTTTTCTTCCAAATCTTCTCTCTAAGATTCCTTGGTCTTGGTAGATGACAAGATCACTTGGATTTTCCCTCTTGAAATTGCTCTAGGGTTAGAACCCTTGCCTAGGGTTTTCGAAAATGGAAGAAGAGAAGAAGATGATGGAGGTTTCGGTTGGGAGAAGTGAAGAGGAAGAAGAAAAGAAATGGAAGTTATTCCAACTTCCCATATTTATACCTTTCTCATGAAAAGACATGTCTCTTCACTCTTACCCACTTAACAAGCATGTTCCTTTCTCCTTCTACATGAAATATTGCTTGGTTCATTGGTTATGACATGGTGAGTGCAACTAGGAGGTCCAAGGTTCAATCCTTGCTTCCTCCACTTTGCACTTTCTTTTTAGCACCATTCATTTCCAAGCCCAATAAACCAAGCCCATCATGAAATTTCATAATATGAATAATATTTTATGAATTCAGAATATTTCATAATATTCCAAAAATATTATTTCATAATATTTTTAATAATTCCATATTCATGAATATAATATTTCATGCTAATATTTCATGATAATAATATTTCATGAATATAATATTTCATGCATTCATAACATTTCATGGCATGTGATTGCATGAAATTCATATCATTTCATTATAACCATTTTCATACATTGTCATGATTCTATATTGACAAATTTGGGGTGTTACAGATTGGTTGAATCAATAGTGAGATGATGTAGAGAATACTACTCTAAACCATTCCTAGTCAAGTATTAATATTCAAGGACAATATTAATAC
>JAGFNQ010005701.1:48776-323400 GCA_024364735.1 Boesenbergia rotunda
ACTTTTTATTGGTGCTGGTGAACGCGACACTGGGCGAGGAGCTAATCAGATTGGTACTTTGCATCGAGCAGGAACTACTTGTTGGAGCTCCCATTGTGATTCTATTTGCAGCTTAATAAATAAGTATAATGCAGTTATTGATGTGCTTGAAAATATTATCATTGATGGTTCCTCTACTTCGATACGTGGGGAAGCTAGTGGTTCCTTAATAGTGATGAAGTCTTTTAATTTCATTTTTATTTTGCATTTGAAGTATACAATTATGGGGATCACAGATTTACTTTGTCATGACTTACAAAAAAAAATCACTTGATATCATAAATATAATGGATTTGGTCTCTACAACTAAAGCACTTCTTCTTACATTGAGAAATGAAGGTTTTGATATTCTTCTTTCATATGTCAAATAATTTTGCACAAGATTGGATGTTAATATACCAGAGATGAGTACTCGTTATAAGCATAGTCGTTCATGCCAGCAAAAGGATATGATCGCAGTTGAGCATCGCTTTCATTATGATATATTTAACGCCGCAATAGATTTTCAATTGGAAGAGTTAAACTCTAGATTCAGTGATGAAATAGTAGAACTTCTTATGCTTAGCTCTGCTTTGAATCCAAAAGATAATTTTAATTGGTTCAACATTGATAAGATTTGTACTCTCGTTGAGAAGTATTATCCTAAGGACTTCACCGAACAAGAAATGCATAATTTGATATGTCAACTACAATATGAGCTTGATGTGATTTGTCATGAAAATTTTCAAAACAATATCCACTATCTTAGAATTTTGCCAAGGGTTATTTGAAACAAAAAAATTCCAATACTATAATTTGATCGACAAGTTGACTCGTCTTGTGTTAACTTTGCATGTTTCTACGGCAACTACAGAGCGTGCATTTTCGGCTATGAAGCATGTCAAAATAGTTCTTCGTAATAGATGTTGAGAAATGAGGAGGGGAAAAAAACTTCGTAGAAGAAGGCAAACGAGATGTAGGTAGACTATTCAAAATTTTTCACATTGTAAATCTCTTAGAAACATTACATATTTATAGGCTTATTGGATAAGTACTATCCTCAAATACATTGAATCTAGAACATACCTCATCTATTTTATCTCCACTAATTCTTATCTTATCAATATCAACTTTC
Organism: Boesenbergia rotunda; assembly: GCA_024364735.1. Lineage (NCBI taxonomy): Eukaryota > Viridiplantae > Streptophyta > Magnoliopsida > Zingiberales > Zingiberaceae > Boesenbergia > Boesenbergia rotunda. Next base: position 49,930 of record JAGFNQ010005701.1, read on the forward strand.
CACCTTATCCATATCGCTACCACCTCATTTCTATCCATAATTAATTAAGTTTACTTTTCAACACCCCCTCTTAAACTTAATTTTGTGACTCCAAGTAGATTCCACATCTTAATGAAATCTTCAAACTTCGGTGGCTTGGTAAAAATGTTAGCAACTTGATCTTTAGTCTTCACATAGATTAGCTCCACATCCTTGTTCTTCATATGTTCGTAGAATGAAAGCGAACATCAATATGCTTACTTTTTTGATGATATACTGGATTCTTCCCCAATGCAATTGCCGATTTGTTATCAATGCAAATTTGAGTTGCTTCATTTTGTTCAAATTTTATCTCCTTTAGCAAACTTCTTAGCCATATAGCATGACTAACACATTAGGATGCCGCAATGTACTCTGCTTCACAAGTGGAAGAGTAACAATAGGTTGCTTTTTTGACATCCAAGAAAATGTCATATCTCTAATGAAAAATGCAAAGTCGGAAGTGCTTCTCCGGTCATCACAATCTCCACCCCAATCACTATCCGAATATCCAACAAGTTGAGAATTGATAGAGTAATAATAAAATAATCCTTGATTTAGAGTACCTCGGGCATAACGAAGGATTCGCTTGGCCATCTTCCAATGAGTCTCTTTAGGCTCCTCCATGAACCTACTCACAAGACCGACTCCATATAATATATCCGGTCGTGTACAAGTTAAGTACCGCAAACTTCCTACCAAGCTTTTGAAAAGTGTGGGATCAACTGTCCTTCCTTCGTTACCCTTGGATAGCTTTGTTCTGCAATTCACTGGTGTGTTAATTGGATTACAATCATCCATTCTAAATTTTTTGAGGACCTCCTTTGCATATTATTCTTAAGTCATAAATATGCCATCAACTCCTTGTTTCACCTCCAAGCCGAGAAAGTAGGACATAAGTCCTATATCGGTCATATCAAACACTTTTACCCTAGCTTTCTTAAACATTTTTATCATTTGAGGTGAACTTCCTGTCAAAATAAGATCATCTACATATAATGATACCAATAAGATGTTATCATTATCTGCTCTTACATAAAGAGCATGCTCATAAGGGCATTGCATAAAGCCATTTTCTTTGAAGTATGCATCAATTCTTGAATTCCATGCTCTCGGTGCTTGCTTCAAGCCATAGAGAGTTTTTTCAACTTCAACACCTTTCTTTCTCCCCCCCCCCCCCCCCCCTTTGATGTAGTCAGGCGGTTGTTCAACATAGACTTCTTCTTCTAGGTAACCATTAAGAAATGTCGATTTGACATCAAGCTGAAATATTTTCCACTTTAGTTGAGCGGCTAAAGATATTATCAACCTTATAGTTTCCATTCGGGCAACAGGAGCAAACACTTCTTTGTAGTCAATGCTGGCATTTTGTTTGTAGCCTTTTGCCACAAGTCGCACTTTGTACTTTTCTATTTCTCCTTGAGCATTTTTCTTCACTTTATAAACCCACTTCACACCAATGGGTTTGTGGCCATTGGGCAAAGTAGTAAGATGTCAAGTTTCATTCTTCTCAATTGCCTTCATCTCTTCATCCATGGCTTTCTTCCATTTGCTATCTTTAATAGTTTCTTCAAAATATACAATCTCTTCATTAGCATAAAGACAAATGAGATTAAGTGGAGTTGTCACCTCATATAATTCTTGAAGACTCCTTGTCTTTTGTGGAGGAGGATCTTCTTCATCCGAGGATGATGAAGAGGTAGGCGACGGTGGTGGAGTTGATTATTTCTCTTTCACTCGCTCTTCTTCTTGAATCATCACCATATAAGCGCTCCAATTCCAAGCACCATCTTCTTGAAATTCAACATCTCTACTTATGATCAACATTTTGTTCACTGAATTATAGAGTCTGTAAGCCTTCGATCTTGCATCATAGCCAATGAAAATTCAAGGTAAGCTTTTGTCATCAAGCTTCGTTCTTCGTTGATCCGGAATGTGTGCATAGGCAATACACCCGAAGATCTTCAAATGAGATACACAAGGCTTGTATCCGGTCCATACTTCTTGAGGTGTAACTCCTTCTAGATTCCCTGTAGGATATCTATTTAGCAAATACACAGCACAGTTTACCGCTTCGGCCCAAAGTTCTTTAGGCACTTCTTTCGTTTTTAGCATATTTCGAACCATGTCAAGAATAGTTCAGTTCTTCCTTTCAGCAACTCCATTTTGTTGAGGGGAGTAAGGTGCGGTTAAAGGCCTCTAGATGCCATGATTTTTGCAGAATTTTTCAAATTCTTTTGATGTGAATTCACGACCACGATCTAACTGCATCACCTTGATAGTATACCCGGATTGATTATCTACCAATCCTTTGAATTCCTTGAACTTCTCAAAAGCATCATCTTTATTCATCAAAAGATAGACCCAAGTTTTCCTGCTGAAATCATCCATAAAGGTTACGAAATATCGACGACCTCCAAAAGAGGCCGGAGTGATTGACCCACATATGTCTGTATGAATGAGTTCAAGAGGCTTCTTTGTTCGGTTGTGTGATTCATTTGGAAAGCTTGCTCTTGGGTGTTTGCTAAGAACATACCCTTCGCAAATATTCTCTTGAGCATTAATATGAGGAAGACCATTCACCATTCCTTTGCTTGAAAGATGCTTTAGAGCTCTGAAGTTCACATGCCCGTACCTCATATGTCGTAGCCATGTACTATTCTTCATGCATGCACTTAAGCACTTTGCAGTAATATGATTAATATCAAGAGAAAACATCCTATTTTTAGACATAGAAATATGAGTAATAAGTTTATTTTGCTTTCTCAAACGAAGACTACCATCCTTTAGTTGCATATCAAAATCGTTCTCAAGCAATTGCCCAAGGCTAATAATATTTGTTTTCATGTCAGACACAAAATAAACATTGGTGATATATGTGTGAGCTCCATCTTTAAGTTTAATGAGAATTTTACCAATGCCTCTTCCTTGGATTTTGGAAGCGTCTCCAAACGAGACTTGTCCATTCATCGTTTCGTCTAACTGGGCAAACATATCTTTACGCCCGCACATATGATTGCTTGCCCCGGAATCTAAATACCACAAATTCTTGTTAATTTGTGGAATCTCCATCCTCTCTTGCTAGCAAAACCACATCATTGTCATTGCCTTCTTTTGATGCATAATTAGCAATTCTTTGCACATTGTTAGAGCGGCATTCCATTGCATAATGCCCAAATTTGTTGCAAGTATAACATCTTACATTTCTTTTGTCATACCTTTAGCCTTTACCTTGATTGTTGTCAACTTCTTCCTCGGCCTCGAGCAAAGCCCCTGCCATGGCCTCCACCTCGGCCACGTCCATGGAAATCACCACGGCCACCGCCGTTTTCTTGCGAACCTTCGGTCTTTGACTCTTCTTTCTAGTCAGCAATCGTAAGCTTGGTTTGTAGAGCCTGCTCCAAAGGCTCTCTCCGTCTTCTTTGCATTCTTGCTTCATGAGCTTGTAGAGAGCTTAATAGTTCTTGCATTCATTTCTTTCACATCTTTTGATTCTTCTATGACCACAACTACATAGTCATACCTTGGCTCCAACGAGCGTAGAATTTTCTCTATGACGCAACTATCTTCAATGTCATCGTCATTTCTTTTCAATTGGTTGATAATGACCAATACCCTTGTAAAATAGTTTGATACACTTTCGAACTCTTTCATCTCCAACTAATCAAATTCCCCTCTCAAGATTTGAAGGTGAATACTTTTTGCTCTTTCATCACCTTTGTATGCTACTTGTAGGATCTCCCATGCCTTCTTGGAAGTTGTAGCTTCGGCTACTTTCTCAAAAGTAGCTTCATCAAGAGCTTTATAGATAAAGAAAAGAGCTTTCTTATCTTTTCTTTTTTGTTCCGCCATTGCCGTCCTTTGTGCTTCCGTTTGGTCGACTCCTTCTTGAGATGCTTTATACCCTCCTTCAACAATATCCCATAAGCCTTCGCTCTCAAGTAAGGCACTCATTTGGATACTCTAATTATCATACTTCAAGTCAGCAAGACGAGGGAGAGGAAGCATCAACATGGCTCTGATACTACTTTGTTGGGAAACGAGGAGGGGGAAAAAACTTCGTAGAAGAAGGCAAACGAGATGTAGGTTGACTACTCAAAATTTTTCACATTACAAATCTCCTAGAAATGTTACATATTTATAGGCTTATTGGATAAGTACTATCTTCAAATACATTGAATCTAGACCATAATGTTGGTGCAGGAAGCACCATATCGAACCTTGTTTTGATATTGGCAAAGGGTTCAAAGTTTATTGGTGATCTAACAATGTTACTCAAGTGTGCAGGAAAAGTCCTAGCGAAGGGTTGCTAGGCATCTGGTGAAGGACTGCCAGGAAACAAAGTCCTAGCGAAGGGCTGCTAGGCACCTGGCGAAGGACTGCTAGGCACCTGGCGAAGGGATGCTAGGCACCTGGCAAAGGACTGCCAGAATCAAAGCCCTAGCGAAGGACTGCTAGGCAAAAGTCCAACTGGAGAAGCCGGTTAGCAACAGGTAAATTCTCCTGAGAGGAGTAGGTGAGGACGCGTTCCTCGTCGAGGGAACAGTAGGCGTCGGTTCGACCTAGGGTTCCATTTTGGAGACCCAAAGTCAGAACCAAGACAGCTAAGGCTGTATAAACCTAATATTTTATTGCTTTGTGTTGTTTTGGACTAACCTTGGATGCAGGACCGAAGGAATGTGTTTTTGCAGCTCAGAACGCCCCAAAGGAGAGGGGCAAGCAGCTGGGCAAGGCGCCCCCAAGGTCAAGGCAAAACAAGTTAAGCAAGAAAATGCTTCGGAAGCTTATGCTCCCGGGCGCCCCCATGCTCCCGGGCGCCCTCGTACTCCAGGGCGCCCCGGATGCTTAGGGCGCCCTGGGTCGAAGCCAACGAAGCGATAGAAGATTACCCAGCCGAGAAGCCCGCTGAAAGAGTCAACCCGGGCGCCCCCTGCTTCCCGGGCGCCCCCGTCAAACCTCGAGTTCGATCCTTGAGGGATAAGGGCTGACCGAGAGGTTGCCGGATCGTGAAACATGTGGAGGGAGCCCCCAACATCCCGGGCGCCCCCAGACTCACTATATAAGGGGCTCGACCCCCAAGGCTTCTCAACACATCATTCCAATGCCACTATGCTCTTCGACTCAAGCGCTCTGCTCCAGAAACCTCCCAACTCGAAAGTGAAGCGCTGACGACGACCCTCTGCTCAGAAGTACAATCTACAACGGGCGTCGGTAACGAAAGAGCTTAAGTTTTAATTTACTGTACTACATCTGTAATCTTTCTGTAAACTTTTTGCGCACATATAGAATTGCCCCCAGTAAACGGTCAACGACCGTGGGCCTTGGAGTAGGAGCCGACCGCGACTCCGAACCAAGTAAATCCTTGTGTTCGTGTTTGTGTTTGTGTTTTTAATTTCCACTGCTCATTCTCTTAAAACTATATCCGAAACGCTTTACGATATTCACCTCCCTCTATCGTTCTTCTCGATCCAACAAGTGGTATCAGAGTGGGAAAGCTCAAATTTGGTGCAACCACCAATTTGAGAGTTTTTCGGATTTTCGAAATTATTTTATATTTTTTTAAATCTTTCTCGTTAATCGAGTTTGGTGCAACACTACTTGATGCAGTCTAGCCCTGATTGGTGTTTTGGTGTTAACAACGATTTTAGTTTAGGTTGATGATTATAATGATTATGATGATTATGATTAAGTCCTGATCGAGGATTAGGCATGATATGGAGGATTCTAGCCTGGAGGGCTAGGTGTTGGAAAAATCCTAACCTGGAGGGTTAGGTGTGAAAAATCATAGCTTGGAAGGCTAGGTGTTGGAAAAGTCCTAATTCGGAAGGGTTGGGTGAAAAGTCCTAGCTTGGAGGGCTAGGTGAAAAGTCCTAACTTGGAGGGTTAGGTGCAAATTCTCATCCTGGAGAATTAGGTGAAAAAGTCCTGGCTTGGAGGGTCAGGTGCCTAGCTTGGAGGGCTAGGTTGGATGAAGTTCTAACTCGGAAGGGTTGGGTGAAAAGTCCTAGCTTGGAGGGCTAGGTGAAAAGTCCTAGCTTGGAGGGCTAGGTGAAAAGTCCTAACTTGGAGGGTTAGGTGCAAATTCCCAACTTGGAGAGTTAGATGGAAAATCCTTAGCTTGGAGGGCTAAGGTGGATGGAAACTTAGCTTGGAGGGCTGAGTTTGAGTCCCTGGATCGGTCTGGTGATCGATCAGGGATTCTGGCACACTGCTCCTTCGTGGATCGGTCTGGTGACCGATCCAGCGATGACTGATCGGTCGGGTGACCGATCAGGGAGCACACAGTGAGGTTGGGAACCTACTGTGCTGCTCCTGATCGATCTGGTGACCGATCAGGGAGTATGCGTTTCACCCATTGACTGGCTCCTGATCGGTCTGGTGACCGATCAGGGAGCGAGCAGTGAGGTTGAGTTCCCTTGTTGAACTGTTCCTGATCGGTCTAATGACCGATCAGGATCACTGTGCAGATCGTTCTGGTGAACGATCCAACTTCGCGGGCTTCTCACTAAGATCGATCAGGACGGTTCCTGATTGGTCTGGTGATGACCTGATCGGACTGTTGACCGATCAGGTGACACCCTGATCGGTCAGTTGACCGATCAGAAGGCTTAGCCTGCGAAACTCAAAAATCGCCCTATATAAGGGTGAATCGGTCCGGTGAACGTGTTGGTGCAAGTTGCATCAATGATATTCCTCTTTAGGTGTTTTAATGTTTGACAATACACTTAAGTCAGTGATACATTGAACAGACAAAGGGGAGTAAGAGAGAAGTAACCTTAGCTGAAGAAAAGTCCTAGTTAAACTAGGCATCGAAACCTTAAGACCTAGCGAAGGGCTGCCAGGCACCTAGCAAAGGGCTGCTAGGTATCGTAACCCTAAGACCTAGCGAAGGGCTGCTAGGCACCTAGTGAAGGACTACTAGGCATAGAAGACCTAGCGAAGGGCTGTTAGGCACCTAGCGAAGGGCTGCTAGGTATAGAAGACCTAGCGAAGGATTGCTAGGCACCAGGCGAAGGACCGCTTGGTAACAAAGACCTAGCGAAGGGCTGCTAGGCACCTGGCGAAGGACTGCTAGGAAATGAAGACTTGGTCTGAGGGACTAAGCAACTTAGCTGAGCGATGACTAAGGACAGGAGTAGAGACGGGTCAGGGTTTGGGCGTCTCGAGGTCCGGGAGTATCGAAAGCTAAGTAAAAGTCCACCCGAAGGACTAGGTGGCAACCGTCTCCTGAAAGGAGTAGGTGAAGGGCGAGTTCTCGGGGATAGGAACTCGTGCCGGTTCGACCTAGGGTTTCGTGCAAATCCGAAGTCAGAACCAAGCCCTTAAGACCAATATTATATGTATCTATGCTTTGTGTTTGTGGATATTGCAGGTACCAAGAACCGAAGACAAAGCAAGCTTGCTGGAAGCCCTAACCAGGGCGCCCTCATGCACCCGGGCGCCCTCATGCACCAGGGCGCCCTGGTCAACACAGTCTTCGCTGCTGCGAGTCCGAAGCATAGGATAAGCGTTCAGGAGGGCGCCCCCAGCGTCCAGGGTGCCCTGGTCAATGATCTTATCACCTGCGACGAGGTAGACGCAAGGATAAGAGTTGACCGAGTCTTCCGGGGCGCCCCCAACGTCCAGGGCGCCCCCAGGAGGCCTTTATAAGGGGCCTCGACCCCTCTGCTTCAAGAAGAACTGCTAAGTACCGTTCTAATCATTCTGACCAACGACAATGCGCTAAAGACGAGGCTATACGACCGGGAGGCTCCAGGAGGAAGTGCGCGGCACTTCGGAGGTCCAGATCGGCTAACGCTTCGACACAAATAGTTTTGGTTTGATTTACATTCTGCAATTCATTTTATCTATCTTTCTGTTTGTAAATCAACTGTAAGACGGGTTTTCTCCGCCTCCGGAAATTTCGGAAAGGAGACCAATAGTGGACTCACGCCGAGTACATAGGCCTTGGACGTACTGACCCAGGGGGGTCGGGAACCAAGTAAATAAATCCCGCGTGTCATTGTGTATTGCTTTTCTTTTATTCTGTATTTATCTTCCGCTGCACTAACGCTTTGAGTTTAGAACGAACTATAGTATTACGATAGTTTCACGAAGGTTTTTCGCGATCGATATTCACCCCCCCCTCTATCGACTACACCGGTCCTACAATTGGTATCAGAGCCGAGCCGCTCTTCACCGGACTAACCGCCGACGGAGCAACGACGCCAGGAGTTGAGGGGGAGCCTTGGGTGAATCAGGTACATTTTTTTTAAAATGTCTAATTTTAAATTGCATATTAGTTGTTTCACATGCAGGGAGAGAGGGCACTATAAAAATCAGTGCCCTACTCGTAAAAATCGTTCATCACCGGCGACAAAGGGGGTACCAGCGCCAGGAGTCCGGAGAGATAAAAACCATATCAGATGCTTTAAGTGCGAAAAATTTGGATACTACAAAAACAAATGTCCGGCAAAGGTACGAAAAATTTATGTTCCAAAAATTTTACAAGTTCCTGCACTGCCATGTGATAAAATAGTTAATTTTTCTGATAAAGTAGATTTACTGCATAGTAAAATTAATTTTTTGCACGCTAAATTACAAAACATGAATATGACCAAAATATTAGAAATTAATTGTTTAATTCAGAATATTAATTCAGAAATTAATAAAATTAATCCTGATAATTTATCTGATAAAATTAATCCTGATAATTTATCTGATAAAATTAATCATGATAATTTTTCTGATAAAATTAGTTCTGATAATTTTAATTCAGACATAATTAATCCTAAGGATAATTCGAAACCCAAATTTGAAAATCCTAAGGATAAATCCGAATTTAAATTTGAATATCTTAAGGATAATTCAGAAATTAATTCTGAAAATATTAAAGATAATCTAGAGATTAATGTTGAAAATATATCTGAGGATAATTTTCTCCTAGATAATAATTTAATTATAGATAATATTGAAAATTATTACAAAACTTTAACTACTGGCTCATTCTACTCCACCTACTGTGAGGATATAGAAATATCCAATCTTGAGGAGGAGATAGAATTTTCTAAGATTAGGGCCATAATCAATAAAAATTATAAAAATTCAAATAAATCAAAATTATTAGAAAAACTTGAAAATAAAGATAAAGATGAAGAAGAAATTTTCGAAATAATGAAAATGATGAATTTAAACCCACAATTATTAATTAATCATTATAACCGAATTCAAATTAAATCTTAAATCTTAATTAAATTCAAATTAAATCTTAATTAAATTCGAATTAATTCAAATAATTCAATTAAATTCAAATTAATTCAAATATATCAATTAAATTCAAATTAATTCAAATAATTCAATTAAATTCAAATTAAATTCAAATTAATTCAAATAACTCAAATTAATTCAATTAAATTCGAATTAATTCAAATAATTCAATTAAATTGAATTAAATTCGAATTAATTCAAATAATTTAATTAAATTCGAATTAATTCAAATAATTCAATTTAATTCGAATTAATTCAAATAATTCAATTAAATTCAAATTAATTCAAATAATTTAATTAAATTCAATTAAATTCAAATTAATTCAAATAATTCATTTAAATTCAAATAATTCAATTAATTCAATTAAATTCGAATTAATTTAAATAATTCAATTAAATTCAAATTAAGTCAAATAATTCAATTAAATTCAAATTAATTCAAATAACTCAAATTAATTCAAATAATTCAATTAAATTCGAATTAATTCAAATAATTCAATTAAACTCAATTAAAATCAAATTAAACCTAAATTAAATCTTAATTAAATCAATTTAATTAAATTCAAAGTAAAATTATGTTGAATTCAAATTAAAACTTCAATTAAATTAACTTGAATCCTAATCAATTAATGTCTAATTAATTCAACCTCAATTAATTCGTAATTAACCTGAATCCAATTAAAATCTTAAATATCTTAAACTCAAACTAAAATAAAATTTTACCCTAAGTGTAACAATTAAAATTAATAACATTAAATATGTCAAAGTGGGTTGACATATTCGCGGGTTCACTCGACATGTATCAAATCGTGAATTTGATACATTTTAGAAACTTAAATAAAATTATTTGACTTGTTTGACTCATGCATAACTGCCATGACATGCATTTGATATTCTTTTAAAATATATGACATGTCATGCATATTTAAAATTTTATGCATATATTAGAACGGCTATAGGAAAAAGAATAATTGAAACTTGATCAACCAAGTATTGGGTGGCGGTGAGATGATAGTACGTTAGGGAAGCCAATTCTAATAAAGATCAAGTTCACTTGGTCTCTTTAGACTGGTGAAACTAGCCGAAGCTACCGATCCAAAACCCAAACTAGTTAGACCAGAACTTTTTCAAAGATTAATTTTGAAAATGAAACTTCATTAACGGCTTGTCAAGGAAAGGGTGGATGATCCCATAAGGCTACTGCCAAAGAAGGCCTAGTGCCTCGCCAAGACCTGGAAGTCAATTTTTGAATTTCAAATTCAAATTATTCTTTGTTAAATTCAAATCTAACACAAGCTTCAATTAATTCTTAGAGTTAATAAATTAAGAAAAATAAACCAAGCATCTCACAATACACATATAAGGCAACTATGCTTGTTGTATTGATACATCTAAAATGGGTGAGATGTTAAGGACTAATGAATTGAAAAATATTTTTCAAAATTATTTTTCAAAATTATTAGAATATTTTCATAAAAATGTATTTTCAAAATAGTGCTTCAACATAATAATGTTTTCATGGAATTCATGCTTGTCTGTTTGATTATATATATTATACATTTTCCAAAAACATATCTATTCAAAAATTTGTTTGACTCACTCAATTAGACACAAGCCTCTTAGGACAACACTAAAGTTCCTTAAGGCACTTAGATAGAGTCAAACGGTATCAGGTACAGGGGGGGTACTTTTCATTTTTTTCAAAAAGTTGCACTTTAAAAAAAAATTACTATTATTTGAAAATACTTTTCGAAAATTGAGCTTTAAATCGTTATCACATGTGTTTTTCGAAAAAAAAGGAGATTTATGTTGTAAAATTTACCTGTCTTGTTTGATTTTGATAAACCCTAAAGACACAGAGGAAAGTCCACTTCATAATCTACATGGACTCCTACGACGTGTCAGATTTAGGGGGAGTCTAAATCAAACTTCTGAAACAATTTTGTTTAATTAATTGTTTTGAAATTATTAAATAATTTCCTTAATTTGAATCAACCCTTAAGACTTAGAGGAAGAGTACTTGTGGTCAACTAGCTTCCCAGGACTAGGTCAAGTTTAGGGGGAGGTCAAATTAAGAGAATTATTGAATATTTCAAATGTTTTCAAGCGCGGTATTTTTCAAATCCTGTTGAAAACATAAATATTCTTTTAAAAATACTATCAATTTTTTTTAATAAAAAAAATTATATACTATTATTCTCAAAAAGTCATCTGGTTTTGATCTGAAATAATATCTTGAGTTTGAAAAATCCTCCAGGACACTTAGGAAAATGTCCTTGTAGTCAACAAGGTTTCCTATGATTGTGTCAGACTGGAAGATAAACCAAATCAAGTATTATCATTTTAAAATCTTTACATTTTTCAAAATTAACTTACATCCTATTATTCTGTGACTTATGAAATTTTTTATAATATTTACTTGGGTTGGAAAACTTCCAGGACACTTAGGAAAATGTCCTTGTAGTCAACAAGGGTTCCCAGGATAGTGTCAGAATGGAAAATTAACCAAGTGAAGTCAAATATTATGTTTTCAAAAGTACTTATGTCTTCAAAGCCAAATATTTTTTCAAAAGTACTATCATCTTTTTTCAAAATTCTATTAATATTTACTTTCATAAAACACTTATTTTCGAAAAACAGTTAGTACTTGCAAAATAGACATAACATTTATATTTTCCAAAATAACATTCTTTCAAAAGTTATGCATTTTCCAAAAGTACTTAATTATTCAAAAATTCAATATACATTCAAAGGTACTTATATTTTTCAAAATTACAAAATTTTTGCAATATATTATTCAAAATACAATGCTTTCAAAAATTTTGCACTAAGTATTTTCAAAAAGAACCAAAGGTTTTTAATGTTGGTGCAAGTATTTTATTTTTGATGTATGACAAAGGGGGAGAGATGTGTGCTTAAGTTAGAAAATTTTTTTCCGAAGATCAAAAATGTAGTTTCAAAACCTATATCGTTTTTTTTCATTTTTACCCCAAGGACAGTAAGTTAGCCCCTTAAACCAATCTAACTTAAGTTATTGTCAAACATCAAAAAGGGGGAGATTGTTGGTGCAAGTTGCATCAATGATATTCCTCTTTAGGTGTTTTAATGTTTGACAATACACTTAAGTCAGTGATACATTGAACAGACAAAGGGGAGTAAGAGAGAAGTAACCTTAGCTGAAGAAAAGTCCTAGTTAAACTAGGCATCGAAACCTTAAGACCTAGCGAAGGGCTGCCAGGCACCTAGCAAAGGGCTGCTAGGTATCGTAACCCTAAGACCTAGCGAAGGGCTGCTAGGCACCTAGTGAAGGACTACTAGGCATAGAAGACCTAGCGAAGGGCTGCTAGGCACCTAGCGAAGGGCTGCTAGGTATAGAAGACCTAGCGAAGGATTGCTAGGCACTAGGCGAAGGACCGCTTGGTAACAAAGACCTAGCGAAGGGCTGCTAGGCACCTGGCGAAGGACTGCTAGGAAATGAAGACTTGGTCTGAGGGACTAAGCAACTTAGCTGAGCGATGACTAAGGACAGGAGTAGAGACGGGTCAGGGTTTGGGCTCTCGAGGTCCGGGAGTATCGAAAGCTAAGTAAAAGTCCACCCGAAGGACTGGGTGGCAACCGTCTCCTGAAAGGAGTAGGTGAAGGGCGAGTTCTCGGGGATAGGAACTCGTGCCGGTTCGACCTAGGGTTTCATGCAAATCCGAAGTCAAAACCAAGTCCTTAAGACCAATATTATATGTATCTATGCTTTGTGTTTGTGGATATTGCAGGAACCAAGAACCGAAGACAAAGCAAGCTTGCTGGAAGCCCTAACCAGGGCGCCCTCATGCACCAGGGCGCCCTCATGCACCAGGGCGCCCTGGTCAACACAGTCTTCGCTGCTGCGAGTCCGAAGCATAGGATAAGCGTTCAGGAGGGCGCCCCCAGCGTCCAGGGTGCCCTGGTCAATGATCTTATCACCTGCGACGAGGTAGACGCAAGGATAAGAGTTGACCGAGTCTTCCGGGGCGCCCCCAACGTCCAGGGCGCCCCCAGGAGGCCTTTATAAGGGGCCTCGACCCCTCTGCTTCAAGAAGAACTGCTAAGTACCGTTCTAATCATTCTGACCAACGACAACGCGCTAAAGATGAGGCTATACGACCGGGAGGCTCCAGGAGGAAGTGCGCGGCACTTCGGAGGTCCAGATCGGCTAACGCTTCGACACAAATAGTTTTGGTTTGATTTACATTCTGCAATTCATTTTATCTAACTTTCTGTTTGTAAATCAACTGTAAGACGGGTTTTCTCCGCCTCCAGAAATTCCGGAAAGGAGACCAATAGTGGACTCACGCCGAGTACATAGGCCTTGGACGTACTGACCCAGGGGGGTCGGGAACCAAGTAAATAAATCCCGCATATCATTGTGTATTGCTTTTCTTTTATTCAGTATTTATCTTCCGCTGCACTAACGCTTTGAGTTTAGAACGAACTATAGTATTACGATAGTTTCATGAAGGTTTTTCGCGATCGATATTCACCCCCCCTCTATCGACTACACCGGTCCTACAGAACGATCCACGACCTGGGATCGGTCTGGTGATCGGTCCAGGAGAATCTCAAAGAAATCGCGATTTCTGATTGAGCGTTGAGGATCGATCAGGACGGAGCCTGATCGGTCTGGAACCAGCCTGATCGGTCTGGTGACCGATCAGGAGGCTCTCTGATCGGTCCGGTGACCGATCACTTTAATTCAAATTGCACTGTAAGACGCTCTGATCGCGTCTGAACCTCTGATATTTGCTGCCACTTACCTCTGATATTTGATTCACTGTGTGATATACTGCTCTAACAGTCTGATTAAGCTGCAGGTGACAGGAGAGGATTCAAACACTCAAGGAGAAGTCAAAGGGGGCTTTCCTTGGAGCAGGTTTGTCCATTTCTCAACTCAGGTTGCAACGGCTGGAGCTGCAGGACTGAAGCCGCTGACTGAAGCTTGGCTGAGGGAGCTCAGGAAGTTCAGTAAGGGTTCAGTGTAGCTGGCGTTGGCAGTGAGGCAGCTGGAGGCTGCTGGAGATGAGGTCACTTGATGCTTAGTGGAGAAACAAAAGGAACGAGAGACAGCTTCGGTGAAGCAAGTGTTCGAGAAGTTTACAGCTTGTGTTCTTGAGTTCCTGTGCCTTGAGTTCTCCACATCAAGCTTGCTGTGTTCTTGAAGTTTCCATCATTCTGAGCAAGCGATCGAGAAGCAATCATCCTTTACTTGAGCCTTAAAGGAGGGAACAAGGAGCTTGGAGTCCGACAGTGGGAAGACACGAAGAAGGGTTCTTGCGTGAGATCGCCACTGGGTGGAGCTTAGGGAAGCTTGCTGTGTTCTTGTCCTCGCTGAGTGCTTGAGTAAGATCTTTCTTGTCGTTTCATTGAGCTTAAACATTTATCTGTGATTGAAACGTTGTGGAGAGGTTTCTCCACCGAGAAGGAGGTTGCTTTATATCCGGTGATCACCGGGGCTTGATCTGCCGACGATCAAGGGATCGCCCACCTTAAGGGCACGCCAAGGAGTAGGGGCAAGTTATCCCCGAACATTGTAAACCCTCTTGTTAGCGATCTTGGTAGCTGTCGTTGTTAGCTTTCATCTCTGTTTTTAGTTTACTGCACTGCTTTGTTTTTTCCTTTGCTTCTTCCGCTGTGCTAATGATAATTTAAGTGCAGAAAACTTGCTAAGTTCTCAAGAAAAAGTGTTGGCTATATTCACCCCCCTATCTAGCCAACTCGTTTCCAACAAGTGGTATCAGAGCTTGGGGCTCTGTACACGGCTTAACATCCGAGAGTTTTCAACAAGATGGCATTGAGAGAAGGCTTCTCCACCACCCGACCTCCATTCTTTGATGGCGCCGACTTTTAATATTGGAGATCAAAGATGGAATACTATTTGAAGATGGATATCCACACTTGGTTCGCGGTGAAGGAGGGATTCATTCCTCCTAAGGATGATGAAGGCAAAGAACTCGAGTCTTCACGGTGGACTGCGGAACAAACTCGGAAGAGTGAAGCCGACGCGAAGGCGGTTGTCACTTTGCAATGTGGCATGAACAAAGACCAACTCATCAAGGTTGGTCCTTTCACAAGTGCGAAGGACTTGTGGAACAAACTCATCGAGCTTCATGAAGGTACCAGGGACTCAAGAATTGCCAAAAGGGATTTGTTCCTCAATCAACTTCAAAATCTCTCCATGAAGGAGAATGAGTCGGTAAGTGAGCTTCATAGTCGGTTCAAGGAAGTCCTCAATGGGCTTCATTCAATTGATGAAAAGGTCGAGAACCGTGACCTTGTAAGGTATGTGTTGAATGCATTTCCAAGGAATGCTTTGTGGTCATCCATGGTGGATGCCTACAAAGTATCCAAGGATTTATCTATTGTAAAATTAGATGATTTATTTTGTGAGATGGAATTGCATGAGATGACTAACAAAGGCCCCAAGGAGAAGGGGATTGCCTTAGTTGCAGGGGACCGGACCAACAAGAAGAAGAAGGAGAAGAAGAAGGAGAAGGAAGTTTCATCATCTTCATCCTCTTCCGAATCCGAGTCCAATTCTGAGGAAGATGGCAGTGGCTCCTCTTCATCTGAGATGGCAAACTTTGTGAGGAGGATGATGCGAAGGGATCGACGTTTCAAAAGTAGATGTAACACTAGTGAATCCAAACTTGATAAGAATAATGCATCCTGCTTTGAGTGTGGTAGGAAAGGGCATTTCAAGAATGAATGTCCGAAGCTTAAGAAGAAGGAGGAGAAATCCAAAAGAAAAGAAGAGAGATCCAAGAAGAAGAAGAAGGCCTTGAAGGCCACTTGGGATGAGTCATCCTTCAGCTCATTCGATGAAGAGAAGGAGGAGAAGAGCACAAGGCAAGTGGCACTTATGGCTCTTGTAGAGGAGAGCAGTGATGAATCTTCAAGCTCCTCAAACGCGGCTTCATCATCTTCGGATGATGAAGAGGTAACTTCTCCCGAGCTTGAAAAATGTTATAGAGCAATTGCATGTTTGACTAGTATGCTTAAGAAATCCAAAAATAAGGTTAAAGCATTGCAATTAGAAATTGATCAATTGAAAGCTTCTAGGGATGATAACATTGATGACTTGCATGTTGAATTACTAGAAGATGAAATTAAATCTTTGAAACATGAGATCGTAAATTTGAAATCCTCTAAGGTTGGGGAAGTAAGTGATTTGCATGATAACTTGTTAGTAGAGGAAAACCAATCATTGAAGAGTGAAGTTGAGAAGCTCAAGAATATTCTTGGGAAATTCTCAAATAGCTCTAAGACCCTAGATATGATCCTAAATGACCAAAGAGCAGTTTACAATAGGGCCGGTATTGGTTACCGTCCTAAAGAACCCTCATTTGTGTCTCTCATGTCTAGGACTGACATGAGACAATCTAGGACACCCAAGACTCAAAAGAAAGTTGTCAAGGCATGGGTGCCTAAGTCATGTTTAGTTGATGCTTTAGGTCCCAAGGTTTGGGTACCTAAAACTTCTATTTTTCGAATTGTGTAGGTTATGATTGAGGGGGAGCATATATTAACTTGGTTCGTTGATAGTGGATGCTCCAAACACATGACCGGGGATAGATCATTGTTTACCACACTTCACAAGAAGAGTAGAGGTAATGTATCATTTGGTAACAATGGTAGTCTTAAGGTCATAGGAATAGGAGACATTCAAATATCCGAATGTCTTAGAATCTCAAATGTCCTTCTAGTCAAGGGGATGAAGTTTAATCTCCTAAGTGTCAGTCAATTGTGTGACACGAGTTACACAATTGACTTCCAACCAAGTCAATGTCTAGTTAGACAAAATGACACCTTGGACACGGTACTAGTAGGAGCAAGAGTAGACAATATTTATCAAGTTTCATTTAAAAGTGCTACTAATGCTTTTGCTAAGTGTTTCATGTCAAAAGAAGAAGAGTCCGCTCTTTGGCACCGGAGGCTAGCACATGTTAACATGAAGAACATCCGGAAGTTGGCCACCAAGGGACTAGTCCGTGGTTTACCAAGCATCAAGTATGAAAAAGATAAACTTTGTGATGCATGTCAAATGGGTAAGCAAACAAAATCTGTACATAAAGGTAAAAGCGCTGTAAGTACTTCCAATGCATTAGATTTACTTCACATGGATCTATTTGATTGTAGTACCATCATATCATTGAATGGAAATAGATATTGTTTTGTTATCATTGATGATTTTACTAGATACACATGGACTTACTTTTTAAAATATAAGGACCAAACCTTAGATGTGTTCATTTCTTTTTGTAGAAGAGTTGAAAATGAAAAATCATCAACCATTAAGACAATCAGAAGTGATCATGGAGGTGAATTTCAAAACCAAAGGTTTTTAGAATTTTGTCAAGATAAAGGTTATAAGTATGAGTTCTCTACTCCTAGAACACCACAACAAAATGGTGTTGTAGAGAGGAAGAACCGTGTACTTCAAGAGGCTGCACGAAGCATGCTTAATGAGTACTCACTCCCGAGTTACTTATGGGCTGAAGCTGTAAATACAGCTTGCTATGTGCAAAATTGAGTCCTCATCCATAGGTTTTTAGGAAAGACTCCCCATGAACTTTGGTTTGGGAAACCGCCTACGGTTAAACACTTAGGGTGTTTGGTTGTAAGGTGTTCATCCTAAACACCAAGGATCACCTTGGAGAGTTCACAGCAAAGGCTGAAGAAGGGATACTAGTCGGGTACTCCCTCGTTAGTAAAGCCTACCGAGTCTACAACAAGAAAACTAGATTAGTTGAAGAGTCTTCTGATGTGGTCTTTGAAGAAATTCCGAAATCAATTGACCAATCAGAAAATGTAGAAGGAGTTCAACTTGAACTAAGGAGACTTAGTTTGAATGAAACTCCAAGTGTTGTTGATGGAGATGAGTCTGATGACGGTGAGCCTAGACAACCCATTGATCAGCCGGATCCTGAGGCTGAACTTGTGTCTAGTGAACCCGTTCAAGAAGCACCACCAACACCAAGGCAAACTAGATTAGCCTCTAGTCATCCCCAAGACCAAATTGTTGGAGACATCCATCAAGGGGTTAGGACTAGATCATTCTTCCGGAAAGAGGCTAATGAAGTTGCTCTAATTTTCGAAATTGAACATAGAAAAATTGATGAAGCATTAAATGATCCCGATTGGATTATCGCAATGCAAGATGAACTAGGTCAATTTGAGAGGAGTCAGGTTTGGGACTTAGCCCCTAGACCTAAGAAGACCACCATTATTGGAACCAAATGGGTCTTCAAGAACAAATTGAACCACAAGGGAGAAATCATTAGAAACAAGGCACGCTTGGTAGCCAAGGGCTACAGTCAAGTTGAAGGCCTTGATTATGATGAGACTGTTGATGCAGTCTGGCCTTGATTGTTGTTTTGGTGTTGACAACGATTTTAGTTTAGGAGGATGACTATGATGATTAAGTCCTGATCGAGGATTATGCATGATATGGAAAATCCTAACCTGGGAGGTTAGGTGTGATGATTATGATGATTATGATTAAGTCCTGATCGAGGATTAGGCATGATATGGAAAATCCTAACCTGGGAGGTTAGGTGTGATGATTATGATGATTATGATTAAGTCCTGATCGAGGATTAGGCATGATATGGAAAATCCTAACCTGGGAGGTTAGGTGTGGAAAATCCTAGCTTGGAGGGCTAGGTGTTGGAAAATCCTAACCTGAGAGGTTAGGTGTGGAAAATCCTAGCTTGGAGAGCTAGGTGATGGAAAAGTCCTAATTCGGAAGGGTTGGGTGAAAAGTCCTAGCTTGGAGGGCTAGGTGAAAAGTCCTAACTTAGAGGGTTAGGTGCAAATTCCCATCCTGGAGAATTAGGTGAAAAAGTCCTGGCTTGGAGGGTCAGGTGCCTAGCTTGGAGGGCTAGGTTGGATGATGTTCTAACTCGGAAGAGTTGGGTGAAAAGTCCTAGCTTGGAGGGCTAGGTGAAAAGTCCTAGCTTGGAGGGCTAGGTGAAAAGTCCTAACTTGGAGGGTTAGGTGCAAATTCCCAACTTGGAGAGTTAGATGGAAAAATCCTTAGCTTGGAGAGCTAAGGTGGATGAATTCCTAGCTTGGAGGGCTAGGGTTGAGTCACTGGATCGGTCTGGTGACCGATCAGGGACATTGGCACGCTGCTCTTTAGTGGATCGGTCTGGTGACCGATCCAGCTATGTCTGATCGGACTGGTGACCGATCAGGGAGCGCACAGTGAGATTGGGAATCTACTGTGTGGCTCCTGATCGGACCGGTGACCGATCAGGGAGAAGGCTGCTTCCTTGCTGTCTTGCTCCTGATCGGTCTGGTGACCGATCAGGGAGCAAACGGTGAGTGAGTTCCCCTTGCTGATCAAAGTCTTGGATCGATCCGGTGACCGATCAGGGATCTTGGGATTGATTAAAAAACAACTGTTCATCTGCCCTGATCGGTCTGGGTGACCGATCAGGATCCACTCTGATCGGTCTGGTGACCGATCAGGTTTCACCCTGATCGTCCTGGTGACCGATCAGGCGTGTATAGCTGCGAGAGCTGGGAATCCCAGCAAAGCAGTGGATCGATCTGGTGACCGATCCACACACCCTGGATCGGTCCGGTGACCGATCACTTTAATTCAAATTTCACTGTCAGACGCGGTCAGAGTGTCTGATCGTATCGGATTTGCTGATGTATGTTTCTGATATGTGATATGCTGCGTGATCTTCTGCTCTAATGCTCTGATTGAGTTTCAGGTGACAGGGGAGGATTCAAACACTCAAGAAGAAGTCAAAGCGCGCTTTCCTTGGAGCAGGTTTATCCCTTTTCCCATCTCAGGTTGCAACGGCGAGCTGCAGACTGGAGCTCGACTGAGGAGCTCAGTGAGTCCAGAGATAGCTCAGTAGAGGCTGGCGTTGGCAGATGAGTAGCTGGGAGCTACAGAGATGTTGTCACCTGTCGCTTGGCGGAGAAACAAAAAGGAACGCGAGAGTTGAGTTCAGTGTAGTTCTTGAAGCTTTTCGTGCTCTTGAGTTCCTGTGCTAGAAGCTTGCTGTTCTTGAGTTCTTCAACCATTCTAAGCAAGCTATTGAGAAACATTCATCATACTTGAGCGCTTGAAGGAGAAAACAAGAAGCTTGGAGTCTGACAGTGGGAAGACACGAAGCAGACAGGGGTCTGCGTGAGATCGCCACTGGGTGGAGCTCAGGGAAGCTTGCTGTGTTTTGTCCTCGCTAAGTGTTTGAGTAAGATCCTTCTTGTTGTTGTTTCATTGTGCTCATTATATATCATTGTTTGAAACACGCTGTGGAGAGGTTTCTCCACCGAGAAGGAGGTTGCTTCATATCCGATGTTAACCGGGGCTTGATCTGTCGACGATCAAGGGATCGCCCACCTCAAGGGCACGCCAAGGAGTAGGGGCAAGTTATCCCCGAACCTTGTAAACCCTCCTTGTTAGCGATCTTGCTAGTTGTGTTTGTTTTGCTTTCGTTTCGTTTTGCTGCATACTCTGTTTTCCACTCTTTCCGCTGTGCTACTGATATTTGAGTTGAAGAAATCGTGATAAGTTTCCAAGGGGCAAGTGATTGTCTATATTCACCCCCCCTCTATAGCCATCTCGTTCCCAACAGAGACTTATGCTCCCGTGGCACGATTAGAGTCCATCCGATTGATGCTTGCATTTGCAGCACATCGTGGCTTCAAATTATTTCAAATGGACGTCAAATCGGCCTTCCTAAATGGTTTGATTAGGGAAGAGGTCTATGTCGAACAACCTCCGGGGTTTGAGAGTACGGAATTCCCAAACCACGTGTTTAAGCTCAAAAAGGCGCTTTATGGCCTTAAACAAGCACCCCGGGCTTGGTATGAGCGGTTGTCGACATTTTTAATTGAAAAGGGCTTCGTTAGAGGTCAAATAGACCCTACACTATTTCTACGAAGAGATGGTGACAATATATTTGTAGCCCAAGTATATGTCGATGACATAATTTGTGGCTCAAACAATAAGGGTTATTTAAATGAATTCATTAGACACATGGAGAGTGAGTTTGAAATGAGTCTAGTGGGAGAGTTGACTTTCTTCCTTGGACTTGAAATCAAGCAAACTCGCGATGGTATCCATGTGCACCAATCAAAGAATACACAAGAAATGCTTCGAAAATTCAACATGAGTGATTCAAAAGAGGTAACCACTCCCATGGCTACAAACACAAGATTAGACAATGATGAGAGTGGTAAACCCGTTGATCTAACTCAATATCGAAGCATGATAGGCAGCTTGCTATACCTCACAGCTAGTCGACCGGATATCCTATTTGCTGTGGGTATGTGCGCTAGGTATCACGTTTGTGCCAAGGAATCTCATTTAATTGCTGTTAAGCGAATTTTGAGATATCTCAAGGGCACAATTGGTGTAAGTCTTTGGTATCCCCGTACCGAATCGTTTGATTTGATGGGCTATACGGATTCTGACTACGCTGGATGTAAGTTGGATCGGAAAAGCACTAGTGGGGACTGCCAATTCTTAGGTTCGTCCTTAGTAAGTTGGTCGAGTCGGAAGCAACATTGTGTTGCTCTTTCCACTACCGAGGCAGAATATATCGCCATGGGAGAGAGTGTATCACAATTGTTGTGGATGATTCACACCTTAGAGGACTATGGATTGAGTTACAAGGGTGTGCAAGTGTTATGTGATAACATAAGCACAATTAACTTAACCAAGAATCCAGTCCATCATTCTAGGACCAAACATATTGAAGTAAGACACCACTTCATTAGGGATCATGTAGCTAGGGGAGATATTGTACTCTCTCATGTAGAGTCCAAGTCCAACCTAGCCGACATTTTCACTAAATCACTCCCCGAGAATGAGTTTAGTTTCTTAAGACGGGAGTTGGGAATGTGTCGTGCTTCATAGGATAGAGTTACATTAAAACCCTCCATGATTATTTCAAATTGTTGGGGAACAATTGGGTAACTTTGGGAACATCTCACACAAATTATAAGGGTTACCAAAACGTTTTTGTTTGCTAGATATGGGGTGAGATGTTAGGATCAACTCAATTTCTCAAAATGTCATTGCATCCCTTGAGAAATTAAGTTGACGAGATAATAATCACGGTGGTGACCAAGTATGGGGAAAACCAATGCATAACATATGTGTATTTGGTCCTATGATCATACTTGGACATTCCAATCAAGGAAACTTGATTGGAACATTGGATTGGGTTCAAACTTAATCGGAATTGCTTGAATGTTTGTTGATTGAGTTTGACTCCATTTAGATGGATCAAAGTGATTGTTGAACCTATAAGGACTTTTGATTCTCGTTCAGGGATCAATTCTAGTCATGAGATCATGTCCAAGTTCGATAAACTTCACCAGATCTCGTTGGAAAGTTTCAGAAATTCTGAAACTGAACATTTCAGTTCGTATCAGGGTGTATCAGGAACCCTGATCGGTCACTGGACCGATCAGGAATATGGCTGATCGGTCTCCAGACCGATCTGGCTCCTTCCTTTGGTGATCGGTCCACAGACCAATCAGAGAGGCAACAGTGACTCTCCGAACCTTTTGACCAAGGATTCTGAGCCAGCCTGGATCGGTCCCCGGACCGGTCTGGCACCCTGTGGGGATCGTTCCACAGACCGATCAGGGAGCTCAGAGGTTTCTCTCCGGACCCTACTGTTCGTATCTTGATCGGTCACCCGACCGATCAGGAGCGCGTCTGATCGGTCAACAGACCGATCAGGAACAGGCCAGTCCGATCAGGCTATAGCCTGATCGGTCTGGATACGATCAGATCGAACGGTGATCCGTTCAAACGCATTAAATTCTTGTTGGTGGACCGATCCACCAACCGATTAACTTCGCGAAATACCTTCAACTCACGAACCCTAGCGCCGAAAAACCCCTTGCGCGACCCTGTGTGTGCAAGAAGGCTCTCCTCGTGTTCTTCTTCCTCGCGTGAGCATGAGTGTGAAGGATTCTCGGAGCCCTGTGCGCGTTCCTCTCTCGCAGAAACACTCTGCGACCATCTCTTGCGCCGAGAGCACTCTTCCGCGCAAGCTCCTTGCTCTCGACCTCCAGGAACTACTCCAATGGCACCAAAGTAAGTTCTTGTTGTGATCTCTTCATTCAAATCAGGTTATAATGCGTGTTTGTGAAGCTAATCATGTTTTGGCTCTTGTTCTTGCTGTGGTGCTGTGATCTTTCTGTGGTTGCCGTGACCCCCCTTCTTCTCACCACATGATCAAATTTCTCCTTGATTTAATTTCTAACTCTTTGATTGGGTGTCATCTTTTATGATCAAATCATTCTTTCCCTTTTGCTCTTGATCAAATGTGTTACCTTGCATTAACTGATTGGGTGTTATCTGTGTATGACCAATTCAACTCCTTTAGAAAGTCTTCCAAGGGCAAGGAAGCTACTGAGGGCAGCACGAGGGAGAAAGCCCCTTCCTCCTCTGCCCCTTCCAGAAGGCCACAGCCTTCTTCTAACTCCAGGTTCCCAAATGCGGCCTATGAACAGGCCTTTCAAGCAAGGACATTCAAACCCTGTCGATCCATTGATGTTCCTTTCCTGACTGAGTTCAGTCCCTCTGTCATGGAGATTGTCACTTACTACAATCTGGGTTTCCTTCTTTCCTTGGAACGGACCATAAATTACTACCTCGTCTCTGAATTCTACAACAACCTACAACAAGGTCCTCAAGGGGGATTCGAGTTCACTACTCGTGTCGGGAAGATAAACCTCGATTTTTCATGAGATTTTGGCAGAGTACTTGGGTGGTCGACGATCACCGAATCTTTATTCGATCTATCCTGAACTTCCTGATCCTCTGCTAGCACCGTTCGCAGATGTTACCCCTGACTCTATCTATCAGCACTTCTTCGGTCATCCTCGCCCTGCCGGGCTTGATGAGTTGGGTCCAGTCATTCCTACTTTTGCAGCTCTTCGACTTGCTCCAGCTGACTATGTCCTTTTCAAGATCATTACAAATTGCATCTTACCCATTACTTCAAAGCCTTTGGCCGAGATCCGACCTATCACTGCCTTATGCTCTATGGCATGCATTGCCGGATGGACTTTGATATCATAGAGAGCATTTTTCAGTCTATCCTATCCTACCGTGAGCCTAGCCGTCGCACGGTTTATATGCCTTTTGGTCATATCATCACTGATTGGCTTATGCCAGTTGGTGTTGATGTCACCAAGGGCAGGACCGTGCCCATGCTTAAGCAAGATTGTCGTTTGGGTCGGCGAGCTTTTGCAAAGTCTGGTATTGTCATTCGTGAGCGCGATGGGGTCTTGGTGTGGAAGGATGGACGCGGACTTGGTGATCTTCCTGGAGGGGCACTGCATTTTCAGGCACCACACGAGGCTCCTCCTGCTGACGCTGAGTATGATGACGAGCCGGAGCCTGATCTGCGCTGGCAGATCTCAAATCTGGATCAGACGCTATAGGAGGTTATTCAGTTGGGGGCGACAGATCGTGAGGAGTTTCGGTCGGGCTTTCGCTCCCTCGATTGCCGCCTGACCAGGATCGAGACCGAGGTCTCAGGGACCCGTACACTCCAGCAGACATGGTATGATGAGTGGCACAGCCACACATTTTCAGGAGGTGCACCTCCTTCGAGTACTGCACCAGGGTCCGTTGCTCCTACTGATACCACGATGGATGATCTCGTGGACGATGACGACCCTCCCGCTGCTGTCTGAGCCTGGATGTCTCTTATTTTTCTCTGTGGTCTGTATGGATGATTTGTGTGACTTGTGGGATGTATGTCCTGCGACTTGACTATTGTGGCCTTGTGCCACACGTATCTTGCTCTTGATGTATGTGTTTTGCATCTTGCTACTTTTCTGATGTTTTTGCTTTGAGTTGTCTAAACTTGAACTCACATGCTTATCTGATATTAGTATATCTATTGTTGATGTCATGATTGTTTATATGAGTTTTATCTGCATGTTTGCTACATTGCCATGTTCATGCTTATCATGCCATGTCGTGTTGATACATATGACTGTCATAACATGCTTTGTGAGTTGTTACTTCCTGTTCGTATGGTGCATGTGATTGCTATATCTTGCTCTATCTTTTTCACATGTATTCATATGATTATTCTACAACCTATCACATCTTTGTTGATTTGGGATACCCCTAGGGTTGAGGGGGAGTTTGTTTTAATCTTAACAGTCCCTCTTGCCCCTTTTCGGTGTTCGACAAAGGGGGAGAGTGTGGATTGGTTAAGTTTAGAATGATCATGTTGTAGGGGGAGGATCTGGATTCTCCTATGATTCTAAATTTGGAAAACTTGATTAAGAATCCCTAAACTTAAAATCGGGTTGTCAAACAACAAAAAGGGGGAGATTGTTGATGCAGTCTGGCCCTGATTGGTGTTTTGGTGTTGACAACGATTTTAGTTTAGGTTGATGATTATGATGATTATGATTAAGTCCTGATCGAGGATTAGGCATGATATGGAGGATTCTAGCCTGGAGGGCTAGGTGTTGGAAAAATCCTAACCTGGAGGGTTAGGTGTGAAAAATCGTAGCTTGGAAGGCTAGGTGTTGGAAAAGTCCTAATTCGGAAGGGTTGGGTGAAAAGTCCTAGCTTGGAGGGCTAGGTGAAAAGTCCTAACTTGGAGGGTTAGGTGCAAATTCCCATCCTAGAGAATTAGGTGAAAAAGTCCTGGCTTGGAGGGTCAGGTGCCTAGCTTGGAGGGCTAGGTTGGATGAAGTTCTAACTCGGAAGGGTTGGGTGAAAAGTCCTAGCTTGGAGGGCTAGGTGAAAAGTCCTAGCTTGGAGGGCTAGGTGGAAAGTCTTAACTTGGAGGGTTAGGTGCAAATTCCCAACTTGGAGAGTTAGATGGAAAATCCTTAGCTTGGAGGGCTAAGGTGGATGGAAACTTAGCTTGGAGGGCTGAGTTTGAGTCCCTGGATCGGTCTGGTGATCGATCAGGGATTCTGGCACACTGCTCCTTCGTGGATCGGTCTGGTGACCGATCCAGCGATGACTGATCGGTCGGGTGACCGATCAGGGAGCACACAGTGAGGTTGGGAACCTACTGTGCTGCTCCTGATCGATCTGGTGACCGATCAGGGAGTATGCGTTTCACCCATTGACTGGCTCCTGATCGGTCTGGTGACCGATCAGGGAGCGAGCAGTGAGGTTGATTTCCCTTGCTGAACTGTTCCTGATCGGTCTGATGACCGATCAGGATCACTGTGCAGATCGTTCTGGTGAACGATCCAGCTTCGCGAACTTCTCACTAAGATCGATCAGGACGGTTCCTGATCGGTCTGGTGATGACCTGATCGGACTGTTGACCGATCAGGTGACACCCTGATCGGTCAGTTGACCGATCAGAAGGCTTAGCCTGCGAAACTCAGAAATCGCCCTATATAAGGGTGGATCGATCCGGTGAACGATCCATGACCTGGGATCGGTCTGGTGATCGGTCCAGGAGAATCTCAAAGAAATCACGATTTCTGATTGAGCGTTGGGGATCGATCAGGACGGAGCCTGATCGGTCTAGAACCAGCCTGATCGGTCTGGTGACCGATCAGGAGGCTCTCTGATCGGTCCGGTGACCGATCACTTTAATTCAAATTGCACTGTCAGACGCTCTGATCGCGTCTGAACATCTGATATTTGCTGCCACTTACCTCTGATATTGGATTCACTGTGTGATATACTGCTCTAACAGTCTGATTAAGCTGCAAGTGACAGGGGAGGATTCAAACACTCAAGGAGAAGTCAAAGGGGGCTTTCCTTGGAGCAGGTTTGTCCATTTCTCAACTTAGGTTGCAACGGCTGGAGCTGCAGGACTGAAGCCGCTGACTGAAGCTTGGCTAAGGGAGCTCAGGAAGTTCAGTAAGGGTTCAGTGTAGCTGGCGTTGGCAGTGAGGCAGCTAAAGGCTGCTGGAGATGAGGTCACTTGATGCTTAGTGGAGAAACAAAAGGAATGAAAGACAGCTTCGGTGAAGCAAGTGTTCGAGAAGTTTACAGCTTGTGTTCTTGAGTTCCTGTGCCTTGAGTTCTCCACATCAAGCTTGCTGTGTTCTTGAAGTTTCCATCATTCTGAGCAAGCGATCGAGAAGCAATCATCCTTTACTTGAGCCTTGAAGGAGGGAACAAGGAGCTTGGAGTCCGACAGTGGGAAGACACGAAGAAGGGTTCTTGCGTGAGATCGCCACTGGGTGGAGCTCAGGGAAGCTTGCTGTGTTCTTGTCCTTGCTGAGTGCTTGAGTAAGATCCTTCTTGTCATTTCATTGAGCTTAAACATTTATCTGTGATTGAAACGTTGTGGAGAGGTTTCTCCACCGAGAAGGAGGTTGCTTTATATCCGGTGATCACCGGGGCTTGATCTGCCGACGATCAAGGGATCGCCCACCTTAAGGGCACGTCAAGGAGTAGGGGCAAGTTATCCCCGAACCATGTAAACCCTCTTGTTAGCGATCTTGGTAGCTGTCGTTGTTAGCTTTCATCTCTGTTTTTAGTTTACTGCACTGCTTTGTTTTTCCTTTGCTTCTTCCGCTGTGCTACTGATAATTTAAGTGCAGAAAACTTGCTAAGTTCTCAAGAAAAAGTGTTGGCTATATTCACCCCCCCCCCTCTCTAGCCATCTCGTTTCCAACATTATCATCATTTCAAAATGTTTTTCGAAAACTGTGCTATCATTTCAAGTTATGTTTTCAAAAATTTATCTCCTTGAAAGTTATCATACTCAAAAGGTTGTTCAAAATTTTTTTTGATTTTGATAAACCCTAAAGACACAAAGGAGGTCTACTTAATGATCTACGAGGATTCCTAGGATGTGTCAAATTTAGGGGGAGTCTAAACCAAAAGAAATTATTTCTAACAAGTATTTTCTTTGGCAATTATCTTTGAAATTATTAAATAATTCTTTTGATCTGAACTGAACCCTAAGAACTCAGAGGAAGAATAATTGCTTCCAAGGACTGTGTCAAGTTTAGGGGGAGGTCAAATTAAAAGAGTTATTAAACATTTCTAAATAATATGTTTCCATACACTATATTTTCAAAATTGTATCGAAACATAAGTAATTTGTCTTACAAAATATTATTATTTTAAAATGTTTTTTTGGCTTATAAAATTATTTTTGAAATACCTTTTGAAATAATATTTGCTTGAGTTTTGAGAATTTTCAGGACACTTAGGAAAATGTCCTTGTAGTTAACAAGGGTTCCTAGGATTGTGTCAGACTGGAAAAGAAACCTAGTCAAGTAAAATATTATGGTTTCAAAATGCATAACATTTTTTCAAAAAGTACTTATATTTTTCAAAAATGTATAATCTTCAAAAAGTACTTATATTTTTCAAAAATACATAATCTTCAAAAGTACTTATATCTTCAAAAATGCATAATATCTTTCAAAAGTACTTCTATATAATGTTTTCAAAAGTATTAATATTTTTCAAGGCAATAGTGTTCTAAGTGCGTGAATTTTCTAAAAGACTTGCCTATAAATATAATTTTTTTAAATACCTTTCAAAGTGGAGTTTTGCAATTTAAAGCTTTTTGCTATGCTTTCAAGAATTATGCTAAGTATTTTTATATTTTCAAGACTCTTAAGCTCTGATATACAAATTTTAAAATTTCTTTCAAAATATATTTTTCAAAAGTTCTTTATTGATATATAGCCAAGGGGGAGAGTTGAAAAAGTGAAATTAAATTCTTCCTTTTTAATGAAAGTGTGTCTTAGAAATGGTCTAAAACATAAGGAGAAGAGTTTCACATTAAGGGGGAGAGAAAGAAAGAGAAAAAGGATTTTTTTTCAAAAGTAAAGCAAAAGTTTCTAAGTATCTAAGTATTTCAATTTTTTAAGTGAAATTTCTTTAGTAAACAAGATTTTTTTTGGGTAAAAACTTGTCTAGAAATTTCTTAAGAATTATGTTTTTCAAAATGCACAAAGTGTTTCCAAGCAAATTCGTCTAAATGTGCAAAATTTTCTTTAGTAAACAAAATTTTTCCCAAAGTTGATTTTTTTTTTGGAAATTTAGCTTCAAGAATGGAAATTTTGCCTAAGTAAAAATTTTTTTGGCCTTGTAAGTAAAAGTTTGTTTCAAAATTTAGGCCTGCAAAACTTTTCATAATGGAAAATTATCTAAATGTAAAAAGTTTTGATAGTGAAAATACTTTTACTCTATTTTTGAAAAACACTTTGTCAAAAACATGAAGCACTTAGAAAAACTCAAAAATCCCTGTTAGATAGTTGTTCACCCATAAATGTTTTTTGATATATGTTAAAGGGGCAGGAACGGTCAAAAATAAGAGTTAAGTTAATTGTTATTTTATAACACAATTATTCAGGGGGACTATGAGAAATTTTTTTTTCAAAATTACATT
Source organism: Boesenbergia rotunda (assembly GCA_024364735.1). Classification (NCBI taxonomy): domain Eukaryota; kingdom Viridiplantae; phylum Streptophyta; class Magnoliopsida; order Zingiberales; family Zingiberaceae; genus Boesenbergia; species Boesenbergia rotunda. Next base: position 79,566 of record JAGFNQ010005701.1, read on the forward strand.
GGGTTTAGACATTATACTATTCAGAATTGCTATGTTTTATTGGTCTTAACCTTCTTGCTTAAACTGTTGTAATTTTTACTTAACTTTGAATTGTGTTGCCATAAATCAAAAAGGGGGAGATTGTTGGTGCAGGAAGCACCATATCGAACCTTATTTTGATATTGGCAAAGGGTTCAAAGTTAAGTATTATTGGTGATCTAACAATGTTACTCAAGTGTGCAAGAAAAGTCCTAGCGAAGGGCTGCTAGGCATCTGGCGAAGGACTTCCAGGAAACAAAGTCCTAGCGAAGGGCTGCTAGGCACCTGACGAAGGACTGCTAGGCACCTGGCGAAGGGCTGCTAGGCACCTGGCGAAGGACTGCCAGAATCAAAGCCCTAGCGAAGGACTGCTAGGCACCTGGCGAAGGAATGCCAGGATACAAAGCCCTAGCGAAAGACTGCTAGGCACCTGGCGAAGGAATGCCAGGATACAAAGCCCTAGCGAAGGACTGCTAGGCATCGGGCGAAGGACTGCTTGGTACCGAAGACCTAGCGAAGGGCTGCTAGGCACCGGGCGAAGGACGGCTTGGTACCTAAGCCCTAGCGAAGGACTGCTAGGCAAAAGTCCAACCGGAGAAGCCGGTTGGCAATAGGTAAATTCTCCTGAGAGGAGTACGTGAGGACGCGTTCCCCGTCCAGAGAACAGTAGGCGTCGGTTCGACCTAGGGTTCCATTTTGGAGACCCAAAGTCAGAACCAAGACAGCTAAGGCTGTATAAACCTAATATTTTATTACTTTGTGTTGTTTTGGACTAACCTTGGATGCAGGACCGAAGGAATGTGTTTCTGCAGCTCAGAACGCCCCAAAGGAGAGGGGCAAGCAGCTGGGCAGGGTGCCCCCAAGGTCAAGGCAAAACAAGTTAAGCAAGAAAACGCTTCGGAAGCTTATGCTCTCGGGCGCCCCCGTACTCCCGGGAGCCCCGGATGCTTAGGGCGCCCTGGGTCGAAGCCAACGAAGCGATAGAAGATTATCCAGCCAAGAAGCCCGCTGAAAGAGTCAACCCGGGCGCCCCCTGCTTCCCGGGCGCCCCCGTCAAACCTCGAGCCCGATCCTTGAGGGATAAGGGCTGACCGAGAGGTTGCCGGATCGTGAGACACGTGGAGGGCGCCCCCAACGTCCCGGGCGCCCCCAGACTCACTATATAAGGGGCTCGACCCCTAAGGCTTCTCAACACATCATTCCAACGCCACTACGCTCTTCGACTCAAGCGCTCTGCTCCAAAAACCTCCCAACTCGAAAGTGAAGCGCCAACGACGACCCTCTGCTCAGAAGTACAATCTACAACGGGCGTCGGTAACGAAACAGCTTAAGTTTTAATTTACTGTACTACAACTGTAATCTTTCTGTAAACTTTTTGCGCACATATAGAATTGCCCCCAGTAAACGGTCAACGACCGTGGGCCTTGGAGTAGGAGCCGACCGCGACTCCGAACCAAGTAAATCCTTGTGTTTGTGTTTTTAATTTCCGCTGCTCATTCTCTTAAAACTATATCCGAAACGTTTTACGATATTCACCCCCCTCTATCGTTCTTCTCGATCCAACACATACATCATCTATTTTATCTCCACTAATTCTCATCTTATCAATATCAACTTTCCACGTCATCCATATCGCTACCACCTCATTTCTATCCATAAGTAATTAAGTTTACTTTTCAACAATAGAATGGTAGAGGATTTTCTAATAGATTCTATGATTATCTACATTGAGAGAGATTTTGCTTCAAGTATTAATTCAGATTCTATAATTAATTAATATTATACTTTGATGAATCGTAGATCACAACTTCAATAATATCTGTATATATATATGGATAATAAAATGATTTTTTTTACTTTATGAGTTATCTGTGCTAATTAATTTTTTTCTATTTTTTTGTAGGAAGTTGATGGTGTGAAAGTTCTTCAATTGGAAACTACAGCTAGAGCGGCAATTAAAGTTTCACCTTTGAAACTTTGAATTTACTTTGAATTTTAATTGGTTATCTTGAAACTTTGTGAATTATCAAAATCAAAGTATCATCGATTAATCATTTGTTTCTAATTGTATATTAGTGTAGAAAGCCTTAATCATAATAAAAATCTTAATGCTTGCTTTCTATATTGTGTATCAAGCAATCAATGAACATGAAGACCTCTTAGTATTGATTAATCATTTGTTTCTAATTGTATATTAGTGTTTGTTAGATTTTGTTTTCTATCTATTTCTAATATAATTTCCTTTTGCATAACTCAAGAAGAAATATCAAAGAGAATTGCGGAACTTGACTCTTGCCCCTTAATCTTTGAAGACTTTTTATTTGTTTGTATTTGCTACACTCCTAATATTTTGGATTAATAAGGCGAGAATATTTTTCCTTTTCATGCTATTGAACTTTATATTGCTAACATTTTTTGTATTTGCGCTCTCGTGTTTTGTAGGATTCGATCTACACATACTTCAAGGTCAACATTATTGATGCAACCCATAGTATCATTATCCGCAACAATTCAAGGATTAACTCTAGAATTACTATTAAACTTATTTTCATAGTTGTCTTTTGTCTACAATCTACAATTTGATGTGATTTCAACTCAGAATTTTAATTTACTATTTGATCTTCTTATTTGGTCCCATAAATTATATTATTCTACTCAATTTTAGATCTTCATAAATCTTTTAATAATTTACATTCTGATATATTTTTAGTACCTATAATTTTTCTATCGTTTGGTTGATAAATGAGTTTTTGTATGTATTTTGGTTCACAAAATACATTAACGATCAAAATTGTTGTGATCGATAATTTTAATATTAGTTTCTAATTGTTATTTGTTCAAGTATCTTAAAAGAAAATTTAGCCCGGGAAGATTATAATTCTGGGTTCCGCCATTGATTTTAAATATTCCCAATTTCACAGTCAAATATTTATGGTCCAATGATCATTTATTAATTTATATCTAATATTATATTTACCTAAAATAAATTATATTTATCAATTCTTCACTTTTATGTATTTTATCGATATTTTCATAAATATTTTTTATTTAATATTTATTTAGATATCTTAATAATTATTAAATATAATTAATTATAATAATATTTTATTAATATAAGGCAAATAAATTTTTTTAAAAAATAATACAACATATACTAATATAAATATTTAACTAATTTGAAATTGAAATACAGTAGCACAAATCAAGTTAATAAAACAAGATAAATCATAACAATTATAAATCACAATTAGTTAATAAATTAAATAAATTCATTGTATGTTCAATATTTTCTTTAGTTACCTACATATCACTAGATGATTTTGAAATTATTCATCTATCATGTCTCATGTGTCCATTATCAGATGTTGATATGCTTGATGAGTTGGTCCAATTTTTCTTATTATTATTACACTCCTCCAAATGTGTTACTGATTGCACAATTTTATTTAATTCATCAATTAGACATATTTTTTTTTCTCTTTCCTCTGTCCTATTGGACGAGATCAGACTTCTTCTCTATCATTCACAACAATAGTAAAATTAGGATTAGAAGAGTTAGTATGTCCATCTAATAATTTTGATATCCTTATTTTCTTTGCAACTCATCGTCGTAAAAATTGAGAGGAGTGTATATTATATTATCTTTCACAATCATCCATGCATATTCATATTGTAAAGTAGAATTAAAAGTACTCTTGTATTCTTCATAAGCCTACACCATCAAATCCTTGTCGCTCCATCCACTTGATCGATCATTGTACTATTTATTGTAGATTCTATTATATCTATTCACGATTTTTTTCACTGAAACCCAATATTATTTTACTTTATCCGCAGTTCTCTTTTAGAATCTCTTATCTCGATTGGTGTTGTAGTATACCACCATCCGTTTCCAAAAAGACTCACTCTTTTGGACATTACAAACTACTAAAACTTCGCTCATGATTTTATAGGCTACTACAAAATGCTTATCACCTGCTATTGTCTATACTATTCACTTGCTATGATCTTCATCCAATTCGTTGCCCGTCCCAATTGTATGATCGAGAATAATATTGTTAAGTCTTATTTGAGATGAGAATAAAAGAAATTGTGAATCGAGGACTATATTAGATGTTTCTATACCTTCTCACTGTCATTTGCATCAACATTAACTCTTCTCGATTCATTTGATTGATCCTGGTAATTGATGAGGGCATATCCTCTGTCCCACAAAACCCCTTGTCCCGCCTATCCCACTCCCCGGCGATGGCCGACGAGTCATCCGATCGCCGATCGAACACCACCAACAACCTTCGGTCGTCGTCCTGAACAAAACTATACCCTAGGGGTACAGTGAACCCATCGGGATCGTCGCAATTGCGATCTCACCGAATTCACCATCGAATCTAACGAGATTACAATTACAGTGATTCCGACCGGTTCACCATTCTTCCAGGATATCATTTGATTCAGTACGATGATCAAAATCCATCGATGATATCCGATCGGTAATCGGACGACTCGCCGGCTGTCGTCGAAGAGTGGAATAGGTGAGATAGGTGGCTTTGTGGGCAGAGGATCTCGTCGGGTGATTGATGGGATTAATTCCATGAGATGAAACTTTCATGGAATATTAGTTACTCTGCCAATATTTCGGAGAAAATGAAACTTAAGAGTTGCTACATAGAAAAATTTAGATAACTTTAGAAATTATGTTAATATGGTGATAGGTATAAAAAATGTTGAAAATGTTTTGGGTGATGTGAGGGGAAATAAAAATAGAGGTGAACTTTTTCCACTTAAATTTTCAGAAGAGTTCATCAAATTTTAAAATAATGATCGAAATTTTTATTCATTTTTTTTAAATTATATGTAATGGCTTTTTTTATGAAAGTTGAATAAAAAAATTTAATGTATATATAGAATAAAAATGACCATTGTCTTACGTTTTAAAAATTGAAGATTGAGTCAAATGAATTGTCAAAATTCTAAAAATTGAACATTGAATCCAAATAATTATCCAGGTTTACATTAAGCTTTAAAAACAATAATAAAAAATTACAGTTTAAAATAAAAAAAAAATTACAGCAGCAACGCGGTAGGCTCTCCTACCTTGTTGGATGGTAAATGAATTAAATATTTATAAATAAGTTTAGTATATTTAATTTGATAAAAATTTATTTATATTTATTTAATATATACCGGATAATTAAATAAATAAACTTGAATAATTCATTAAACTAAATAAATAAGTTTGAATACATATATATTCAACTCGTTAATATTCATGATCATATTAATAAATAATATTCATAAACGATATTTATTAATAAAATTCTTATTTAAATAAATAAAAATAAATAAATAAATTTGAATTATTAAGTTCAATAATCAATTAAACATGTTTAAATTGAGAGTCTGATAACATCTAAACAAACCAAACTCAAATCAAGCTCAAGCCAAGCTTGAATTAAGAGCTCTATAATATCTAAACGAATCAAGCTCAAGCTAAACTTCAAATAGGCTCAAGCTCATATAAAAATAAACCAAGTCAAACTTGAATAATTTTTTCAAAAACTTGATTCATTTTAGGCACGACTCGGCTTAGCTTGGTTAACTTATCAAATAAGTTTTACCTCAAAACTAGACTTGACTCGGCTCGACTCAGCTCGGCTCGATTTATTTACAGTCCTACCCACACACCCACCGTATAACATGTCAATATTATTTGGGCATTTTATCAAAGGACGGATGTAATTTTTCAAATTGACCAAAAGGCGCATACTACTTTGATATTTACCAAAAAGCGTATCTTTTTTAGTATTCTTCCCGTTTTACCCTTCTGAAAAAAATCTGATTTTATGCATACGTGCAAACTCTCTTCGACATTTTACCAAAGGGCGCACGTAACGTTTCAAATTGACGAAAAGGCGCATCCTACTTTGATATTTACCAAAAAGTGTATCGTTTTTAGTATTCTTCCCGTTTTACCCTTCTAACAAATTAGATTTTCATGCAAGCATGCAAACTCTCTTTCCTTTTCTCTCTCTTATGCATGTAACATCTCTTCTCTTTCTTCTCCTCTCTTCTCATTCTTCTCTCTTTTACATACATTTTCTTTTCTCTTTCCTCTATTCCTCTTCTCTTTCTTCTCTCTTTTGGATGTATACATGCATGAGAAAAAATATCAAGTCTACGTTGGCCATGATAAGAAAAATATCAAACCCACATTGGCCAGGATTGTAAAAGTAATATCCCTTTGTTTCCTTGGGATATCCTACAAAATAACACTTATCAGATTTGGATCCTAGTTTATCTGAGACTTGACGTCGAACGTAAGTCTCACAACCCCAAATCCTCATAAAAGACATCGTGGGACTCTGCCCAGTCCATATCGTATATGGTATCTTTATGACGGCCCCATTCCATATCGTATATGGTGTCTTTATGACGGCCTTTGATGAAGCTCGGTTAAGTGTGAAACGAGCTGTCTCTAGAGCGAATCCTCAGAAGGAAGTAGGAAGATCTGTCTGACTCATTATTGATCGTACCATATCTAATAGAGTACGATTTCTCCGCTCGGATACACCATTCCACTGTGGTGTTTTAGGTGGAGTGAGTTGGGATACGATCCCACACTCTGCTAGATGATCACGAAACTCTTGGCTAAGGTATTCACCACCTCGATCTGATCGAAGCATCTTAATACTCTTGTCAAGTTAGTTTTGTACTTCACTCTTGAATTCTTTGAACTTTTCAAAGGATTCTGACTTGTGTTTCATAAGATACACATAGTCGTATCTACATATATCATCAGTGAAAGTGATAAAGTACTGATAGCCTCCTCTAGCTGCGACATTGAAAGGGCCACATACATCAGTATGTATGAGTCCTAACAAGTCCGTCGCTCTTTCGCCGTGTCCACTAAATAGAGTCTTGGTCATCTTGCCTAGAAGACAAGATTCACATGTCTCATATGATTCAAAATCAAATGAGTCCAGTAATTCATCCTTATGGAGCTGGGATATGCGACTCTCATTTATATGTCCTAAGCGACAATGCCAGAGATATGTTTGGTTCAAATCATTTGGTTTGAACCGTTTGATATTTATGTTATAAATTGGGTTCTCTAGATTTAGAACATAAAGTTCATTCATCAGTGGTGCATTATAATAGAACATGTCATTTAGCATTATAGAACAACATTTGTCCTTTATGATAAATGAAAAGTCTTTCTTGTCCAAACAAGATATTGAAATTATGTTCTTAGTTAATGCAAGTACATAAAAGCACTCTTCTAGTTCTAAGATAAGCCCAGTGGGCAAAGACAAGAAATATGTTCCTACAGCAATAGCAGCAACTCTTGCTCCATTGCCTACTCGTAGGTCCACTTCGCCCTTTGTCAATGATCTAGCTCTTTGAAGACCCTGCACATTAGTACAAATGTGAGACGCGCATCCGGTATCTAATACCCAAGAAGAAGAGATAGATAGATTGACTTCTATAACAAAAATACCTGAGGCAGAAGTCTCACTTCTTTTCTTCTTTACTTCCTCTAGGTAATGTTTGCAGTTCCTCTTCCAATGTCCGGTCTCACCGTAGTGGAAGCAGGTCCCTTCCTTAGGCACCTTACCTTTAGCCTTGGGTATAGTAGAGTTGGCCTTGCCTTTGGCTTGGGTCTTACCCTTGCCTTTAGGCTTCCATTTGCCTTTGCCCTTGTGTACCATCAATACATTACTGGTCTTGGTTTTTTTGAGATTGGGTTCAGCAGTTCTCAACATGCAGAGCATCTCAGGCAAAGGTTTGTCAATTTCATTTATATTATAGTTCATGACAAATTGATGGTACCCTTCTGGCAACGATTGCAGGATAAGGTCTGTAGCCAATTCTTGGCCCAGTGGAAATCCTAGTCTTTCAAGGTTCTCGACATATCCAATCATCTTGAGTACGTGAGTTCCTACAGGAGTTCCTTCTTGCATCTTGCATGCAAATAGGGCTTTGGACACCTCAAATCGCTCGTGCCTAGCTTGCCCTTGATATAGTTGTTTTAGATGCTTAACCATATCATGTGCATCCATGTTCTCATGTTGCTTCTGATGCTCAGAGTTCATGGTGGCAAGCATAAGGCATGATACATCAAGTGCATCATCCTGATGCTTCTTGTAAGCATTCTTTTCGGCACGGGTGGCGGTAGCGACGGGTGCTTCTGGAAGAGGTTGCTCTAGGACATACAGTTTTCATTCTTGTTTGAGGACTATCCTCAAGTTTCTGTACCAGTCTAGGAAATTAGCTCCGTTGAGCTTGTCCTTCTCAAGGACAGATCGTAGAGAGAGAATATTTGACATGTTAGACGACATGATGATCTACAACAGTAAAACATGCAGAAATAAGTATCATATCTAAATCATTTAATTAGGCCTTTAATTAAATGATACTTCCACTAAATCGTAGAGCTTTTGTAAGGGCTAGTCATGGATGTAGGCAAACTCAATTTGTCCACACTATTAGCTCCAAACCAAATAGTGACTACATTTATGTGGGACAAGATTCATATTATACTTCATCTTGAGTTAGCTTTGGCTAATCACCCAAGTCTTGGTACAATTAGGTAGGTAACGTTTTACCAATTACATCTTATGCAACTCTTGAAAGGGTCAAGATCCACATTACACATCATCTTGAGTTAGCTTTGGCTAATCGCCCAAGACTTAGTATAATTGTTCTCTTACCCAATTTTTTAACTTTTGGGATATGTCTCTAAGTTTCTCAATCCAATTGAGGTGACTTAGTTAAGTATCACCCAAAGTTCGATAGCGGGACATCACAATTGTCCTCTCGCACTCTACCAAGATAAAATGCGTTACTTTGCTTTGGCAAACCCAACAACAAATGATCGAGGTAGTTTATGAGTACCAAACTTTGGTAGGTATATTGAGTTGACTTAATTAAGATAAACATCTAATCATGCATTATATACACACACATTGCATATATCAACATATAAGTAGTGAAATGTGACGTGGTTATGGCTCGTATACTACGATCTTCTCAAGCAAATGAGAAGATCGATGGTCAACCTAGGGATAACATCTTCTCCAAGTACATCCTTCGGTCATCATGTGCGGTTGGCATCCTTCTTGTAACTTCATTCTTTAATGGACACTCCACTTTCTCATTTTGTACATTACAATTTAGGAAAACTCGAGTTACATTCGTGTCTAAATCTATTTTACAACTAGGAAAAATATAGACAAGACACGAGACGCAGATCGTATTATGAATTACATTACAACATGCACATACACACATCCAATCACATTGGGGTTAAGGCCATAACCATGCACCATGTCAACAAACACTCACAATAGATCTAGGACATTGATTTTATTATGAGTGCAAAAATAAAAACCGCTCATGAGCAGAAACTCACGGTGGTCCCGCCCATGAGCAGAATCCGAGACCCTTATTGCTACTGTATGATCTTCGGACTCCCCTTTCCCGAGACAGTCTCGGGATCTCCTCACTCGGGACGACCCGAGCGTCTATCTTCCGAGGCAAACTCAGGAAGCTTCGGCTCGGTATTACCACAGGGGTCTGTCTTCCCGAGTGGGAGGTCGGGAGCCCGACTTCTATATCATACAGTTATATGTAACTCATAATAAATTTTGTCCTACTTCTATACCACATATAAAAACTATAAAACTTTGTACGATCTTTCGCAAGTGGCTCTGATACCACTTTTGGGATCTCCCGGCACCAAAACACAAAACGCAGCGGAAACAAGATCCCTCGAGCGATTCATGTGAAAGAAAAACTTGTACAAAGTTTATCTATCTAATAGATCTATCTAAAGTGTATACCTTTGGATTGTGTCCTTCGGTTATCTCGCTCGTCCGAGATACGCCGGATCTCTCGCACGTTCAAGTGTCCGTGCCTACCTTAGTTGTGCTAGCAACTTGAGATAGTTCACAAGACCACCAAGAACCCAACAAGGGTTTCGGCCAAGGAAGAAAAGAGGAAGAAGAGAGGAAGGTAAGAAGAGAAAACACTCACTCCTCATTCAAAAATGACTAGCCCTCTTTTATACTCATTCCATGAATATGAAGAGTCTTTTGTCTCTTTGACTTCCCTTCATTAAAGCCAATAAAGAGCACATCTTTTCACGTGACTCTTCACCTTCTCTTCATCCAATGAAAATAGACTTTTCTTTTTTCCTTTATTAAACACTTTAATGAATCCCCCTGCAATTCCGACCGGGCCTCTCGGGCTCCCGACCAGGTTTCCCGACCAAGTCTGCCGAGCAAGTCGCTGAGCTCCCGACCCAGTCTGTCTAGCGTCGAGCTTCCGACCCAGTCTGCCGAGCGTCGAGCTCCCGACTCAGTCTGCCGAGTTCCCAACTCAGGCTCCCGACCTAGTCTCCCGAGTTCACAACTCGAGCTCCCGACCAAGCCCCTGAGCTCCTGACCCAGTCTCCCGACCCGAGTCTCCCGAGCTCCTGTCCCGAGCTCCCGAACTATCATGTCCTTAGTGTATGACCCAATAGGCTCTCGCGGCGTTGGCAATGCGCCTAAACACTTTAGACACATAAGCAATGAGCGGCATCTAGAAATGCATCATTGCTACCCAAGTAACAAGAAAAGTCGAGATCCGACTAAACATCCGTGACTATTATAATATATGACCTTGTCCTTCTATCCTTGATATCTAGATTGACCAATGAGTCATAGACCGTGTCATCCTCGATCAATCTATGTATTTCTTGATCCCCGAGTAGACTCACTCAAACAAATGAGCTCAATATCTCATATTGACTCATTTGAGCATGGTCATGCGTTTCAGTAGTCCTACTCGATCAAGGGGCCCACAGATATCACTCCCGTCATATGGGAGGGATAGATCCCATCTACATCACTCACATCCCTTCGCATAATTCATTACATACCCAGTGATTGCTTTTATAGTCCACCCTGTTACAGGTGGCGTTTGACGATACCAAAGTACATAACTCCTTATGTAGGGAACCATAGTGACTTCATGTCTAAGGACTATTCATACTAATAGTCACATGAGAAAGTTTATGACACTCATATGACAATCTATGAAACTTTCTCATGGCGGGTCAATTGATAAGTGTCATTTTATTGATCATTTTATATGCCTAAATCCGTGTTTGACTCATATTTTACTTGTGTAATTGTGGATTTACCCTAGGTTCTAGGATTTGTATTCTTTTTGGACTTAATTGTAAATTTGGTTATATTTGAGTTGTTTTGTCACTAAATTTTTGATCTACTTTTGTAGGCTTGGCAGGATCATGGACCTAGGCCATGTTGGGTCGAAGTTGAGTCAAAAGTGGATTAGATCAAAGGAATCAAGCGTCAACGCATTTAGACCGTCCGATGCAAGAACGGTTAGATCTAGACCATCTGAGAACTTCTGATCAATCCGAGCTGGGATTAAGACTAATCAAGAGATCATATCAAGATCTGAAGATTTCAGCTCAATTGGAGATCATCTAGCCGTTGGATCACGATCAGAGAGATTTAGACCATCCATTCAAAGATCAGCTTGATCTGAGCCATCCGTTGGAGATCTGGCAGATCTGAGCTACCACGAGGATGATCCTGACCTCTGATCGAGATCTGGAAATTTTGAATCAAATCGGACAAGGATTCACCGTTGGATTAAGCGGAATCAATCTCAGCCGTCCACTGTTTAACCATTTAAACTGCTTTCAGCCCTGTTCTCAGATCTGTCGCGACCTCACATTTCTTCAGCTCGTTCTTCTTCATTTCTTCATGGTTTTCTTTCAAATTTCTTCCATCAGAGGCGTGGCCAACTCGATCAGCACCTTGAATCAAGATTTGGATCATTGGGAGAGAGTTTCATGGCGATTTTAGCTCGGAATTGCGCCGGATGCAGAGCTTCTTGAGGGTTTCGGCAGTTTTGCGATTTGAGCTCTTGGATCTCAACCGTGTCCATTTCCTTCCATCTGAGTCATCTGTAGGGGTCCTAGGATGAGCTCAGATGATTTCCAAATCATCATCTCAACATTCCACACCGAGATCTAAGAGTTTGAAGTGGAATTTTCCAACTGTGAGTAGTTTCGAGCAGATCTGAAATTGGAGCTTATTTTCCATTGATTTGCGAGTTTAAGGGGGTCTTGGCTTGCCCTTGCGTGACGAACAAGGTGGTCTTGAATCAAGGAATGATCGAGGCTTAGTTTTAATCGAATTTTTCTGTTCTTAGCTGTAATTTCAGTTTCAATTGCTTTTCAATTCTGTTTTCATTTCACTGCTGTAATTTCTATTTCTGTATTGTCTCTACTTAGTTTGGTTTAAATCTTGCAAGTAGATAACTAGTGAATTGGTTCAGTGGTAAGTTGTATTCAATTCCAGTGTAGAATTTTGTTTGTTACTAGCGTATCAGCTGAGTACTTCATGTGCCAATTCTGTTTCTGCAGATTAGACCCTGTCTCAGTTTTTGAGCTGGAGTCGATGCAAGTTTTAGATTTCTTTCTGAATTCACATGGCAGTAGTTTCATTTCTATAGCAATTAAGATCAAGATCTGCATTCGGTTTTAGTTGATGCTTACCAGCTTTAATTTCTGCAAATCAGTTACTTGTTGTTTAAATTTCAGTGCTGCCTTATTCCAGTTTATATGTGCTAAGATTTGTATCTAGTATACATTAGTTTTTCTCAATCGAATCTGTTCTATTGTATTGAATTAAGTTCTTGCTTTCATTTCTGCAATTCTCCTTTCAGAATTCTGAATTCTTGATCTCATTACTGCGTTTGCTTTAATTGCTGTAAACTGCTTTCGCTTTAGACATTTCTGAATTGTTCTGGATTTTGAAATTGCATTTCTCCATTCATGACTTGCATATCAGTTTACTCTTAGCTTACCTTCTCAATCTGAATTTGAATTGTTGTTTTTGCCTTAGTTTGCCAGCTGAATTTCCCTGCATATAAGTTTATTTCTGTAGTCAAGTTCTATTTCTGCACTTCATGCTTTGTTTCAGAATGTTTGTATCACCAGAATCTGATTATGCTTCTACTTGTTACTGAACTTTGTACCCGGTTTGTTTGATTCACACCCAATTGATTCTCATCAGTTGCTTTTCTTTTGCACTTTGCATCAAACTGTTGTTGCTGAATTCCTGTTTCAAAAATCTGTTTTCATCCATTTACTTTTTGCAATAAACTTGTGTGTTTGATCAGTTTGGTTTTGAGTTGTTGCTTTACTGTCTGCAGTCAATTGTTGCTGAAGTTTTCCTTTAATTTGCTGGTTTCAAATTAGTGATTCAAGTTCAGTTTATCCCTGTTTATTTTCAGCATTCGGTTTGATACTCATCAGCATAATTCTGTTTCCTGCATCAAGGATTGGCTCAAACTGAATGCTTGCCATTTCTTAACTTTGCATCAGCATTCTTTCTTTTGAGTATCGGTTGTGGACCTGCAGTGTGCATCAGAGCACATAAGTTACTGAATTTGTTTTCTCTGAGTTTTAATTAGTAATTGTTGCAGCCAGTTCTATTTGATTTACATTCAGCTTGGTATCAAGTTTTACCTTCGAATCTGAATTTCTGCATATGAATAGCTATTTCACTTCTACATTCATGCCATTTCTGAATTCATTCCTTATTTGAGTTGTTTTTCTATTGGTCAGTTTTATCTCTGAAAGTATCAGTTTATTAATTGTAGAAGCAATTCTCTGAATTAGAGCCATCCATACCTAGTTTAAGGTTGTCTAGTTGAGTTTACTTCTTTTCATTGCCATTTCATTTCCGAATTGAAAACAAAACCCAGATTTCATGTGAAACCCAAAAACTCTTGACGACACATAATCGCAAGCTTGAATCACACAACATTAACTAGTCCTTGGAAAAATACGACCTGTGGCCCCTATATTACATTTTCAGATTTTGATTGTAAAAGGGTTTCCAGCTTTCATTTATAAATTCTAAATTTGAGGCCCACATTCGTGACAATTTTAATTAGCTAAATTGGGTCCATCATCAATTCAGTACACATTCTCTAATGTATACCCATATGCCAACTTGATATCACATATTCATGACTTATGAGCTCAAGTCATCAATTGACCTACATGCTAGTCTCCATACATTAATATTGTCCCTAAATATTAATGCTTGACTAGGAATAATTTAGTGTAGTGTTCTCTACATTATCTCACTATCGATTCAACCAATCGATATAATGTAGATAAGAACCTACTACACAAGGACATTATTATACTTAATTATTTGGCACAAAATAAAGTAAGTATAATAACCAAACATGCCTTTATTAATAATAGAATATGATACAAAAAGTCCCTAGTCAATTATCACATAATTGGTTCTAGGGCTCCTACTAACAATCAGGCCCACGTTGGGCCTGATATGATTCAATATCAGGCTCCATCAGTGGGTTTCGCTCAAAACTCACTGATCGACTTAGAAAGCTTCGATTGTGCCCGTTTCAGTTCCTATGGATTTATAAGGTTGTAAGGAGTTTAAATATGTTATCCATTATTTATTTCAAATTCTTTGAAGGTATGAAATTGAAATAAAAGAATTTCAATTTAACCAATTGGTAATCCAAAAGAAAAGTGCAAAAGATGCTACAAAATTTCAACTTATTCATGTGAAGTTTCAGAAAAGGAGATTGCCTAACCATCAGAACATGTCGCCTTCTCCCGATCAAAGTAATCCAGATAGGGTCTCTGGATAGCACTTCGTAGCCTATATTCGTGTATAACTTTTGCACTCCGGATTCATCTTCATGAGCTCTCAACTATATGATGAGCCAGATATGAAACCATACCAAACCCAATGTGGTTAAGAGAAAATCATAATAGGCCTAATATGTTAATAAAATATATCATTCATATGTTTAATTAAACAAAATATATAAAGCCCACGATGGGTCTGATATAACTTTCTCTAACTTTTGGTTTAGAGAAAATCTTTGTTAATTAAACAAAACTCATTCATATCAAGCCCATGCTGTTATCAAAACCAAAAGTTAGAGAATGTTTTGTTTAATATCAAGCCCATGTTTATTTTGTTGATATGATTTCACATCAGGCCAACATGGGCTTGATATGAATGAGTTTTATTTAATTAATAAAGCAAGATTTTCTCTAAACCAAAAGTTAGATAAAGTTATATCATACCCAACATGAGCTTTATATATTTTGTTTAACTAAACGTTTGAATGATATGTTTAATTAACATATTAGGCCTATTATGATTTTCTCTTAACCACATTGGGTCTGGTATGATTACATATCAGACCCAACATATACTTGAGAGCTCATAAAGACGAATTCAGAGAGCAAAAGATATATATACACGAATATAGGCTACGAAGTGCTATCCAGAGACCCTATCTAGATTACTTTGATCGGTAGAAGTCGGCATGTTCTGATGGTTAGGCAATCTCCTTTTTTTGAAACTACACACGAATAAGTTGAAATTTTGTAGCATCTTTTGCACTTTTCTTTTGGATTACCAATTGGTTAAATTGAAATTCTTTATTTCAATTTCACACCTCCGGAGGATTTGAAATAAATAACGGATAGCATATTCGAACTCCTTACAACCTCATAAATCCACATGAACTGAAACGGGTACAATCGGAGCTTTTCTAAGTCCATCAGTGAGTTTCGAGCGAAACCCACTAATGGGGCCTGTTATTGAATCATATCAGGCCCACGTTGGGCCTTATATGATTCAATATCAGACCCAACATGGGTCTGATATGATTCAATATCAAGCCTATGTTGGGCCTGATATGATTCAATATTAGGGTCCATCAGTGAATTTCGGTCAAAATTCACTAATGAACCTAGAGAGCTCCAATTGCACCCGTTTCAGTTCCTATGGATTTTTAAGATTGTAAGGAGTTTAAATATGCTATCCGTTGTTTATTTCAGCTTCGCCGAAGGTGCTAAATTGAAATAATAAAAAATAACAAAAAAACTATGTTGGGTTTGATATGGAATTAGATCAGGCCCAATATTCAATTTTTTTAGTTCACAATCCATAATGTATGTTTTGGATTTAATTAAAGTTTATATGCGTGGAGAATTTGACAACTAAATAGGAGATTTGGTTTAGAGAAAATCTTATTTTGTTAATTAAACAAAACTCATTCATATCAAGCCCACGTTGTGCATGATATGAAAAAATATCAAGCTCAATGAAGACCTAATATTTTTCTCATACATGTATGCGTCCAAAAGAGAGAAGAGGAAGAGAAGAAAGAGAAAAGAAAATGCATGCAAAAGAAAGAAAAATGAGAAAAGAGAAGAGAAAAGAGATGTTACATGCATATGAGAGAGGAATGGAAAGAGAGTTTGCATGCATACATGAAAATTAGATTTGTTAGAAGGGTAAAATAGAAATAACATTAAAAAAATATGCTTTTTGATAAATATCAAAGTAGGATATGTCTTTTGGTGAATTTGAAAAGTTACATGTGCCCTTTGGTAAAATATTGATATTATCTTTAATTTTTTTTATTTAAAAGAAAAAAATCATCCGAGATAAAATTATACCAATGATATCTAATATCTTCATTTTTATTCTCTCATATGAAAAATATTTAAAGTTAAGAAATGTTTCAAAAAAATATCCCTTTCAAATAGAGAGCAATTTCTCTATCCCAGTACATCCTCTTTTGAGTGCCCCACAATTTCCGATGATGACTGACGATTCATTTGATCGTCAATCAGACATCACCGTCGGCCTCCAACTGTAGCCCCGAACTAAAATATACCCTGGAGGTATGGTAAACTCGTAGGGTATTACTGTAATTGCGATCTCGTTGAATTCATCATCGAATCCGATAAAATTGCAATTACAACAATCTCAACTGGTTCACCATTTCTTAAGATATTGTTTGATTCGGGATGACAATAAAAAATTATTGATAATGCCCGATCGAATCTCTGATCAAATGAACCGTCGATCATTATTAATGATTACAAGACAGACGGAACATAGGGAAATAGGATAGAGGATCCAACTGTTTCAAATATCTCCTAGTTGACTTATGCAAACGGAGCTACTTGATTACTTCGGTCAGTCCATCACGGCATCATCCATGTGCGCGCGTTCGCATACAAGTCTTTCTAAGAAGTCGTCTTGGTAAAATTAGGGGTAGTTCAATGTAAATCGGTTGGACTCGCTCTCCTTCCTTCCCCTCATGCTGCCGCCGGTTACATTGAAGCCCATCAATTTCCTCGCCCCCATGCTCGCCTCCGCTCTCTTCCTCCTACTCCTCTTCTCCGGCTACATCGAACTCCCCTCCCTCTCCTCCTCCGCCCCCCTCCCCTTCTCCTCCAGATCTGCCACCGCCGCTGACCGCCCAAAGTTCGCTTTCACCGATCTCGCCTCTGCCTTTGATCTCTGGGACTCCCATGTCGGATGCGACCGATTCCGCGCTGCGCACACAAGATGGTCCGCTAACGCCTCCGCGTTGCAGGCCGGCAGCGCCGCAGGCGATTGCAGGGCGGACGGGGCGAGCCATGTCAGCGTGCTTGTCAAGGGGTGGACTTGGATCCCCGACAATATGGATAATTTATACTCCTGCCGCTGTGGGTTGACCTGCCTATGGTCCAAATCGACCATCCTAGCCGATAATCCCGATGCGGTTTTATTCGAGAGCGTGACGCCGCCAGCAATGGTAATTGTGCTTGTGTTGATGAACAATTCTTTCCATGATAACTTGTCTGTGTTTGTTGATTGGTTATTCAGCCTAAATTTTGGACAACAAGTATACCATGTGATCTTTTAGGAAAAGGTTAACTTTAAGAAATCGCTGTTTTTCTCTTTGAGTAACATCTTAGATCTGGTTCAACCTATTTATCGGGCATTCTTGCCAAAGTTTATTTTTTATAATTATTTCATCCACTCAGAGTACATCTTGTCATTATAAATTCTATTTTGTATCAGTTGTATTTAATACTGCATATTGGGAGTGCTGGATCTTTTATTAGCTCAAAGACATCTCTTCGTTGCTCTTGCCACGAAATTGATTACTACATTTGGCAAAAGAGGTTATATGTTTATTCAGTGGATGGCAAGACAGCTATTTTGAGAAATTTAATATTTTCCATAAAAACTTTATATTTTGCATGATGGATGATGCTGATCCATGTAACTTAGTTGTATCAATGGAGATATAAGAGGCTTTCCTTGATGAGATTGTTCTGTGTTATTTAATAATGGTTTGAGTCTTTATAATTTCCTTGAAGGGTTTTTTCTGTCGTGTCTTGGTATACCATCTCGTGTGGCAGATTACATTTCATTAGTACTATCCATTAAGATAGTTTAAGATTACAAGTTCTCAAGTTCATTATATAGGCAGACTTATGAACCCTCCTCACTCATGCTCTATTCATCATGGAATATGCAATTTCATAATGAACTAAAAAGTAATGTTTTTGTTTTGACACATGAAAAATTCATCATATTCACTCCTTGAATATCTGATGATCAGAGCTGTAAGGTTTTTACGAAGATCTAGATGTGAGATTACTTGTTTTAGATGTTTGCTTGTATACATTCCTTCATGGCATCTCTTAACTCTAGCACAGCGTACATGGTTGCATCATTTAAAATGGGATACGTTCCAAGTTATATTGTGAATCTACAAGGCTAAGAGTAGCTATAGTCCATTATTGATGTGGTGTGAAGTGTGAATTATGAACTCATACTCCTTTATACCTACACAATAAAGTCAGACATTTTGTTAGTTCTAGAAGCTTGTTAGATGAAAATTTCGTGTAAATCTCTTTGTGCCTTGATTACAATCTTTTGAGTGATTGGGCCACAAGAATTAAGTATTGCACACATGATAGATGAAGAATGTCAATTTCTAATGGTTAATCTTGGAATTGCATTCTTTTTCTAACCATGATGGATGATGTATCACATGATGCTACACTAGTAAGCTTTGACAATTGTATGATGTGTCATTAGGTAATCATGTTAACATTGATTGTGTTGAATTTATTATTCCAAGGATAAACACATTCCTAGAAATACCTTGTAAACAAACATAGAGTGTGTGTGCCAAACCTAGTATATTTCTTTGGCATGAACTAGTGCTTGTTCTTGTAAAACACTTGAATTCCAACAATAGCTGTTATTGGTTTCTAAAACATATCTGTTGTACAGAGGAAGAAAGGTGATCCACTCCGTGTTTATATGGATCTTGAAGCCAGTAGAAAACCTTCAGGATTTGAGGATATATTTATTGGTTACCATGTCACTGATGATGTTCAATCCACATATGCTGGGACTCTTTTTCACAAGAGTCGTAATTACCATGTGTCCTCTCAGAAAAGGAAGGTAAGATATCACTTCACTCTTCGAGATCTTTACCTCTGTTCATGCAGCAATCCCTCAGTTGTGATACTTCATCTGCTACTTCAATATCATTATGCTATAGGGATATACTGTGCTATGACATGCAAGTGGTGACCTACCTGTGTTTTTAATGTTTGCTCGAATGTAACAATTTCTTCTCATTCCTAAAGGACGGAATGTGTTTCAAGCATCAAACTACTTGATAGCACATGACTAAAAGCGCTTCTCAATGGAGAGATCCTAAAATTGTATGCAATATGCCTGACACATTATTCATATGGCTGTTAGTTGTAATTCTTAAAAAAAAACAAAACAAAACAAAACAATATATTTGTGAGGGAACATGGTTATCAATGTTGCATTTATTGGTGAATTTTGATCCAATCGCTAATGGTTTCTTTCACTGCTTATATTGTAACAGGATGTCCTGGTGTACTGGTCTTCTTCTAGGTGCCTTCCCCAGCGAAACCAACTTGCCACGAAATTCTTTTCCCTCATCACTCATCATTCATTTGGCAAATGTTTGAACAACGTTGGTGGCCCTAATGTTGCACTCACTCTCTACCCAGAATGTGCCATGGGTGACAAGTCAGTTCCTCAGTGGTGGGACCATCTACATTGCGCCATGTCACATTACAAGTTTGTCCTCGCCATCGAAAACACCATGACTGAGAGCTATGTTACTGAGAAGCTCTACTACGCTCTTGATGCCGGTGCAGTGCCCATCTATTTTGGAGCTCCGAACGTGTGGGACTTCATACCTCCAAATTCGATAATAGACGCATCGAAGTTTAGCTCTATAGAGGAGTTGGCTTCATATGTAAAAGAACTAGCAGAGGATCCGATTGCGTATGCGGAGTACCATGCCTGGAGGCGATGCGGTGTGATGGGTAATTATGGGAAGACTCGAGCCACCAGTCTCGACACATTACCATGTAGGCTGTGTGAGTTTGTGAGCAGGAAAGGAGGGAGGAGTGCAAGAGCAATTTAGTGTTGTGATTATATATAGGCCTTCATTCAGATGTGACTGCCATAAGCTTTGTACTAATACTTCCACAAGTAGATTTCATAGGTTTATTTTTCTTATGCTCTTTGGATTGATCATTTATATAGTTGTCGCAATCTGAGGTTCTAGATAAAAGCTTTAATTGAGAAGGGGAAGAGAACGAAATTAATTTATGCTGGTAAAATAATCCAATTGAATAAAAAAATATTCGCACTTCACTTTTGTTTGGTTGGTCGAGTCTCTCGAATTATGCCATGCCTTTCTTGTTTCTAATACAAAGAATACAAAATTAAACCATCTCTATCAACAATTAATCATATGAGCTGATTTTTATCGTCTTAATACCGTGACACACACTAATCTCGCATAAAATAGTTGCTAAAGTCGTTCATCTAACTATTTATTAACATCATCATGTCTCACTCTCATCCATCGATTTGTTTCAATGAAATAAAAAAATAATGGTACACACAGTAAAAATAAATATTTTAGTGAAAATTTTAATCATCAATCGACGGCACGTCCGATGTCTGATCGCTGATCGGACACTACCGGTGCCCTCCGACTGCCGCTCCAAACCAAACTATATCCTGGGGGGCACAGTGAACCCGTCGGGGATCGTCGTAATTGTGATCTCATATTATTCACCGTCGACTTCGACGGGTTCACCGTTGCTGGCGATCCTGACGGGTTCACTGTCCTCCCAAAGTATAGTTTGATTCGGGACGGCAATCAGAGGCCATCGTAGTGTCCGATCGACGATCGAACGTGCCACCGAGTAACGATCAAAGTTTTTACTGAGACATTCACTTCCACTATGCATATTATTTCTCATGAAATAAATAAGAAAGAAATTATAGCCCATGAAGCAGGAAAGCAAAGTTGAGTACCATTTTAACAGCAAACCTAAAATTGCGACTGTTTGGAAGAATAACATTTGACAAGTACATTAATTGAGAAGTATCCAAGAAGTCAAAAAAATAAAAAACATGTCATTTGCCCCCAATGAATTGATACAATTAGTATCTACATACACGATTTTGATCTCCCGAGTGACAAAACCTGCGCGTCCATGCGCGACAAGCGTCCTGATCGGTCAACTGACCGATCAGGCACTCTCCGAGGGCGGCGAGCCGGTGACTAACAATGACGGGCGGAGAGTGCGACGAGTCCGACGGGTTCACCAATCCCTCTTGGTTATAGTATGGTGTTCGGGGTGGCGGCCGGAGGCCGCCATTGGTCAGCAAGCCCCGACGGGTTCACCAATCCCTCTTGGTTATAGTATGGTGTTCGGGACGGCGGCCGGAGACCGCCATTGGTCAGCAATTAAGCCCCGACGGATTCACCAATCCCTCTTGGTTATAGTATGGTGTTCGGGGCAGCGGCCGGAGGCACTTGCCGCCCTCGGAGAGTGTCTGATCGATCACGGGACCGATCAGGCACTTGCCTAATCGATCACGCGACCGATCAAGAAACTTATCGCGCACGGGCGCGCAAGTTTTATCAGGAGATTACTCCTCTCTACATACATAGTTACTCTAATAAATTTTGTAATTAATTTTCAACTAGGTTAAAATATTTTATTGTATGTCTGATTTTCCCATATCTAATCAGATGTTATTAAATCGTTTGAGATAACCGTCGTCATCTCTTATTCTAAAAGGTCATTTCCAATGGTCCCATGGGGAGCTATGCATCATTTGTCATATCCAATAGGAAAGTAGTTGGTAAATAAAGATCAAATTGTACCACAAATGATAAGAGAAGGGTAGGTGACCAATTTGATGGACGCCTTGTGACCATTCCTATCTTATTCCCACAGCACACAAACACTGAGGCATTCTAGAACCACTAAATCTGGAGAAGATGGGCATTATTTTTTTTTGTGGACAAAAAATAAAATAAAATAAAAAAGTATTTTTTTAAATCACCGCATCACATGAGTATCTTTTTTATTATTATTAAAAGACCCTGCGTCCCTAAAATAACAAAGTTGCTCTCAGATAAAGTTTTTATTTATTTATTTTGATAGATTGATTTTAATTTTAAATTTAAATTCTCAGATGGGATGGAGTGGGAGGCTCGTGTGATTATTCGAGCATGGAGGGTGTGGAGTAAAATGGTTTTTTTTTAATAAAAAGACAGGATTAAATAAATAAATCCAAAAAAATAGAAAAAATAAATAAATAGAGAAAAAAACAGTAACCTCACACAAAAAGGTCACCCTACCTAACCAATCGTTACCCCTATTTATAGCCAACAACTCATTCANTGATCCGGACTTGGCTATAGAACCAAATCCCGGCAAAGATCTTACTTTGCTGTACTGAATCAGTCCAGAGGTAAAATTCAGGCATGGGTACCTAAACTATACCTGAACAAACCAACTGGATCAAATCAGTATTGGATCCCCAAGGACAAGATTCACATCTTGCCTAACCATCACCGTGGCTTTAGTCCAGGGGGAGCCAAACTGAAAACTATATTCATTGTTAGATAAAAATTTTTATTCTTGATTGCAATTGCTTGATCGATTGTTTATTTAAATTTCTGCAATTTACCATGCTTAGGCTTAGGAATGGTTAGTATAAGGACCAAACACACTTAACTGAAACTTGACAACATAGTATTGGGTGGAGGTGAGATGATAGTACGTTAGGGAAGCCAATTTGGCGGAACTAGCCGAAGCTACCGATCCAAGACCCAAACTAGTTAGACCAGAAATTTTTCAAAGAATAATTTTGAAAATGAAATTTCATTAAAAGGCTTTGTCAAGGAAAGGGTGGATGATCCCATAAGGCTACGGCCAAAAAAGACCTAGTGCCTCGCCAAGACCTGGAAGCCAATTTTTGAAATTCAAATTCAAATTATTTTTGTCAAATTTGAATCTAACATAAAACTTCAGTTATTTGTAGATTTAAATATCTTTTCAAAATTAATTAAGTTTTCAAAAATTTAATTGTTTTCAAAATTAATTTAAATGTTTTCAAAATTAATTAAATCTTCAAAATAAACCATGCTTTTCAAAATAATCTTAACTATCAAAACCTGTCTCACGAAACCTATAAGGCTAACGTGATTGAAAACCCTAGATTTGGGTGAGACAGACTAGGCAGTGAAACTCAATTTAAGCTATTCCTGACTCTAATTGGATCCAAATCAAGAAAACTCTTTATGTGTAGGAACATAAAGATTTGGACCAATGGATGTTAGATAGCGGTTGCTCCAAACACATGACTGGAGATAAATTGAAGTTCACCAAGCTCAAGTTCAAAAACCTAGGCTCAGTGGCATTTGGCAATAATGCTACACTCAAGGTAATTGGGTCAGGTAATATTGAACTTAAATCCGATTTCATTATTAAGAAAGTTCTATTGGTTGAAAACTTTAATTTTAACTTGCTTAGCATAAGTCAGTTATGTGATTCTGGTTATATAGTTACTTTCAACAATTCTAACTGCCTGATTAGAAATGTACAAGACTCAGAAATCATGCTTAAGGGCACTAGGAAAAATAATGTATACACTATAAACCTTCCCCTTGTACCCAAATGTATGTTAACACAATTAGAACAATCAAACCTCTGGCATAGGAGATTAGGTCATACCAATCTGAGAACTATCTCAAAAATTACCCAACTTGGCTTAATCAAAGGTATCCCCAAAATTAAAAATAATGAAAACCTAATATGTGAATCATGTAATCAAGGTAGACAAACCTAACCACGTTTACAAACTAACCAAATCATTATATGGGCTAAAACAAGCACCTAGGGCCTGGTATGAACGATTATCAACCTATTTAACTTCTAAAGAATTTAAACAAGGCCAAATTGACTCAACTTTATTTATTAAAACCCTAGGAAAAGATATATTTATTGCCCAAATTTACGTAGATGACATAATCTTTGGATCCACCAACACAAACTTCCTAAAAGAGTTTGTCAAAATAATGGAAAATGAATTTGAAATGAACTTAGTTGGTGAGCTTAACTTTTTCCTAGGCTTACAAATTAAACAAACTAGGGATGGTAACTACGTTCGTCAATTCAAATATGCTAAAGAGTTAATAAAGAAATTTAAAATGGATAACTCTAAAAGCATAAGTACCCCCATGGCCACTAATGTAAAAATAGATAGTGACCCTGATGGTAAACCAGTGGACCTTAAACTCTATAGGAGTATGATAGGTAGCCTACTGTACCTTACAGCCAGCAGACCTGATATTCTTTTTGCTGTAGGGATGTGTGCTAGATACCAAACCTGTGCTAAGGAAATGCACTTAGCAGCCCTAAAAAGAATACTAAGATATTTAAAGGGCACCCTAAATGTAGGGATTTGGTATCCTAGGACCTCAACTTTTGATTTGACAGGATACTCAGATTCTGACTATGCTGGCTGTAAATTAGATAGAAAGAGCACAAGTGAAAGCTGCCAACTGTTAGGTCAGAGTCTAGTTAGTTGGTGCAGCAGAAAACAACACTGTGTAGCTCAAGAAGGCGCATCGTGGTTTCAAACTTTATCAAATGGATGTCAAATCAGCCTTTCTAAATGGTTTGATAAGAGAAGAGGTCTATGTCGAACAACCTTCGGGGTTTGAGAGTACCGAATTTCCAAACCACGTGTTCAAGCTCAAGAAGGCGCTTTATGGCCTTAAACAAGCACCCCGAGCTTGGTATGAGCGGTTGTCGACATTTCTAATTGAAAAAGATTTTGTAAGAGGACAAATAGACCCTACACTATTTCTACGGAGAGATGGTGACAATATATTTGTAGCCCAAGTATATGTCGATGACATAATTTGTGGCTCAAACAACAAGGGCTATTTAAATGAATTTATTGGATACATAGAGAGTGAATTTGAAATGAGTCTAGTGGGAGAGTTGACTTTCTTCCTTGGACTTGAAATCAAGCAAACTCGTGACGGAATCCATGTGCACCAATCAAAGTATACTCAAGAGATGCTTCGAAAATTTAACATGAGTGATTCTAAAGAGGTAACCACTCCCATGGCTACAAACACACGATTAGACAATGATGAGAGTGGTAAACCTGTTGACTTAACTCAGTATCGGAGCATGATAGGTAGTTTGCTATACCTCACAGCTAGTCGACCTGATATACTTTTTGCTGTGGGTATGTGCGCTAGGTATCAAGTCTGTGTCAAGGAATCTCATTTAATTGCTGTTAAGAGAATTTTGAGATACCTTAAGGGCACAATTGGAGTTGGTCATTGGTACCCCCGTACCGAATCATTTGACCTAATTTGCTACACCGATTCCGACTATGCTGGGTGCAAGTTGGATCGGAAAAGCACAAGTGGGGGTTGCCAATTTTTAGGATCATCATTAGTTGGTCGAGTCGGAAGCAACATTGTGTTGCTCTCTCCATGACCGAGGCAGAATATATCGCCATGGAAGAGAGTGTATCGCAATTGTTGTGGATGATTCATACACTAGAGGACTATGGATTAAGCTATAAGGGTGTGCAAGTGTTGTGTGACAACATAAGCACAATAAACCCTAACCAAGAATCCAGTCCATCATTCTAGGACCAAGCATATTGAAGTGCGTCACCACTTCATTAGAGATCATGTTGCTAGAGGAGATATTGTACTCTCTCATGTAGAGTCCAAATCGAACCTAGCGGACATTTTCACTAAACCACTCCCCGAGAATGAATTTAGTTTCTTACGAAGGGAATTGGGTATGTGTCGCGCTTCATAGGATTGAAAAGCATATAAAACCCTTCATGATCAATTCAAATTGTTGGAAACAATTATTGGGCAACTTGGGGACATCTCACACAAACTATAAAGTTTAACAAAACATTTTTGTTTGCTAGAAATGGGGTGAGATGCGAGGATCAACCTAATTACTCAAAATGTCAATGCATCCCTTGAGAAATTAGGTTGACGAGACAATAATCACTAAGTTGACTAAGTATGGGGAAAACCAATGCATAACATATGTGTACTTGGCTCCATGATCATACTTGGACATTCTAATCAAGGAAACTTGATTGGAGACTTTATTGTGGTACAAACTTGGTTGAACATTGAATGGATGTTTGTGTTTGAATTTGACTTCACTTGAGTGGAGCAAATTGATTTGTTAAATCCATAAGGACCTTTGATTCTTGTTAAGGGATCAATTATAGTCAAGGGAAAACCCCCAAGGTCGATATTCTTCCACCAAATCGTATCGAAATTCATTTAGAAGTCTGAAACTGAAGTTTCAAAATTGTATCAAAAAAATTCCTGATACCTGATCGGTCACCGGACCGATCAGGAGTCGGCCTGATCGGACCAACGGACCGATCAAGCCGAATTGCGATAACCCACTGAAACCTCACTGTGTTGGCCTGGATCGGTCCACAGACCGATCTGACTCCCTGTGGTGATCGTTCCACGGACCGATAAGGAGGCTCACAGAATACCTCCCGAACTTTCTGTTCGCTCCCTGATCGATCGACAGACCGATCAGGGGCTTGCCTGATCGGTCTCCCGACCGATCAGGAATAAGACAGACCGATCAGGGGCTTGCCTGATCGGTCTCCCGACCGATCAGGAATAAGACAGACCGATCAGGCTGGAGCCTGATCGGTTTGGGCGCTCCTGGAACGAACGGTGATCCGTTCAATCGCATTAAATCTTGGTTGGTGGATCGGTCCATCAACCTATTAACTCCCTCTTTGCCTACCTCCGAAGCCCTAGCACCGAAACCCTTCCCCTCTTCCTGCGTGAGTTCCTGAGATTTCAGCAAGGAGATCTTTGTTCCCTGCGAGCGTGTGCGCAAGCTTCTTCTTTCTGGGTGTGAGCTCTGCTTCCTGGGAGTTCTCGCATCCTGCAACTAGTGAGCTCTCTGTCTGCGCAAGGTTTCTTCCTGCGTAAAACCTTCTCTCGTTCCCTGTGAAGTTGCGTTTTTCTCCATCTGTGAGTGTTGTTGGAGTTCTCCTTTTGCTCTCGAGATTTCTCCTGCTACGTTCAGATCCTCTCGTGCGTAAGTTTTCAGCAAATCTCACCCAGATGGCACCTAAGTGAGTGTTTTTGTTGGTTTACCTTACAAATTAATTCATAAATTATGAGTTTGTGCTAATCATAATTTTTCTCTTGTGATGTGTGTGACATTACCGTGACCTCCCTTGTCTTGACACTAAAACCTCACTGATTATTGATCAAATCTCATTTCATTGATTAAACATATGTTCATTTGATCATTTTCTGGTATGATTAATTTGATCAATGCCTGACTCTTATGTTCACTTGATTCTTCTATGTCGTGACCAATCTTTTTATTGATCAAATCTTAACCTTGTGATTCTTTAATTTGTGCCATGATTATCAACTTGTTCGATTTACTTATCTTGATCCAATCTATTGCCATGATCTCTATCCAACACTTAGGAAATCTTCTAAGGGTAAAGAGCCTGTTGAAGGGACATCGAAGGGCAAAGGTCCTTTATCGTCCGCACCCTCTCGAAGGCCTCAGCCTTCGTCTAGTTCTCGGTTCCCGAATGCGGCCTTTGAGCAGGCCTTTCAATCCAGATCCTTCAAACTACTTCCGTGTCGGTCTATTGATCGACCTTTCTTGGTTGAGCATTGTCCCTCTATCATAGAGGTGATTGATTCTTATAACCTTGATTTCTTTCTCTCCCTCGAACGAACAATCAACTATGACCTTGTCTCTGAATTCTATAATAACTTACAACAAGGACCTCAAGGGGGGCTTTGATTTCACGACTCGGGTTACCAAGAGGAATCTTGACTTCTCCTATGACATCTTGGCGGAGTATCTTGGCGGTCGACGATCACCTAAATTTTATTCTATCTACCCAGAGCTCCCTGCCCCCTTATTGGCTCCATTCGGGGACGTCACCCTCGACTCCATATATGAGCATTTCTTCGGACACCCTCGACCAACTGGCCTTGATGAGTTGGGGCCTGACTTTCCGACCTTTGCGGTCCTTCATCTTTCCCCTATTGATTATGTTCTTTTTAAGATAATCACGAACTGCATCCTGCCCATAAGCTCCAAACCCCTGTCTGAGATCCGACCATATCACTGTCTGATGCTTTATGGCATGCACTGCCATATGGACTTTGACATTATTGAAAGCATTTTTCAGCCGATCATTTCCTATCGCAAGCCCAGTCGTCGCACTGTATATGTCATTCGGTCACGTCATTACTGACTGGCTTATGTCAGTAGGTATTGATGTGACCAAGGGCAAGACAGTGCCCATGGTTAGACAGGATTGCCGATTGGGCAGACGCGCGTTTGCCAAATCTGGCATCGTTGTTGGGCTGGACGATTAGACTCTGGTTTGGAAGGACGGGCGAGGTCTCGACGAGCTTCCTAGGGGCTCACACATGCAGGTACCAGCCCCTCTGGCTGCACATCAGGAGGCGCCCGCCGCCGCTGCTGACTACGACTATGAGCCGGATCCGGATATCCGCTGGCAGGTCTCGGAGCTAGAGCTGATGATTGATAGACCCGAGATATGTGTCACGAATGTGGGTCTATAAATTTAAATGTATATGAAATGCTGGAAACCCTTTTTGCAATCAAGATCTGAAAATGTAGCAAAGGGGCCACAGGTCGTATTTTTCTCGGAGCTAGTTGTCGTGTTTGATTCAAGCTTGGTTTATGTGTCGTTTGTGTTTTTGGGTTTCAGATAAGTAATTGGGTTTTGGGTTGTAATTCAGAGATGAAATCGCAATGGAAAAATAAAGAACCTTAAACTAATGCACTAAACAAGAAATTGACACTAAAAAGAACTCAACTAATGGAAACCTAATTAGACACTTACCCAATTTTTTGGAAAACTGATTTCTAATTTCAACAAAACAAAAGAAATGCTAAGCAATGAGGTAAAGGCAGTGATGGGAGTTTTCGGAAATAGACAAGCCTAACACAATTACTAGCATGCGAAATTAAGAAAATCCAACAAACAACTCAACTCAACTAGCTACAATGTTTTTGAAAGCCAACCACTGCCAACAAAGTTCAGAAATGAGTGAATTCTAACTTATTGATTCCGAACACAATCATATGCCACAAAAAACAAGTTAAATTCAGATGCAAAAAGGATCAAATCAATTGGCACGCAAGGGAAGACTCCTTGTGCCAAAAACTAACACCAACCTTATGAAATAAGTAAACTTTCAGCTCAATTGTTTAAGCTGAGTGGTTCAATCGGGAAACAAAGGTATTAAGAAAGAACTAAGCAAGGCTAAGGTGAGGAATTGAAACTGAAATCAGAACTTGAAAAGCTCAATTTCAGAAACTAAATGGCTGAAATTTCAGATGCAGAATTGAAAAGATTAGCTACAGATTTTTTTTCGCAATAGATTAAAGGCTGAGCTAGCTAATGCAAACTGATTACAAGTAACTAATCTAGGCACAAAGAAACTTAACTAGCAATTACTTAACCGAATCTAGTGAAATGGGACTGAAAATTTAGATACGCAACAAACAAGCTTGGCACGCAACAATACAATTTGGCACGTAGCAAACTAACCAAAAGTGAACTGAAATAAAAAGCAATTATCCACTAAACAAATTCCTAAACTGATTGTCTTACAGGATTAAAACCTAATTAAGTAAAAACAACTCAGAAATTAAAAGTAACAACTAGAACAGCTGATAGAACTGAAACTCAGAACAGAATTTCGACAGAATTGAAACTACATGCAAAAAACTGAATTGTAACTAATTAAACTACTCCTCGATTCCTTCCAGAGCTCATGTACTCCTTGGTCGTCAAGCAAGGGAGAGCCTCGGACCCGTAAGCTCAGTAAATCATGGGGAAAACTTCATCTGCGATTGAATACAGCTCAGATTGCTCATTTCTGAATTTTCCACTCGAAATCTTCATTTCAGCTGCGTCTGCGTGCGAAGGTGAATGGATGATGATCTAAACTACCTAGGGAACCCCTCTAGATAGCTCAGATGGAATGAATTCAAGCACAGCCAATCCGAAGGTGTCAAATGGTCAGAACTGCGGAAACCTCTCAACAGCACTGTCTCTTGAACAATTCCGATCCGGAAACTCCACTGATGGCCTCCCCAATGACCTAGCACATGAATTCAGCAAGGAAATCGAGTGGTCGCGCCCACGGATTGATGAAAACTCAAAGAAAAGCGAAGAACTCGATGAAGAAGGTAGCTGCGGCGAAGACGCGACGGAGGAAGAAGCTGCACAGATTTTTCCTTAAGTAATTAACTTTGAACGGCTCAGATCGATTTGAGGAAATCCAACGGCTGATCTTACTCTGATTTTAGCCAAACTTTGATGATGGTGATCTGGGGTCAGGATCTACCTCGTGGTAGCTCGGATCCTCCAGATTTACAACGGATGGTCCAGATCATCCTAATCTTTGAATGGACGATCTAGAGCCCTCCGAGCTTGATCTAACGGTTGATTTAGCTCTGATTGGGATAAAACCTTCAGATCTTGATCATAATATTTGATCAACCCTAACCCTAGCTCGGATTACTTCAGATTGTCCTGGATGACTCAGATCTAGCCGCTTTTGAATCGGACGGCTCGGATTAATCGTAAGCTTGATAATTCAATCCGGTTCACTTCCGACTCAAGTTTGACCCAATATGCCCTAAGTCCAGGATCCTTTCATGCCTACAAAAATATATCAGAAAATTAGTGGCCAAATAATCCAAAAATTATGTAAATTTGTAATTAAGTCCAAAATAAGAGGAAATCCTAAAACCTAGGGCAATTTCACAATTAAGCAATAAAAACATAGGTCAAACATGGATTTTAGCAACTCAAATGATCAATAATATGGTATCTATCAACGATGCAGCATCACTGTCATATCTCGGAGCTCTTGCGAGAGGAGGTCCGGTCGGAGTTTCGATCCTTCGATCGCTGGCTCCACGCGTTGGAGTCCGACGTCTCGGGGATACGCTCCCGGCAGGAGACATGGTATGAGGAGTGGCGGCAGCATACGTTTCCTGGAGCTGCGCCCTCCGGCAGTACGGCCCCGGGGTCATTCATACATGTTGATGACACGATTGATGACCCCATGCAGGTTGATGACCCCCCTACCGACGCTTGATTATGGATATGCTCTTCCTTTACATTTGACTTACATTTGAGTGTATGACTTTATGGTTGTATGCATGTGATTTGATTGTCTTTTGATGCTGTGTTATGCATCTGACGTTATGATTTGCATGTATGACTTGTTATATTTTGCTTATTGCTAGTTCATATGATTGTTCATATGATAGCTATCTTCATTTATGCCTTGGTATATTATGCATTGTCATGATTACTCCATGTTCATATCATACATATGATTGTTTTGTCTTGCTTTATATTTGTCATATGTTTTTCATATGCCTTCAAATTAACTCATTTTCTTGTTGTTTTGGGAGAACCCCTAGGTTTGAGGGGGAGTGCGTTTACACTTAACGACCCGTCTACACCCTTTTCGATGTTTAACAAAGGGGGAGAGTGTGATTGGTTAAGTTTAGGACGATTACGAGCTTAACTGTTGTAGGGGAGGATCCTGATTCCCCTATGATTATGAAATTTGACTATTGGATTCAAATTCCTAAACTTAAAATTGGGTTGTCAAACAACAAAAAGGGGGAGATTGTTGATGCAGTCTGACCCTGATTGTTGTTTTGGTGTTGACACCGATTTTAGTTTAGGTTAATGAAATGATTGAGATTAAGTCCTGGTCGGGGACTGAGCATGGAGTTGTATGAAATCCTAGCTTGGGAAGCTAGGTGGGTAAAATCCTGGCTTGGAGGACCAGGTCCTAGCTTGAGAAGCTAGGTGGATTGAAATCCTGGCTAGGAGGGCCAGGTCCTAGCCTGGAGGGCTAGGTTGATGAAACCCTGGCTTGGAGGGTCAGGTCCTAGCCTGGAGGGCTAGGTTGATGAAACCCTGGCTTGGAGGGCCAGGTCCTAGCTTGGAGGTTTAGGTTGGATGAAATCTCGGCTTGGAGGGCCAGGTCCTAGCCTGGAGGGCTAGGTTGATGAAACCCTGGCTTAGAGGGTCAGGTCCTAGCTTGGAGGGCTAGGTTGGATGAAATCTCGGCTTGGAGGGCCAGGTCCTAGCCTGGAGGACTAGGTTTGATGAAATCCCGGCTTGGAGGGCCAGGTCCTAGCCTGGAGGGCTAGGTTTGATGAAATCCCGGCTTGGAGGGCCAGGTCCTAGCTTGGAGGGCTAGGTTGAAGTCCCAGTGAGTGAAACTGGGCACGGAGTCTTGGTCCGGGGGACTAAGAACGAGTCAGAGAAGGGCTGGAAGCTTGTTCTCTTGACTTGGAGTGGATTTGATCTTGCCTGGATCGGTCTGGTGACCGATCAGGGAAGTTGGCACGGTGCTCCTTCATGGATCGGTCTGGTGACCGATCCAGTGATGACTGATCGGTCTGGTGACCGATCAGGGAGCATACAAAGGCTTTGGGTGTATTCTATTCGGCTCCTGATCAGTCTGGGGATAGATCAGGGAGAGAACAGAAAACCTTCTGTTCGGCTCCTGATCGGTCTGGTGACCGATCAGGGAGAGAACAGAAGACTCTCTGTTTGGCTCCTGATCGGTCTGGTGACCAATCAGGGAGAGAACAGAGAGTTTTGGTTGGCTTTTGTTCAACTCCTGATCGGTCTGGTGACCGATCAGGGAGAGAACAGAGAGTTCTGGGAACCCTTCTGTTCGACTCCTGATCGGTCTGGTGACCGATCTGGAATACTGTTCAGATCGTTCTGGTGAACGATCAATTGACGCGAGCTTCTCACTATAACCGATCAGGCTGGAGCCTGATCGGTATGGGACCATCCTGATCGGTCTGGTGACCGATCAGGGCATCAGGCGAGTAAGAGCAGGAGAAGGCTCTGCAATCTGGATCGGTCTGGTGACCGATCAATAGCCTAACTTTATGCACTGTCAGAGTTCTGATCGCGCTCTGAAATCTGCTGATCTCATTCTGATTTTCTCTGCTATCACTGATGTAACTTTGATTTCATTTGCTAAACCCCTGATTAAGTGTGCAAGTGACAGGGATGGATTCAAACACTCAAAGAGGGTCAATGGGAGTCTTTCCTTGGAGCAGGTTTGTTTGTTTCTCCATCTCAGGTTTCAACGGACGACTGCACCACTGGAGCTGCTGGCTGGGGCTCGGCTGAGGGAAGCTCAGGGAGTCCAGGAGAGGTCAGAATAGTTGAGTTGGCTTAGATGGAGCAGTTGGTGAGCTGCAGTGGAGTGTCTGATGCCTGGCGATTTGAGCTACAGAGGTCAGATGCTTAAAAGTCCTGAGAAGTGGAGAAGAGAACAGTTCTTCCTTCGGCTACAACTTTGGTGCTCTTGCGACAACTTTGATCCATCTCTTTGAGCAAGCAACTATAATCCTTGAGCAACATTCTGATACTTGAGCGCTTTGGAGGAAGCAAGAAGCTTGGAAAGTCCATCAGCAAGAAGACACGAAGAGCAAGGAGTTCTTGCGTGAGATCTGTGCTGAGTGGAGCTCGGTGAGGAGTTTGCTTGTGTTCCTTCTGACCTAAGTCCTCTGTAAGATCCCTTCTTGTGTTTCATTGTGCTTAATATCTTCATCCTGTTGAAACACTGTGGAGAGTTACTCTACCGAGAAGGAGGTTGCATTCCATCCGGATTTCCGAGGCTTGATCTGTCGACAATCAAGGGATCGCCCACCTCACGGGCACGCCAAGTAGTAGGGGCAAGTTATCCCCGAACCTTGTAAATCCTCTTTGTTAGTATTTTGTTTTGTTACTTAGTTTCTGCATTTAGTTTCTGCATTTGCTTTGCTTCTGCTGCCTAACCTCTGAGTGCAGAAATTTGAAAAGTGCTAAGTTTCAAGTGTCTGGCTATATTCACCCCCCCCCCCCTCTCTAGCCATCCAAGCACCAACACTTGGGGTGTCAATGGTCGAATTCTGAGTGGGGCAGTCGACTGCCCTGGGAGCAGTCGACTGCCAGCGAGGGTTTCCAGCTCGAGTTCTATTTAAAGATAACTCGGTTTGGGCTGGGACTCTTGACGAAACTCGCTTGGGTAAAGTGAGTTAGTAGTCTTTTGTGCCCAGATAGTGTCCAAGGTGTTGTGCCGAGGTTTCTCCACCCACAAGGAGCGACGAGGGCTAGCCGAAGGTTATTCGGGGAGTGATCCACCGACGGATTCTTGGATTAGTCACCCGTCTGGGGTGGATACCAAGTAAATCGGGTTTGTTAGCATTGTTTTTCATTATTAGTTTTGTTTTATTGTATATTCCGCTATGCAACTAACCTTGTAGGAAGAAAGGAGTTCGAAAATTGCTATTCACCCCCCCCCTCTAACAAACACAATCGATCCTACATGAGCGAGATCCTCCGCTTCCGCCATCAGTGCTCCTTTAGGTGCTCTATTACCTTCCCACAGACGATGCCAAATTTGTTCCGGAAGGAGTCGTCGGTGATGGCCAGTCACTGAGGCTCGGCCCCTGCGGAGAGGACTGCGTCACTGAGTAATTTGGGGATCATGCGAGAGTAACACAAGCGTTAGGGGGACACGCCGGCAGGGGTCCGACGGAGTCCACTCCAACGCTCAAGTTAGTAGGGTGTCCGAATTGTGGTGAGAAAGAAAGACAGTGTGTAAAGATGAGAGATCGTAACCCCCTTACCGTAGGGGTTAAAGAGCCTTTTATACTGGTGTCGGCAGACTGGTCGTGCCCCCTTTATCAGTGTCATGACTCCGATATTTGAGCCACGCCCCCTGCTTTCGGTGATGAAGGGATATCCCTTGAAATCGTCGGCGTCGTTACCATTCTTTTCCTTGTTGAGCCATTTTTACAAGGGGGTGCGTGGACTTTTTCTAGTCGGTATTTGAGGTCGGCTGTTGCGAGGACCCCGCCTCCCGAGGTGAGCTCGGGAGTCTCTGGGTGCGATATCTCCTGAGGTAGCCTTCCCGAGTGTGCCCCTGAGAGGGGGTCCCGGGGCCCGAGAGAAGAGATCAGGTCGTGTCTTTAGCTTCTTCATCCCCGTGTCCAGCCTAGACTATGAAAGATCGATCTAGGCGTGCAGAGGGGGGGGTGAATGCACTTTTTGTGAAATTGGAACTCTACAAGACTGTTAGCGCAGCGGAAATAATATGTAAAACAATAATGAAATCACTAACCAATGCTAACACGGCGATTTTAGTTGGTATCCACCTCGGTCGAGTGACTAATCCAACAATCCGTCGGTGGATCAAACCCCGGATAACCTCCGGCTAAAACTCGTCGCTCCTTGTGGGTGGAGAAACCTCACCACAACACCAAGGACACTTCCTGAGTATACCAGACTACTAACTTGTCCTATCCAAGCAAGTTTCGTCAAGAAGAATAGGAGAAAACGAGTCCCTTTAAATATGACTCGAATCTGAAACAGCCGCTACCAGTCGACTACCCAAATGGCAGTCGACTAGTCCCACTCAGATTCGACCGTTGCAATACAACGTTCGAATCCAGCTGTTCCAGTCAGCGCCAGTCGACTGCCCCTGGGCCAGTCGACTGATACACACCTAAGCCTAGGGTTTTTCTCCCGAGTACAAATCTCTCCGCACTCAAACCCTCCCGGCTTATTCCCTGAGTATACACACACATACTCAGACCCTCACAACTCAGTTGACTCTTCACCAGCAGTCTTGACTGTTGCCTTCAGGCCCTCTTCATCTTTAGCCCTCATCCCTCGGATGCGCACGCAAGCCTCCAGCTTGCCTCCATGCCACCCTTCACATACGCCTCGAAGTCCGCATCCCTCGGCTCATCATCTCTGCTATCCAATGGTCCCTCGGATACGCACGTAAGCCACCAGCTTACCTCCATGCCATCCTTCACCTGAAGACGTCAACCAAGTCCACATGTACCTATACACCTGCACACTCATGTACATATGTGAGAACAACACAAATCCTAACTTAACCATATTGCCCACACATCAAAATATCATGATCCTCCAGATCATCTCAGGGCTGATTGCCCCAACAATCTCCCCCTTTTTGATGTGTGGCAAAATGTTAAGTTAGGTAAATATATAGCAATAACAATAGCAAAAGCAATTGAAATCAAAGCATAACATACAAAAGGCAACCTTCCCCTTACCTATGCTTTCTCCCAAATCTCAATTCTTATTGCTAATCCCACGTTAAGTTTTCCCAACCTAACTCTGAAGCACAACCAAGCCTAAGTTAAGTTTCAACTCAAACCTAACTTAAACACTCAAATTCTCCCCCTTTGACACCATCAAAATGATTGCCCAAGCAACCCATGTTAGATGTGTATACTGAAAGACATGCTTCGTTTATATATATGAACATCTTTGTTTTGAAAAGAGAATCACAACTACACTAGGTGCCTGTTTATATTAGTACATGCATGAAGTCCAATTACTTTGCATTGTAGATAACATGGTGTGTGGTGTCACACGGAAGATCATGTTATCAGTTCCTTGCTTAGTATAAATAGAGGCTCACAACCGAGATAGAATTGGACAACCCATCGGAATGGTTGTAGTGTAATTAGGTGTGGTTGGTCTTGACCATAGGATTACACTAGTGTGCTTTGAGTACATTGAGCAGGACCAAAACACGAGGCTATATAATTTGTACTGACTCGATAATTGGATAGGACCTCAGACTTTATTATGGAGTACGATCCCTTAATCCCGATATAATAACGGGCATATATTATTAACTATTATTTCTTTAATTTACCAATGGGCGAGATCTATTCTGTTAGATCGATAGGCCCGGTAAGTTGGGAGATAATATTAATATGATGTGCCGTTGATTATTGACGGAATCCGTGTCCTGGTGAGTCAGGTTGATGATGCCCCCTTGATGAGCTCGAAAGGTTCATCATGCTAAACCCTGCAGGTGGATTTGATCCGGCATGATGATAAGGTTGAGTGGTACTAGTCAAGGATCCAGAAGTTAATTAATTTAAATTGTCAGTAATTTAATTAATAAACGGGCATGCGAGATCTTAAACACGGGGGGATGGACGACTTGTAATAAGTGGAGCTCATATGTAAATATGGGGGTTGGTGAGGTAAGTCAATGAGGACCCTTTAGTGGAATGGATCCTTATTAATGGACCGAGTCCATTAGCAGGCCAAGATCCAACTCCTCCTCATGGTCTCTATCGTAGCCCTATATAAACCCCATGGTGATATGAAACCAAGTTGAATAATTGATCCAAGGAAACACAGGGAAAATCTTAAGTTTTTCCTCTCCTCTTCTCTCTCTGCAGCGCCGAACGAAAGGATGCAATTAATCATATTCTTCTACAATTAATTGGAAATAGAAATGCATGAAACGCATGCAATTAATCCACATTAATTGGATTAATTGGAAATGCATGAAACACATGCATTTAATTGGATCGAATGAAAAACAAATAAATACATGTGTTTCTTCTCCATGCGTTTCATCTCCACGAAATTGAATTAATCCGTTTGCTTCTCAAATTAATTGCATGCGCAATTAATCTATTAATAGTTGCCTCACGTAACTTCGCAGAGCGGAAGAAAAAAATTTCTTGCGGCAATTTCTTGGAGCAGAGCAGAAGAAATTGCGGCAATTTCAGCAATTTCTTGGAGCAGAGCAGAAGAAATTGCGGCAATTTCTTGGAGCAAAAACAGCATTTTCTTGGAGCGAAAGAAATTGCTTTGCTGGAGAAAATCTGTTCAGGCAAATTGGGCTTCTCCAAACAAAGTTGCTCGAGCAATTTTGGCGCTGATTTTGGCGCTGACGGTGGAGGAGAGGATTAGTAAGATTTGTGTTCGGATTGTCTTCTTCCAAGGAGCGGCCGGCGGCATCCCTTTGGTAAGGGATTGGTTGGCGTAAGGAGAAGGGATCAACTTGGTGACCACAGATCTTGGTAGATCGTCGCCCACACGACGTCCAAGAGGGGAGGGTCATACGATAGAAGATCGTAAGGTAACGGAAGGTATATTCTTCCTTGGCTCCTTTCGTTACGTTATTTTGTGTCTTATATATTTGCCTCGTCGTTTTATGTTTGTTATTTAATTATTTTGATTGTGAATCATAGTCAATAATTATTTAACTGGCCCCGACCATAAACACAAAAGTCGGCGATCAACTCGTCGCCTTTTTCGCGGTCGAACGGTCGAGCAAATTGCAAGACCAATTTTGGTAATTGGCTAAGTTGCAATTTGAATCATTCGATACGGCACGAGATGGTCGATGGGAGATGGCTCTTCACTCAGATTAATTTTTAATCCGTAGGCATAGAGAGGTCTCTCAAATCGACTAGGTATTCGCTTAGGAAACCCACCAAGCCATACCCAACAACCCATACCCTTGGTGCCAAATACAACTTAACTCTATCTCTGAAAGTCCCTCAGAAATCACAAAACCCATTCTATCCACTCTACCAGTTGACTGCCTCCCAGGCAGTCGACTGATACGACAGATTTCAGGATTTCAGTCGAAATTCAGAAATGAATAAAAAATTCCAAAAAATCTGGAAAAATGTGAAACTTTGCAAGCACAATTGTTAAGGTATTCCCTACCCTAGAAAAATTTGGTTCATAAAAAAACATCAACCGTGCTTGACTTTTGGTACAAACTCAAAAACTCTTAAATTATGTAAACTGTGTATCAAGATTGAGCTCTAATGATGATATCCTATAGTTTGCACTCTCTATCAATTCCTATTGACATTTAAAATGAGTCCTAACTCTCTCTTTTTCAAATAAATGTATTCATTTTAATGATCATCTCTTCTAAACATGGTATCATCTTGATTTTCGACCAAACTATATTAGATAGCAATAACCATAGAATTTCAAACATATCATGACTACACATATATAAATGATCATAAAGGAAACATCCATCCAAATAGAAACTAATGAAATGAGTTACATGCCATAAAAATTACAAAATAACGTAGTACATAGAGGTTCATGCATCAAACATAGGCATAACCATAACATATGCCTAAGGTAATGTCTAGGACCAAAACATACAGCCCGGAAAATATCCAAATACAGACATCCGAATAAAAAGTGTTTGAGAGGTATAATAAAATAACACGATAGAAACACTCTCAACACTGCAACCACTCTTAATCCTGCATCTGCTGGTCAGAAATACATATGGTCATCACCATCTGGAGGAGGAGGAGGAGGAGCAAGAGGACCCTGATATGATAAATCCCATCGCTGCAGCATCTCGTATATGGTCTCCTGCCTGGTCATAAATCCCTGGCAAAACTCCGTGAGACCCTGCACCTCCCTCTGGGTCGCCGTCTGGCCCTGCTGAAGACTCTGAACACTGCTCTGGATGGTGTGAACATCCTCACGGATCCCATGAATATCCGCCTGGATCTGAGTAAGCTCGGCGCGTGTGACCAACTCGGCGGGCTCCTCACCTGCATCAGCAGCCTCTGGGCGCTCCCTCCACACAAATGCTCCCTGTCTAGACTCAATACCCGCCAAGGACAATTGTAGTCCTTCGACAGGTGCCTGACCTGACCAACAGTGACTCGAATACCAAAACGGAGCTGAAAGAACTCAGTCAACATATGGCAAAAAGGCATGTATATCTTCACATTCACACTCTGGGAAAGGTGACAAATGGATGCAAACACATGTAATGACACATCTATATCCAGCCGCCTCTCAAGAGCATACATCATCACCAAGTGAGGCAACCGGATCCTTGCCCTCCCCTTAGTGACAATGGGTAGGAGACACTCTACCACAATCTTGTACAGAACATGACTGGATGGACTCATGGGTTTTGCATCGAAAGTACGTTCAGATTCATGTCTATGCCTCCTGAAGTAGTGGACATGAATCTGATCAATAGTTACACCTGGGAATTCAAGTGGTTCAACAACGTTTGGAAAGTAGGTATTGGGATTGTTCGAGGCCCGACATTCTAGGAAACTGGCTAAAACCATGGGTGTGAAAGGAATGGTGACACCCGCTACCCTTGACTCATAAACTCTATTGTCTTGGTCAAGACAAGTCAAATTTGTAAAGAATTCCTTGCACAGATCAAGATTAACATCATGTTGACAATAGACAAGTTGTTCTATGCCGAAATGAGTAACCATCTCAATAATATAAGGTGCCTTATCTTCAAAATATGCTTTATTGAGATACCGACAGGGTAGTTGGACAAATTCATTTTCCTCGAATCTCTTTTTGCATTCTAAACTTCTAAACCTAGACTCTTCTGGGCCTTGTGGACTTGGTCGGGATGATCCTTCACCCCTTGACCTTTTAGACACAACCCTAATGAACCAAGTATGCATGCATCCCAATATAACCCCCCCCCCCAAAAAGAGAAAATACCAAGAAAACACACACAAAACAACATATTAGCGTCAATGCATGGTTTAAATGAAAGGATACACCTCAAACCATCATACCTCTTGGCTAATCTCTTCATGATCTCGTTTTTGAGAGAATGGTTTGAGAGGAGAGGTTTTCCACCAGCCCTAGTGATAGATCGGAGTAGGAGGAGGCCTTAGGGATTGATTTTAGGGCTTAGGAGGGGCTAAGGACGCAAAGGGAGTTGAGAGGAGAAGAAAATCGCCGGGAGTGTTTAGCCAAAACCCTAGGTTTGGCTTCCCCCCGCGCGCCCTTTCTTATATAAAACCCGCGCACCAGTCGACTGCCTCCGGGCCAGTCGACTGGGCCAGAGTATAATTACATTCTGTAAGGTTTCGCAGTCGACTGGCTTCCTGAATTTCATATTTTCAGTCCGAACTTCTGAAATGCCTAACTAATTCCACAAATTCCCAAAAATTATGAAATTTCTTGAATGAATTTGTGGATCCTAGATCTATTTGGGAAAAATATAATTTCAAACAAAATTATCCTAGTTTCCAAGATTGGTACAAACTTCAAGTTTTTTTAAAGAGTATCATAAAACCTTTCCCAAAAGTTCTAATTTTGACCCTACTTTGATGCTTCCTACCATGCTTATCCTTAATTCATTCTTAGCATCAAGTTACATGGTATTTAGACACTAATACCAATTTGACTTAATTAACATCCCAATTTCACCTTTTTCTCTATAATTCCCCCTTTAGTGTGCCAATTTTCTAGGATTAAGCCTAACCTTTGCCTTTTAAACCCCTTGGCACACCCTATAGCCCTTTTCAATCTTCTAGAAGAAACCACCTGAGATCCATTGACCATGGGCCCCATTTTGGCTTCCAGAGCTCTCCCTTGAGCTCCTAGCCCTAATTACCTCCTTAGGTAACTCTTTTACAAAGGCAAGACCACACCGGTGCTCCTCCGGTGCTTCTTGACTTTCCACTATTACTCTCTTAATCCTATAGACCTTTTCCTTGGCTAATTTATTTTCCCTTCCTTCAAAGGCCTTTTCCTTGCCATTTTTAACTTTTTCTCTACCATAGTTATAGGACATCCTTGAATATGACATTTTATCAGTATTTGCCCTCTTAAAGTGGTATCTTAAACCCGGCTTACCATTTCTAAGATTTTGGTCTTTTGGTATCACTCCCTTGGCCCCTTGACTGACTCTTCCTAAGTTTCTTTCTAATTGATCAAGTTTTGCTCTTAAAAATTGATTTTCCTTTTCTAACCTCCTAAACTTAGAGTCACTAGACCTAATTTGAGCATTTCTAGATTTATCTATTTTTCTAGGCATATTTCCCCCTTTCTTGGAGTTTATGCCTTGGTCCTTATTCCTAGAGTTCCTAGATTTATCATGAAGCATAGAATTGTTGGTGTTTTGGCACACAAAATTGTTCCTATTCCTATCATGGTATTTAAAGCCAAAAATATGCATGGGCAAGCAATTGTTACCAATTCTATCATTCATACACACATTTTGAGCAATCATGAAAGATCTTGAAGCATGAGTAGAGTTAGAGGGTACCTTCCTTACCCTTGATGCTCCCCCTTGATGAGTGCTCCTCTTTCTTTCTTCTTTATCCCATTTTCTAAGATGCTCCATCTTCTTGATCTCTTTACTTTTTGGACATTTTGTGTGATAATGCCCAAACTCCCCGCATGTGAAGCATCGAATTCTCTTTCTTTTGTTTTGAACTTCCTCATTCCTATAACCCATATTAGATTTAAATTGAAAAGATTTTGGCTTAGGAATTACCTCCTTTTTACCTTGTGGGCACTTATCTTTGTAGTGCCCCTTTTTATTACAACCAAAGCATATGATATGCTCTCTTGACTTAGCTTTGGTGAAGGTGGACATCTTTTCTTGCTCTTGGATGATCGAGAGTCTTTCTCCCCCCTCAACATTTAAATTTGTCATTTCCTCTTCTTCTTCGAATGGAATGGGTGCTTCTTTAATTCTTGAGTCGATTTTCTCAAACTCTTCCACTCTTAGAGTTGATGTAGGGTTCTTATGAATTCCTTCCAACTTATTCCACAATTCGCATGCATTTGAATATTTTCCTACATCACTCAACACATGGTTAGGCAATATATTAATCAAAACATTTATTACCTTCTCATTGGCCCTAGCTTGTTCTTGTTGTTCACTTGTCCAATATCTAGGGCGAAGCTTTTTGCCGTGCTTGTCCTTGGGAATTTCGAATGGATCTTCAATGGTTATTCTACACTCCCAATCCATCCCGAGCCACATCTTCATTCTATCTCTCCAATAATCAAAATTTTCATGCTCGTATGATGGTGGTAAGTTGATATCGTCACCCAATTTGTCTTCCATGACCCCTTTTCCTCTAGCGAGTGCTCCCTCGGCAGTTAGTCCGATCAAGAGCAAACCTGGCTCTGATACCAACTGAAAGATCGATCTAGGCGTGCAGAGGGGGGGTGAATGCACTTTTTGCGAAATTGGAACTCTACAAGACTGTTAGCGCAGCGGAAATAATATGTAAAACAATAATGAAATCACTAACCAATGCTAACACGGCGATTTTAGTTGGTATCCACCTCAGTCGGGTGACTAATCCAACAATCCGTCGGTGGATCAAACCCCGGATAACCTCCGGCTAAAACTCGTCGCTCCTTGTGGGTGGAGAAACCTCGCCACAACACCAAGGACACTTCCTGAGTATACCAGACTACTAACTTGCCCTATCCAAGCAAGTTTCGTCAAGAAGAATAGGAGAAAACGAGTCCCTTTAAATAAGACTCGAATCTGAAACAGCCGCTACCAGTCGACTGCCCAAATGGCAGTCGACTGGTCCCACTCAGATTCTACCGTTGCAATACAACGTTCGAATCCAGCTGTTCCAGTCAGCGCCAGTCGACTGCCCCTGGGCCAGTCGACTAGTACACACCTAAGCCTAGGGTTTTTCTCCTGAGTACAAATCTCTCCGCACTCAAACTCTCCCGGCTTATTCCCTGAGTATACACACACATACTCAGACCCTCACAACTCAGTTGACTCTTCACCAGCAGTCTTGACTGTTGCCTTCATGCCCTCTTCATCTTTGGCCCTCATCTCTCGGATGCGCACGCAAGCCTCCAGCTTGCCTCCATGACACCCTTCACGTACGCCTCGAAGTCCGCGTCCCTCGGCTCATCATCTCTGCTATCCAATGGTCCCTCGGATACGCACGTAAACCTCCAGCTTACCTCCATGCCATCCTTCACCTGAAGACGTCAACCAAGTCCACATGTACGTGTACACCTGCACACTCATGTACATATGTGAGAACAACACAAATTCTAATTTAACCATATTGCCCACACATCAAAATATCATGATCCTCCAGATCATCTCAGGGCCGATTGCCCCAACAGACTACTCAACCCCATCACTATCCATTATTTATTTCAAATTCTCCGAAGGTGTGAAATTGAAATAAAATAATTTCAATTTAACCAATTGATAATCCAAAAGAAAAGTGCAAAAGATGCTATAAAATTTCAACTTATTCATGTGAAGTTTCAAAAAAAGGAGATTGCCTAACCATCAGATCACGTCACCTTCTCCCGATCAAAGTAATCCAGATAGGGTCTCTGGATAGCACTTCGTAGCCTATATTTGTGTATAACTTTTACGCTCCGAATTCATCTTCACGAGCTCTTAAGTATATGTTGAGCCTGATATGGAACCATACCAAACCCAATGTGGTTAAGAGAAAATCATAATAGGCCTGATATGTTAATAAAACATATCATTCATATGTTTAATTAAACAAAATATATAAAGCCCACGATGGGTCTAATATAACTTTCTCTAACTTTTAGTTTAGAGAAAATCTTTGTTAATTAAACAAAACTCATTCATATCAAGCCCATATTGTTATCAAAATCAAAAGTTAAAGAA
Source organism: Boesenbergia rotunda (assembly GCA_024364735.1). Lineage (NCBI taxonomy): Eukaryota > Viridiplantae > Streptophyta > Magnoliopsida > Zingiberales > Zingiberaceae > Boesenbergia > Boesenbergia rotunda. Next base: position 124,224 of record JAGFNQ010005701.1, read on the forward strand.
AGTTTTGTTTAATATCAAGCCCATGTTTATTTTGTTGATATGATTTCATATCAGGCTAACATGGGCTTGATATGAATGAGTTTTGTTTAATTAACAAAACAAGATTTTCTCTAAACCAAAAGTTAGAGAAAGTTATATCAGGTCCAACATGAGCTTTATGTATTTTGTTTAATAAAACGTATGAATGATATATTTAATTAACATATCAGGCCTATTATGATTTTCTTTTAACCACATTGGGTCTGATATGATTCCATATCAGACCCAACATATACTTGAGAGCTCATAAAGACGAATTCGGAGCGCAAAAGTTATACATGAATATAGGCTACGAAGTGTTATCCAGAGACCCTATCTGGATTACTTTGATCGGTAGAAGTCGACATGTTCTGATGGTTAGGCAATCTCCTTTTTTTGAAACTTCACACAAAGAAGTTGAAATTTTGTAGCATCTTTTGCACTTTTCTTTTGGATTACCAATTGGTTAAATTGAAATTCTTTATTTCAATTACACACATCCGGAGAATTTGAAATAAATAATGGATAGCATATTCGAACTCCTTACATCCTCATAAACCCACAGAAACTGAAACAGGTACAATCGGAGCTTTTTTAAGTCCATCAGTGAGTTTTGAGCGAAATCCACTAATGGGGTCTGTTATTTAATCATATCAGGCCCACGTTGGGCCTGATATGATTCAATATAAGGCCCAACATGGGTCTAATATGATTCAATATCAAGCCCATGTTAGGTCTGATATGATTCAATATTAGGGCCCATCAGTGAATTTCGGTCAAAATTCACTAATGAACCTAGATAGCTCTGATTGCACCCGTTTTAGTTCCTGTGGATTTTTAAGATTGTAAGGAATTCAAATATGCTATCCGTTGTTTATTTCAGCTTCTCTGAAGGTGCTAAATTGAAATAATAAAAATAACAAAAAAACTATGTTAGGTCTGATATGGAGTTAGATCAGGCCCAATGTTCAATTTTTTTTAGTTCACAATCCATAATGTATGTTTTGGATTTAATTAAAGTTTATAATGCATGGAGAATTTGACAACTAAATAGGAGATTTAGTTTAAAGAAAATCTTACTTTGTTAATTAAACAAAACTCATTCATATCAAGCCCACGTTGGGCATGATACGAAAAAATATCAAGTCCAATGTAGACCTGATATTTTTTCTCATGCATGTATGCGTCCAAAAGACAAAAGGCGAAATTGCTCGCCCCCAGCACCCCCGCCGCACCCGTCCCAAGGCTATCACGAGGGAGGTAAATCACGGTCCCCGGAGTAATTAGTGCACAGTTGGGCCGAGAATTTATACACCAAACGCCCAGAGTTTTAATCCAGTACGTCTTGCGCGACTCGAACCCAGGACCTCTTAGACAACACCCCCATGCACTAACCACTCCGGATCCCCGTGGGGACATGTATGCGTCCAAAAGAGAGAAGAGGAAGAGAGGAAAGAGAAAAGTAAATGCATGCAAAAGAAAGAAGAATGAGAAAAGAGAAGAAGAAAGAGAAGAGAAATTACATGCATATGAGAGAGGAATGGAAAGAGAGTTTGCATGCATGCATGAAAATTAGATTTGTCAGAAGAGTAAAACGAAAATAACACTTAAAAAGATATGCTTTTTGATAAATATCAAAGTAGGATATGTCTTTTGATGAATTTGAAAAGTTACGTGCGCCCTTTGATAAAATATTGATATCATTTTTAATTTTTTTATTTAAAAGAAAAAAATCATCCGAGATAAAATTATACCAATGATTACTAATATCTTCATTTTTTATTCTCTCATATTGAAAAATATTTAAAGTTAAGAAATGTTTCAAAAAAAATATCCCTTTCAAATAGAGAGTAATTTCTCTATCCTAGTACATCCTCTTTTGAGTGTCCCATAATTTCAATGATGACTGACGATTCATTTGATCACCAATTAGGCATCATCGTCGGCCTCCAACTGTAGCCCCGAACTAAAATATACCCTAGAGGTATGGTGAACCCGTAGGGTATCGCCGTAATTACGATCTCGTTGAATTCACCATCGAATCCGACGAGATTGCAATTACAGCAATCTCAACGGCTGGTTCATCGTTCCCTAAGGTATCGTTTGATTCGGGACGATAATTAAAAACCGCTGATAATGTCGATCAAATCTGTGATCAAACGAATCGTCGATCATTATCGATGATTCGATAATTATGAGACAGACGGGACATAGAGAAATAGGATAGAGGATCCAACTGTTTCAAATATCTCCTAGTTGACTTATACATTCAAACGGAACTACTTGATTACTTCGGTCAGTCCATCACGGCATCATCCATGTGCGCGCGTTCGCATACAAGTCTTTCTAAGAAGTCGTCTTGGTAAAATTAGGGGTAGTTCAATGTAAATCGGTTGGACTCGCTCTCCTTCCTTCCCCTCATGCTGCCGCCGGTTACATTGAAGCCCATCAATTTCCTCGCCCCCATGCTCGCCTCCGCTCTCTTCCTCCTACTCCTCTTCTCCGGCTACATCGAACTCCCCTCCCTCTCCTCCTCCGCCCCCCTCCCCTTCTCCTCCAGATCTGCCACCGCCGCTGACCGCCCAAAGTTCGCTTTCACCGATCTCGCCTCTGCCTTTGATCTCTGGGACTCCCATGTCGGATGCGACCGATTCCGCGCTGCGCACACAAGATGGTCCGCTAACGCCTCCGCGTTGCAGGCCGGCAGCGCCGCAGGCGATTGCAGGGCGGACGGGGCGAGCCATGTCAGCGTGCTTGTCAAGGGGTGGACTTGGATCCCCGACAATATGGATAATTTATACTCCTGCCGCTGTGGGTTGACCTGCCTATGGTCCAAATCGACCATCCTAGCCGATAATCCCGATGCGGTTTTATTCGAGAGCGTGACGCCGCCAGCAATGGTAATTGTGCTTGTGTTGATGAACAATTCTTTCCATGATAACTTGTCTGTGTTTGTTGATTGGTTATTCAGCCTAAATTTTGGACAACAAGTATACCATGTGATCTTTTAGGAAAAGGTTAACTTTAAGAAATCGCTGTTTTTCTCTTTGAGTAACATCTTAGATCTGGTTCAACCTATTTATCGGGCATTCTTGCCAAAGTTTATTTTTTATAATTATTTCATCCACTCAGAGTACATCTTGTCATTATAAATTCTATTTTGTATCAGTTGTATTTAATACTGCATATTGGGAGTGCTGGATCTTTTATTAGCTCAAAGACATCTCTTCGTTTCTCTTGCCACGAAATTGATTACTACATTTGGCAAAAGAGGTTATATGTTTATTCAGTGGATGGCAAGACAGCTATTTTGAGGAATTTAATATTTTCCATAAAAACTTTATATTTTGCATGATGGATGATGCTGATCCATGTAACTTAGTTGTATCAATGGAGATATAAGAGGCTTTCCTTGATGAGATTGTTCTGTGTTATTTAATAATGGTTTGAGTCTTATAATTTCCTTGAAGGGTTTTTTCTGTCGTGTCTTGGTATACCATCTCGTGTGGCAGATTACATTTCATTAGTACTATCCATTAAGATAGTTTAAGATTACAAGTTCTCAAGTTCATTATATAGGCAGACTTATGAACCCTCCTCACTCATGCTCTATTCATCATGGAATATGCAATTTCATAATGAACTAAAAAGTAATGTTTTTGTTTTGACACATGAAAAATTCATCATATTCACTCCTTGAATATCTGATGATCAGAGCTGTAAGGTTTTTACGAAGATCTAGATGCGAGATTACTTGTTTTAGATGTTTGCTTGTATACATTCCTTCATGGCATCTCTTAACTCTAGCACAGCGTACATGGTTGCATCATTTAAAATGGGATACGTTCCAAGTTATATTGTGAATCTACAAGGCTAAGAGTAGCTATAGTCCATTATTGATGTGGTGTGAAGTGTGAATTATGAACTCATACTCCTTTATACCTACACAATAAAGACATTTTTTTAGTTCTAGAAGCTTGTTAGATGAAAATTTCGTGTAAATCTCTTCGTGCCTTGATTACAATCTTTTGAGTGATTGGGCCACAAGAATTAAGTATTGCACACATGATAGATGAAGAATGTCAATTTCTAATGGTTAATCTTGGAATTGCATTCTTTTTCTAACCATGATGGATGATGTATCACATGATGCTACACTAGTAAGCTTTGACAATTGTATGATGTGTCATTAGGTAATCATGTTAACATTGATTGTGTTGAATTTATTATTCCAAGGATAAACACATTCCTAGAAATACCTTGTAAACAAACATAGAGTGTGTGTGCCAAACCTAGTATATTTCTTTGGCATGAACTAGTGCTTGTTCTTGTAAAACACTTGAATTCCAACAATAGCTGTTATATGGTGTTCAAATATTTTGGTTTCTAAAACATATCTGTTGTACAGAGGAAGAAAGGTGATCCACTCCGTGTTTATATGGATCTTGAAGCCAGTAGAAAACCTTCAGGATTTGAGGATATATTTATTGGTTACCATGTCACTGATGATGTTCAATCCACATATGCTGGGACTCTTTTTCACAAGAGTCGTAATTACCATGTGTCCTCTCAGAAAAGGAAGGTAAGATATCACTTCACTCTTCAAGATCTTTACCTCTGTTCATGCAGCAATCCCTCAGTTGTGATACTTCATCTGCTACTTCAATATCATTATGCTATAGGGATATACTGTGCTATGACATGCAAGTGGTGACCTACCTGTGTTTTTAATGTTTGCTCGAATGTAACAATTTCTTCTCATTCCTAAAGGACGGAATGTGTTTCAAGCATCAAACTACTTGATAGCACATGACTAAAAGCGCTTCTCAATGGAGAGATCCTAAAATTGTATGCAATATGCCTGACACATTATTCATATGGCTGTTAGTTGTAATTCTTAAAAAAAAACAAAACAAAACAATATATTTGTGAGGGAACATGGTTATCAATGTTGCATTTATTGGTGAATTTTGATCCAATCGCTAATGGTTTCTTTCACTGCTTATATTGTAACAGGATGTCCTGGTGTACTGGTCTTCTTCTAGGTGCCTTCCCCAGCGAAACCAACTTGCCACGAAATTCTTTTCCCTCATCACTCATCATTCATTTGGCAAATGTTTGAACAACGTTGGTGGCCCTAATGTTGCACTCACTCTCTACCCAGAATGTGCCATGGGTGACAAGTCAGTTCCTCAGTGGTGGGACCATCTACATTGCGCCATGTCACATTACAAGTTTGTCCTCGCCATCGAAAACACCATGACTGAGAGCTATGTTACTGAGAAGCTCTACTACGCTCTTGATGCCGGTGCAGTGCCCATCTATTTTGGAGCTCCGAACGTGTGGGACTTCATACCTCCAAATTCGATAATAGACGCATCGAAGTTTAGCTCTCTAGAGGAGTTGGCTTCATATGTAAAAGAACTAGCAGAGGATCCGATTGCGTATGCGGAGTACCATGCCTGGAGGCGATGCGGTGTGATGGGAATTATGGGAAGACTCGAGCCACCAGTCTCGACACATTACCATGTAGGCTGTGTGAGTTTGTGAGCAGGAAAGGAGGGAGGAGTGCAAGAGCAATTTAGTGTTGTGATTATATATAGGCCTTCATTCAGATGTGACTGCCATAAGCTTTGTACTAATACTTCCACAAGTAGATTTCATAGGTTTATTTTTCTTATGCTCTTTAGATTGATCATTATATATAGTTGTCGCAATCAATGGTTGCCATCTGAGGTTCTAGATAAAAGCTTTAATTGAGAAGGGGAAGAGAACGAAATTAATTTATGCTGGCAAAATAATCCAATTGAATAAAAAAATATTCGCACTTCACTTTTGTTTGGTTGGTCGAGTCTCTCGAATTATGCCATGCCTTTCTAGTTTCTAATACAAAGAATAGAAAATTAAACCATCTCTATCAACAATTAATCATATGAGCTTATTTTTATCATCTTAATACCGTGACACACACTAATCTCGCATAAAATAGTGGCTAAAGTCGTTTATCTAACTATTTATTAACATCATCATGTCTCACTCTCATCCATCGGTTTGTTTCAATGAAATAAATAGGAAAGAAATTATAGCCCATGTAGGAAAGCAAAGTTGGGTACCATTTTTAACAGCAAACCTAAAATTGCGACTGTTTGGAAGAATAACATTTGACAAGTACATTAATTGAGAAGTATCCAAGAAGTCAAAAAAAAAACATGTCATTTGCCCCACAATGAATTGATACAATTAGTATCTACATACATAAGTTACTCTAATAAATTTTGTAATTAATTTTCAACTAGGTCTAAAATATTTTATTGTATGTCTGATTTTCCCATATCTAATCAGATGTTATTAAATCGTTTGAGATAACCGTCGTCATCTCTTATTCTAAAAGGTCATTTCCAATGGTCCCATGGGGAGCTATGCATCATTTGTCATATCCAATAGGAAAGTAGTTGGTAAATAAAGATCAAATTGTACCACAAATGATAAGAGAAGGGTAGGTGACCAATTTGATGGACGCCTTGTGACCATTCCTATCTTATTCCCACAGCACACACAAACACTGAGGCTTTCTAGAACCACTAAATCTGGAGAAGATGGGCATTATTTTTTTGTGGACAAAAAATAAAATAAAATAAAAGTATTTTTTTTTTTAAATCACCACATCACATGAGTATCTTTTTTATTATTATTAAAAGACCCTGCGTCCCTAAAATAACAAAGTTGCTCTCAGATAAAGTATTCGATCAGTTTTTATTTATTTATTTTTTGATAGATTGATTTTAATTTTAAATTTAAATTCTCAGATGGGATGGAGTGGGAGGCTCATGTGATTATTCGAGCATGGAGGGTGTGGAGTAAAATGGTTTTTTTTTAAAAAAAAAAGACAGGGTTAAATAAATAAATCCAAAAAAATAGAAAAAATAAATAAATAGAGAAAAAAACAGTAACCTCACACAAAAAGGTAACCCTACCTAACCAATCGTTACCCCTACTTTATAGCCAACAACTCATTCAGGTCACTAAAACAAACAAAATGAGTCAACAACCCAAATGATTCAAGTCAAAGTCCATTCTCATCTTCCCTTTCTCTGTTATAAATCCACTGTCATACCTCTCTCTCTCTCCTCCTCTGTTCCAATTTCTCTTCCCTTTTTCCTCCCTCTTTCTTCATTCACCTTGTTCTCCAATTTCTTCTGTCTCAAGTTTTTCCTTCCGTTGACTTTCATCGATCTGTGTGTTTGCGCCATGGGTAGGTCTCCTTGTTGTGAGAAGGCTCACACCAACAGAGGAGCTTGGAGCAAGGAAGAAGACCAAAAGCTCATTTCCTACATCAGAACCCATGGCGAAGGTTGCTGGAGATCACTCCCTAAAGCTGCAGGTTGAATGTTTACTTAATTTCACTCCATTACTGATGCTTTTATTAATGTGTTATATATGTTTTTTTATAGGTTTGCTTCGTTGTGGGAAGAGTTGCAGGCTGAGGTGGATAAACTACCTTCGTCCCGATCTCAAGCGTGGCAATTTCACGGAGGAGGAAGACGAACTCATCATCAAATTGCACGGCTTGCTTGGAAATAAGTATGTATTATTCTCGATAATTAATATTCTTCTTTTAAAAAATAGCAGAAATTTTGGTTAATTAGTTCTTGCATGAGCAGTGGTTGTGTTGTATTAATTGGTTTAGGTGGTCTGTAATAGCTGCGAGATTACCAGGAAGAACAGATAACGAGATCAAGAACTACTGGAACACGCACATCAGGCGGAAACTCCTCGGCCTCGGCATTGATCCTCAAAACCATGGCCCTATCAATCACGTTACCTCCTTGGAAACCCATCGAGCAGTTGTAATCCAAACTGTGAGCAAAGGAGTTGCCGACGATGAAGAAGACGACGCCGCCGCCGAGAACCTTGAGCTTGATCTCAATCTTTCTATAGGCCTGCCTCACTGCTCCCCAAGTGTTCTCGTTCACAAACTAATTTAGAAACAAACAAGCACTCCATTTGCCCAACTAATCTTGAAGGTAGACAGCCGGCCTTCTTTCTTGGGGTAAATCTAGAGTGTCCATTTTGGTTTCAGGCATTCAAAGTGGTGAAGCTTGTACCTGCCTAAATTTCTACAATAATCCACATGTATTAAGAGCTTGGATCTCTGATTAATGTGATTTCATGATGGTTTAATGCTTAGTTATATTGCACCGGTCGATTCTGGGATTTCATCACCTTCGAGTATAGCATCCTCAAATGTTGGATCAGGTAGCAGACGAACTAAGAGATTGTTGTGTATCATGATTTATTTATTTGTATTTTGTCGTGGAGTCATGATATTAGACTCTTTGGGATGAGCAAAATCATTGTTTGCTAGATTGGATCTCTGATTAATACGATTTTATGATGGCTTATTTCATGCTTAATTATATTGGGATGGAGCCTTAAATATGTAAATGGTGGTCAAAATTAAGGTGATAAAAGGAAGGAATTGGGTCATCTCAAATGCAACCTTGGTTGGCTTGTGTGGCTAAGCATAGCTGTATGACATAGGTCTAGTCAATATATCTTGATATTTGACAATTGACGTATAAGTAAATGTATTTATTTTTAAAATTATGAGATTCTTCATAAAGACAACATTTAACTTTTTAGAATTTTTTAAAAGACGTTTTTTTGTTTATTATTTTTATTCATTATTTTTTTTTTATTTCATTCCCGTCCAAATTACTACGTGGTGGCGTTTGGCCTCAGTTGCAAACTGGAAATACAACCACGTTAATTTTTACATTTTATTTATTTTTTTTGTATTATTGGTGAAATAACACGTATTGTAATGTTGTATTTTGAAGAATAGTATCATTTTTATATTGATTTTCAAATATCAACATCACGGTTTATGTAATATTAAAATAGTGTTGATTTAAAAAAATAGTACTACTAGTGTTTTTTTTATATTCTAATATTATAATGATGTTATTCTTTAAATGCAATACCAAATGGTTTATAGAATGGATAAATTGGAAAATAAATGCGTCGAAATCTGAAAGTTAAATGCATGTTTTGAGAATTCCACAACTGCAAGTATCCCGATCAATTGCTGTTCAATTTTCTTATCAATGAATTAGACAAATAAATAATATAATTAAATCATTTATATTTTATATATATAGAGAGAGAGAGAGTCTATTTTTTATTGATTGTCTTCCGTTTTAATGAACTACTTTAAAATTTACTAAACTCTATAGAACTACTAAAAACTGAACTATAAAATCAAGTAGTACAATAGCATTCAGTAACTCATAATTGACAAACTCTCAATTTATTATTTAATGCTTACAAATCAATATTAATTTTCATTTTCAAATACCCATTCTAAACATATCTACATCTTCATGTATAGTAACTAACTAATTATATGAGTTAAAATCTCTAATTAACCATGGATGGGACCTTCAGAGTAACATCTCATGATTCTAGATGGAAGGTCCACCTTGAAGGAGAAGAAGAAGAATAAAAACATAGCAAAGGAAAAGGTTGCAATATTGGGTTGTGGTAGGTAGTTGGTGGTTGGTAAGCAAATGGATGACATCACATCCCATTCAACTGCCGCTTCCAAAATTAATTAACAAATTTCATTGAATTCAGGATTATGTTTGTGATTTGACCACTTAGATAATTTCGCCTCTTCGCACCACCTTGACTTGAAAGGGCTAAGGGATTTAATGGAGTAAAAAGATGATAACATTTACTCAGAAAGTTTTGAATTATTGATTTTTTAATTATGGGATATTTTATCTTAGTATAGATATTCTACATCCATTTGACTAAAAATTATTAGAATAATTATCTATATAAATATTAATTATGTCATTATGAATTTATAGGCAATGAATTATTATTATTGATTCTAGAATGTCAATCCACCCACCAAGTTGGTGGTTTGGCTTTATTATGAGGAAAAAAATAATAATAATATAAGAGGGTGGCCTTGGGAAAAGGTGTGGCTGTTCATAATCTATTGTTGAACAAAAATGAATAAACAGGACTGTTTGTCTTAGTTGTTGCCAGCCAAAATCAAGATGCATAAAGAATACAAACACTGTTCGACTGTAGTTGAAGAGAGTGCTCAAGAAATCGGTGGTTCAAATTAAAATCCTGAACACCAATCCAAAGCATGATCAGATAACTGGAAGTGACAATATTAACATCTTTTAAAGCATACACAAAGATAAAGTTTTATGTTTAGCTCATACATGGCAGCTCCTTGAAAATCAGAAGCAAACTTAACAAGATGGGATTTTTTTTTATTTTGTTTTTTGTTTATTGGAAGAGTCAGTCCATCTTGAGAGAATTTGATCATTCCTGAAACACTGATTCAATTGCAAGCAGTTTTTTGTGAGATTATTCCAAGAATCATTGTAAATAAGTCACTTTATTAATATGAGAAAAAGAAGAAACAAGTCACTTTATTGAGCTGCTAAGTGGTAATACAGAAATGACTCTATCACTAGCACAAATCTGTAAAGCATTTGAAGTCATAGCACTTCATTCATATACACCACAGAACAAACAACTTGAACAAAACGAAACTGATAAATATCCCTTTAATTGCACTAAGGCTGGCTAATAAGACAAAGCACAATGAAATGGACGACGTTCAAACCTAAAACTGATCAACGGGTTCCTAGAGTGTTGGGTGCCTTAGGTGATGAAGATGATTTGGCCTTTGCAAAGTCGACCAAGTCTTTGAAGAGAGCATCCTCAGGCTTGGTTTGACTGGTTGTCGGTGCCACGTCCTGGCTTCTAAACCTTCGTTGGTTATGATGTGGATCCAAACTTGAAGTATCGTGAGTAAAAGAGGGATTGTGATCATAATTTGTTATCGGCACCCCACCTGATGAGCCATGCTTCTGAGGGGGGTCAAAAACCTGCTCTCTTTGGCTATAATCCAGTACTGAGGGTGGCAGGGGACCAAAAGCCTGGGATTCCCAAGGAGCCTTCGGTAGTTCGACAGTGGATCTCTCTGCTTGAATAGGCTCATCATATCTGGGCAAGCTAGACGACTCCAGAAATGGAGCTGAATCGGAAGATTTGAACAGAGGTGAAGTAGGTTGCAGCGGTGGGTTAACAGGAGCACCAAATGATTGTTCTGATCTGTAAGCATCGCCACTCAGATGGTCCTCCTTGCCTATTGGAGGAGGTGGGGGGAGAATAGGGCTTGGTGGTTTGACACCACCATTCCCAGTAGCATTGTACCTAGGACCCCTGGAGATAAATTGTAGATTGACATTGATAGAGTTAGAACCAACATTTATTGGAAATTGAAATTCTGAAACAACCTAATCTAACTTTGCTTGATAATAATTTTTCAAAATTGTCAATGATATAAGACGCATAATGGTCAGTCGATACTAAGAAGCTAAAAATGAGCCACAAATATTGCACGGAGAGATGTTTAAATCACAGATCTGATTGTACATATAATGATAATAAATGAACCCAGTGAAAAAGATAACAATTTCATCCTAGTCAAGCAAGAGTGTCCACCAAGTTGATGAATCATCATTCTATTTTAAACATATATCAATAACAAGTTAAATTGTTTCATTTGTTTAGTATAATTGCACAATTTAACTTAGAAGTACTGAGCTTTAGGCCACATTATTAAGAAGTGATTGTTTACTTTCTTACTTTGCATTTTCTATTGAATGCAGAGATGAGATGGTTTATCTGTCCTCAAACAGGAAGAAATATGAAGCTATTGTCCAACAGAGAACGACGTGAGAATGTTTCAGCTATTGTCAAGCAGGAGATGGTTTACTTCACATTGTTTCTACGTAGCAATCAGAAAGATGACAATGAATTCTTTACAGACAGGCACTATCTACTCCAACCAAGACTGAAAGACAAGCAGTACATGCGCCATCAGAGTGAGACATTATTCACAGCAATCAAGCTCATAATCTGTAACTCAATGATTGGTATTCCTAAGTGGGCATAGAAAACCATGTGTTAATAAATTGGAGGGCAACTCCACCCAAATGAATAATCATTTTGCGAAACTAGACACCTGCCTGGGACAGTCCTTGGTTTGGGAGGTCGTTTTAATTTAACTTGAATGTGTCTACAAGTAACTCAATGGACTATAGATTCTCTAAGACATCAAAATGCAGTCAGTAGCTAAACTAAAACCACATAGTCATCATAATCTGTAACTTCTCAAGGTGAAGAATCACAAGGAATAAGGAGCATGCAGATGCCAATGGAAAACAGAAACAAAATGTATCCCAAAAGATGGAAACATACTAGTTCCTGCAACATAGGTATGGTTAAAAATATTTAAATTTGAGAAGGAAAAAAAATCAACTTTTACCTAAACTACAAAACAGGAAGGCAATAAGAATCAACTTGACGTCTGGAGTATTGTAAGTTCCATTTAGATTGGAATGGTGGAAAGCCACGTGGTGGAGATGAAACAAGAAAGAGAAATGAAAACTCTCAAGTCTACTATTGATTGGACAATAACATAATATTTAATTTGCAAAAATCACTTAAAAAGTATTACATCATCAATAGTTGGATTATACATGACATTATATGATCTATTATTCATTTCAAAGCTATAAGTCCTAATTGAGCCAAACATAAAACACTGTTTGAGCATAGTTTCTAGTATATGATGTAGATAATTCACAGTTGATGTAAAACTATATGCAGAAAGATAGGCATACGAGAGGAATGGAAAACCTTCATAAATGATACCTGAGAGACAACTGCAGGGAGAAATCATCCTCCAGCTCATCATCCTCGTGATTTACATTAATAAAAGGCAGAGATGAAGCAACTGGAGGTACACCACTGGGCGAAGTTCCCTTGATGATATCATCATATCGTTGAAGTACACGCTCAAGCTCGTCATTAAGTGTCAGACCTTGACAAAGAAGTTCTTCATCTCTGTAACAATTAAAATATTAAAATAACATTACCAGTTCATAGGACTCTCCACTGAATAACCACTGAATAATACATTCGCTGAATTTTGCAATTCTAGACATACCCAGTATTATTCACAAGAACCATGACTCGCTTTTTATAAGAATTGCATTGCTCAACAAGGTCAACGATAGCTTCTTGCTTTATGCCCTGTCATGCAAAAGTATTTGAGAACTTGGAGATTTCAATAAAGTGTAAGATATCATAAGAACAAAAGAAATATCTGAAAAATTAACACAACTAAAATCTGGCAGTTAACCAACCAACCAACTCCACAAGTTCCTACAGTTCATTAAGCAAGCACCTTTAAAGCTTCTACATTCTAGCCTGAGCAATGAGAATAGATCAACTATGGCATTAAAGATCATGTTCATAATATATGATCTATATCATTGCCGGCAACTATAAGTAAAACCACAGGTCTAAACTTTCCTATTTCTTTCATGGAGAATAAGGAAGGTGCACAATATGACAGTTTCAAAAAAGATGTTTACATTATCCTAACTTCAATTTTTGAAAGAGTTACAAGTGAAACTCTCACCTCTTGGTTTTTGGGATCCAATGCATTAAGCATCTCAGATAACACATCTGCTATTCCTCGAGCATTCTGAATGTCTTGCAAGCTGCATGAGAAGAAAATAGGTTACCTCTAAAACATAAAACTCAACAAAATTGAATATTATAGATATGAGGAAGGTCGAAGTAGCTTTAGTTGATAGAGGTCCATGTAATATTGTATCATAAGGCTAATTGATAAACAAATTATGTTGCATGCTCATGATTTAAAAAAAACACGGTTTATACATTAGCTATTGTAATTCTCGGCTAGTGGCATTTTTCCTGATTAATTTTTACTTGTTCGTGTATCAAAATTTATAATTTAATTCATCAAGGCATGGCTTGCTTTCAACAAAGACAATAGCCCGGTCCCTAATTATCCTACTAATTCCTGTAACCAAAAGACAGCACAGCCATAGATCCCAACTGTTTGAGGATAGTTAGACGAATTGCTTCAGGTCACTATCTTAATTAGCCATCCCAACCAACTAGCCAGGTCAACCTGGGTATATCATAATTTTGACATGTGAAGTAACCAAACCAGCTGGAGCCATTAACATGGATTTCCAGTTGGCCCAGCTGTGTAACCTGGGTCCTAAAACTATTCGCAGGAATAGTTGTATGTTTGATCTGTAGGGCTTCGATGGAACTAAATGTTGAATTCCGAAGAAGAAACAATGATTTGTACAACTAACAGTGTATAAATGTCCTCCTTAGTTCCAACCAGTCTAAAAGATAAACGACAAAAAAATAATAATTTCAGAACACTATCACCCATGTAGAAGGGTTAAGACAGCTTAAAGAGTATAACGGTAGATGGTAAGAAAAAGTAAACCAAAAACCTGATAGAAGAAATTTCTGACTGAAGTGAAGCTTCTAAAGCGGCATTTTCATATGCTGATGATTGATATGCTACAGGGTGTGTCTGAGGAGGGGTGAACAATGGAACAACATTTTCTATACGGGGTGGAAACTCAACTCCAGCAGCCTACATAAACAAAAGAAGGATTCTTTGAAAAACCTTCCATTGCTGGAAATCACAACTGATAAGTTATCTCAATAAAAAAGTAAAATGTGTAAGGAATTGAATTATTGATAATATAAGCTAACCATACGTGAGAAAATTTGTTAGCGGATAGGAATTGGTGATAGAAAGAAAAAAAAACATATCCCATTCCAAGCCAAAAAGTTACAGCACAAAAATGCAAGAAATTTGAAGAAATATGTAGTTCAACAGTATTCAAAATTTGTATAACAACAATTTTCCAAAATTCAAAATTACTTAGCAAACCTGAGACGTGCAAAGCATGTGAATCAATGGAACTATTTTAATGGTAACAAGAATTTATTAATTATTAATACTCAAACGAGGGCATGAAATTTTATTATTATATTGAGAAAAATACTTTATTAACAAAAATTAGATTGTTGTCTTACGGTTTTTTTTTAGAACATGAGTATACATAACATTCAAATAAATTCTAAGAAGGGATTCATTTTTTAAAAATTTTGAGAGCTAAAAGATAATAAAGAATCGTCAAACATAGATTAATTTCAAGTTTTTCATCAAAGTAAATAAACAATAAAGACAAAAGATGGAAACTAACAAACATTCAGGGAATGATTTGTCATACAAGTTAGGACATTAAGAAAATAACCATGTGTCATATGGGCAAAAAAGCATACCCTAAGTTCTTGGTATGCAGCATGATATTGAGGATGTCGTCCTCCTGATTCTCCAAAAGCATCCTGCCAGGTATCTATCAAAACTAATATCTTCTCTCTTACATTTAGAGCAGGCTGCCAATATGATTTAAAAATAGAATTAGCATCATGACGCAAAAGTGTAATAATGCCATAATAACTGATAAAATCATATCTTCCAACTGATACTTACTTTTTTCTTTACAATTTTAACCATTTCATGCAAAATATCCCTCTCAACAATTTGTTTGTGAACAGTGTCTCCGCAATTTTTACTTAGAGTCTCCAGCACCTAATTGGAATTTTCAATATTGTTATCATCATGAACATGAGTAGTACATGATATTGCATAGATATGAATACTTTTCTCTGAAAAAGATAAATACGCCACAATACAGAAATTTAATGTTTCATGAAAACACAGTCCATCCCAAGTTTATTTATTTATCATAAACATGCATTAATATGGCAACCAAAATATATTCATATTAAGCTTCATCATAATCTATTCCGCCATCTGTTTACTTATAAGTAAGTATAATTTCTTCAATGAATTAATTATACAGTTTCTTCTCAAACTATCATTAAATAGACTTGCTTGAGCAATTTATCTTAAGAGCAAAGTTGATACTAGTTGTTCTTCCATAATTTTGAATACATACATTGCACAAACATGACTGGTAGATTAAGGCTAACAGCACTCATTTTCATACTATAGACATAAAGCTCTAGGTGTTGTTATAAGTTGCAAGAGTAGATAGGTCTTTTCCTTATTTTGTATCCTTAGGGTTATAAAAGTTATATAAGTCCTGTAGATGTTCTTGTTTTAATGGAATTGGAAGTTTCAACATGGTATCAGAGCAAAGTTTTCCAAAACCCTAATTTTTTTTCCTTCTTGTTCTTGCGCCGTTTTTTCCTTCTTTTTGCGCCACAGTTTTTTTTCCCTTCTTCTTCTTCTTCTTCATACGCCGGAGCTCTTTCGCGTGTCCTCCTAGTCGCGCGAGCAAGCACCGCCGCGATTTCTCTTTTCCTTCTTCTTGCGCCGCAGTTTTTTTCTCTCTTCTTCTTGCGCCGAAGCCCTTTCACGTGTCCTCCTCTTCGCGCGAGCAAGCACCGCCGCGATTTCTCTTCCCGTTTTTCCTTCTTCTTGCGCCGCAGTTTTTTTTTCCTTCTTCTTCTTGCGCCAAAGCCCTTTCACGAGTCCTCTTCGTGCGAGGTCCTCCTCTTCGCGCAAGCAAGCACCGCCGCGATATCTCTTTTGAGAGCAGTTTTTTTTCAGATCTTGGTGCGCCGCCGGTTCTTACGCAAGCAGCAAGTTCTGCCTCTCGTTGCAAGTTACTGAGCCCTATCACCGTCAACATCGAGCCCCATCGCCATCTGGTTATCGGCAGCTCGATCTTTAGGCCTGTACCTCAAACGTTAGGTTCAGAGCCGGAGGGACCTTCAGTCGCTGCTTCAATATCCTTTTCTGCCTCTGGATCCTGACAACCTTCGTCCATTTCACGAACCTACGCACGTCCCTCTTCGGTAGACACGGCCACTTCTTCTTCCTCTTCTTCCTTACGCAATTTTTTGCCGACAGCTATGCGGACGATCCATCTCTTCTTGTGGTTTGTTATGACAGACACCTCTGGAGAAACTTCTGGGATATCTACAAATCCTTTGACTTCTTCTGGATAAGTACAACCATTTTTCACAATGACAGGGGCTGGAGGATCTGGTCTTCAGATAACCTCGGAAAAATTGACCGAGACAAATTATGCATCGTGGGCAGTTGCTGTTGAACTTTATGTTGAAGGTCATGATAAACTTGATGTTCTCCACGACACTAAAGTTAAACCAGATGAGAAGGACCCTAGTTTTTGTACTTGGAGGCGTGACATTATTCAGTTAATGACTTGGATACTCAATTCTGTTAGTTCTGACATCAAACAGGTTATTCTTCATACTAGAACAGCCGTGGATATGTGGAAGACACTTGAACAGATGTATGGACGCAAACATGATATGCTACGTACTTATCAGCTAAGTAGTTAAATTTTTAAACTTGAACAAGGTTCTATGTCGGTCACAAATTATTTTGTTACTCTAAATGGATTGTGGGATGAGTTTGACTACTACGGGATGGAAAGTTGGAGTTCTACTGATGATCATCAGAAATATCTAAAGCTTCTGGAGAATGACAGAATCATTAAGTTTCTTGATGGGCTTCATGCAGAGTTTAAGAGTTTAAGAGGACATATCCTTAGTCTTAATCCTACTCCCTCACTAGAACAAGTTTACTACAAAATTTTTAGTGAGGAAGGTAAGAGAAGGACCATGAGCAACAAGGGGAGTATTTCTACAACAAGCAATCCAATTGGGGAGTCTTCTGGTTTTGTCGGTTCTGTAAACAAGTCCAAGCCTGGGGAACAAAAGGAAAAGGTGGAAAGTTTTATCGACACTGCAAGAGGACTAATCATGATTCAGATTTTTGTTAGGAGAAATATCCAGAGAAGAAACCTGAAAAATTCAAATCAAGTGATAAGAAGACTCTTAATCGTGGAAATCTTGCTGTCCAAAAATTAGTAGATGAGGGGACTACTGATTCCGTTGTACCTTCTACTGTTAAGTTGTCATCTACTGACATTGCCAACCTTCAGCACCTTTTCTCGCAGCTTCAGGCTTCATCCCCTGTCTCTACCATTCCGTCTCAAGCGCACACAGATATCCGTGGCCTGGGGTTAAGTGTTGTCGGTTCAAGATCTTATAGCCCCTGGGTTATTGACTCAAGAGCTACGGATCATATGACAAATGTTGCTAATTCTTTTATTTCCTACTCTTTGTCCTCTGGGCAGGATAAAGCGACCATTGCAGATGGGACCAAAGTCAGTGTTGCTGGAAAAGGTTTCATACAACTGGCTGATCACTTTATCCTATCATCTGCGCTTCATGTCCCTTCCATTTCACTTAATTTACTTTCTGTTAGCAGTATTACAAAACAACTACACTGCTCAGTAACTTTTTTCCCTGATCATTGTGTCTTTAGGATCTTGAGACCAAGCAAACGATTGGGATTGGCCGTGAAGTAGGAGGTCTTTATTACTATCAGCTTGGAACAATATATGCTCTGAAGTCTATAGCCCAGTGTTTGGAAAATAAGCATCAAGAATTTTTTTTATAGCATTCCCGATTGGGACATTTATCTTTTCGGTCCTTGAAAGTCCTATTTCCTAGCCTCTTCTCTTCTATTTCTCTTGAGTCACTCCAGTGTGAAGTTTGTCAGTTATCCAAACATTATAGAACTCATTTTTCTGAGTCCATTAATAAAAGTTTATCTCCGTTCGATCTCGTTCATTCAGATGTGTGGGGGCTCTCTCCTGTGCCTTCTTTGGATGGCTATCGATATTTTCTCTCCTTTATTGATGATTACACCCACTGTACATGGCTTTACTTGATGAAGAGCAAGGATGAAATACCTCGACTCATTCAACATTATTGTAGAATGGTCGAAACTCAATTTCACACAAAAGTGAAGACTCTTCGTTCTGATAATGCACACGAGTACTTTGCACAATCTCTAAATACTTTTCTAGAGGATTTAAGAATTCTTCATGAGTCATCTTGTCCCTACACACTACAACAGAATGGAGTGGCTGAAAGAAAGAATCGTCATATCCTTGAACTAGCCCGTGCACTATTATTTCAGCACCACTTACCTAAATATTTTTTGGTTGATGTTGTCCTTGCAGCTGCCTATATCATCAATCATTTACCATCCAAGGGTCTCGGGTACCGGTGCCCTCTCACTCTTCTTCGTCCTGACACAACCTTGTTGTCCCTTACACCTCGGGTTTTTGGCTCCCTTTGTTTTATTCATGTTCTAGGTCCCAAGTCCACTAAGCTTGATCCTCATTCTATACGAGGAGTTTTTCTAGGGTATTCCACTTGCCAGAAAGGCTACAAGTGCTTTGATCCTATTACTAGGACGAGATATATCTTGAAAGATGCTACCTTTTTTGAGTCAGAGTCCTATTATTCTTCTCAGCCTCGTCCTCAGGGGGAGAATCTTACCTCTTCCCTTGTCCCTCAGGTGGTCCCTTCTCCTCTTGTACCTCAAGTGAACCCTTCCCCTATTTCACTGGATATCATGGAAAATAGAAAAGATGCTCCACTACTAGATGCTTCATTACTGGGCTCGCAGTCTTCACAAGAAATTATTACTTACAAGCGACGAAGACATCAGCAAGGAACTACTACTAATCGGCTAGATGAATCGGATGCTCTGACTCCTGATCCTGTGGAGAAGTTATCCTCATTTGTTAAACCAACCGCACCCTTAAATATAAATGAGCTGAACCTTCCGATTGTTGTTAGGAAGGGGTCAGGTTATGTACTCAACATCCTATCTCTATTCTCTAACCACGTTTCTTATTCTCGTTTATCTTCTTTATATCATACTTTTGTTTCACAATTATCAAATCATGTCATACCTTCTTCTTATTATGAAGCTGTACGGGATTCAAGGTGGCGGGAAGCAATGAATGAAGAAATGGAGGCTCTTAATAGAAATGATACTTGGGAATTAGTTGATCCTCCAAAGGGGAAGAACTTGGTTGGTTCTAAATGGGTCTATGATATCAAGTATAACTCAGAGGGTGAAGTAGTTAGATATAAGGTCAGACTTGTTGCCAAGGGATTCACTCAAACATATGGGGTGGATTACTTGGAGACCTTTGGTCCAGTTGCAAAGCTGAAATCGGTCAGAGTAATCCTTTTTCTTGCTGCTTAATATGATTGGCCTCTATTCAGCTAGATGTGAAAAACGTCTTTTTGAATGGTGCCCTTCATGAAGAGGTCTTCATGTTGCCACCTCCTGGAATCGAAACAAAAGGAAAGGTTTGCAGGCTAATAAAAACGTTGTATGAACTTAAACAATCTCCCAGAGTATGGTTTGATAGATTCTGCAAAGCCATGATATTGTTTGGCTTTAAACAAGGGAATGCTGATCATTCACTCTTTGTAAAAAAGAAAGAGGGCAGAAATACCATTCTCTTGGTTTACGTTGATGATATAATAGTTACGGGTGATGACGAGGTTGAAATCTAGGCTCTTAAGTCCAAGTTAACATCAAAATTTGAAATTAAAGACCTTGGACTATTGAGGTACTTCCTTGGTATTGAAGTTGCTCGATCTCAAGAGGGAATTTATATATGTCAGAGAAAATATGTGTTGGATTTACTCAAGGAGACAGGGAAGTTGGGTTGTTAGCCAGCATCAACTCCTATAGAAGTAAATTATGATCTTACTAGTTCTAATGGGGAGGATCTTACAAGTCTGGAAAAAGGAACGTATCAAAGGTTAGTTGGAAAATTACTCTATTTGTCTATGACTAGACCTGACATCACCTATGCTGTTAGCGTAGTGAGCCAGTACATGCATGCTCCTAAAACTGTACACATGAAGGTCGTTGATAGGATTTTAAGGTACTAAAAGTCATATCCCGGAAAAGGCTTGTTGTTTAAGGGATGTGGTAATCGGAAAGTGGAATATTATTCTAATGCAGATTGGGCTGGTTCTTTAGATGATAGAAGATCCACTTCTGACAATTGCACCTTTTTAGGGGGGAACTTAGTAACTTGGAGAAGTAAGAAACAAAGTATTTGTGCACGGTCTAGTGCAGAAGCAGAATATCAGGCCATGGCACATGATCTTGCAAAAATGTTGTGGTTGAGTTTTTTGTTGGAAGACATAGGATTAAAGGCTGAATCACCACTCAGGCTGTATTGCGACAACAAGACTGCAATCAATATTGCAAATAATCCAGTACAACATGACCGGACTAAACACATCGAGATTGATTGCCACTTTATTCGGGTGAGGCTTGATTCCGGAAAACTATGTTTGCCTTATGTCAAATCTGAGAACCAACTTGCTGATATGTTTACAAAAGTTGTACCCCAAACTGTGTTTAATTCTGCTCTTAGCAAGTTAAACATGTTTGATATATATGTTCAACTTGAGGGGGAGTGTTGTGATGTGAGTTGCAAGGGTAGATAGGTCTTTTTTTATTTTGTATCCTTAGGGTTATGAAAGTTATATAAGCCCTGTAAATGTTCTTGTTTTAATGGAATTGGAAGTTTCAACAGGTGTCATTTTGCCAGAACAAAAGCAAGTGACATGGAGAAAAATTATATATAGCTTCAGTAGAGAATATCAACAAAGAACTGCTTAAACTTTAGCATCAATAGTTGAAGACGAACCTATTTAATATGTGAGAATGTTTAGCTGAAAGAAAAAAAATATGTACTCACAGAAAGTGTCAGAAGTTGAACATTTGGACTTTTGCTTCCAAGACGCTTCTTAAGTACTTTCAATGCCTCCTTTGTTTGCCTACTCACAAGTGAGGTTGGAAGAAGTTTAAAATTTTCACTCATAGGAACCAAACAACATCAAATAAGAACTATAATAAAGCACATGGAAATAAAAATGAAACGAAGTTTTTCCAGGAGTAAAAGTAGTGGAATAAAGATATAACAAAGTAGAGTCAAGAAATTGTGCTCAATGAATTGATAGTATATAGAGTGTCATGTCAAGTAAGCTTGTATATCTGCTTCTTGTTTGTCTTTCTTAATTTGCAACGAACCACACACATTTGTTAAGATTCAAGGTGATCTTACATAGCGAATAAATGATTTGCAGATAGATTAATCAATGTGCATAAAAGCTTACTCCTAGAAGCATATAGGTAGAAACTGTAATTTCTTGTGTGCCAAAACTTGGATCCCGACAGTTTATATTAACTTGGAAAACTACACCCAAAGTAATTATGCAATCTTCGATTGCTTAAGGCGCCACAAGCATCCTACTTTCACAGAAACTGCTTAGGTATCTAATATTACCCCATTGGTTTCATTAATACATCAGAGCAACTGCTTTGGAGGTTCAACAGGTAGAAGCCATGCTCAAATACATGTACGTTCGCTATGATACAGAATCAAAGTGAAGTTTGCTCTATTACAAACACAACCAATAGCAAACCAAAACCCTACCCAGGATCCATATTGAGAATGTCGCACAACTCCAAATTGATCGCCCAGTCCGGGCCGATCAGCTTGTCGCTTGTCGCTCGTTCCGCACACGCCGCAGCCGTAGTCATCGCAACTTTACCTGCACGGCCGATGCTCAAAAACTCTACGAATACAAAAACCGAAAATTGGTAAAAATCTTTCCCGGACTCTAAAAAGGCAGTCTTTGAATGCAAATACTAAACCAGATCAAATCCAAACCAACCACGCAGCAATTAAGGATTTCGATTTCCCTAATACGCCAGGCTTCAAAACATAGAGATATCAGACGCCAAGGTCTCACCTTCACGCCGCAGAGAGAGATGGGGAAGAAGCTTTTCCTTGCCTTCAAAGGAATTCTTTTCTTGCGGAATAATTAAGAAAATAGAGAGAGAGAGAGAGAGAGGTGGATTAGCTCATCGTGGATGCCGACATTAAAGGAACAGAACACGTAGGCGTCGCGAGATCGATTAGAAAAAAATGGCAAGCGTGGACTCTTTCCTTCTTTCTGAGTAGTTTCTTCTTATCAGCCCACCCATCTTCTCCAAATTGGCATTAAATCCCTTTAAAGAAACAAAAAATCCAGACTATTCGTCTCTTCAGAGGATCTCTTTCAGGATTTAGATATTTTCAATTTTTATCTTTACTCTTTCTAATTTAATAGGAATGTAAAAGAAATAGGGGAAATTTTTATAAACTCCCTAATCACAAATTCAACTTGCATGCAATCCCCATGCAAAATTTTCTTTGCATACAGTCCTTGATGGGACAAGACAATTTTATGAGTATTATTTGAAAAAAATTGAGTATAAAAGTTAAAAATTTGAGTATGTAAGGTTGCATCCACCACATCAAGAACTGTGTACTCAATTTCACTCTTTATATTCATTTTTCACTCTTTATACTCATTTTCACTAATGTATATTCAATTTCACTCTTTATATTCAATCCATCAGGATAAATGTAAATTTTATCAACGATGGAACAATGATCAAAAGATTAGTTTTTTACAATTTACCGAAAGAAATAAGTATTAAAACTAAAATTATCATTTAAAAAAATCAACAATTTTGAAAATGATTTCTGAACTTCAAAATTTTCAAAAGTAATAATTAACAAAGAGAGTATTTTGAATTAGATCCTTTAATAAAATGCTAACATGCAAAATGACAGGAATGATTCCGCAGTTGGTGCTTTGACCACCATGCGATGAAGGGAAAGCCTCCGTTGTTGATCGGATTGTTTGAAGAAAAAATGATTGGGTTGCATCAGGATGGCCGGTGTATTGCTTAGTCATATCTTCTTTAACCAAGTTTTCAAACCTCTCTATTTTGTCAACCTAATTCTATCTTGACATTGACCTTTGATTTTTTTTTTTTAATGTCTTTTATGCCACTACATGTTTTAAAAGAATTATAACAATTGATGAAATCCATCAACGACGCTGCATGACTGATCTTATGATTATTTGTGAGAAAATAAATTGAAAAATTATAGTTGACCATTACAGAGAAAATATTCTTTTCTGTTTTACTAAAATTTAAATTCTTATCCATTATAATAATCTCTATCCTATAATATTCAATTCAATCGAGTCCCATAATAATATCTATCCTATAATAATCAATTTAATCGAGTCCCAAGGACTACATAGTTTGAAAGAATGGACTCAGTGAAGGAAAACAATGTGATATATATATATGGAATGAATAAAATATATATCTATATATGATAGTGTCAAGTATCCCAGGTAGGGATGGAAACAGATCAGGTCAGGTTAGGTCAGGTCAGGTCAGGTTTTTACTTTAATAGGTCAGGCCTGTATAATAACAAACTGGCCTAAGCCTGACCTGTAGCCTGTTATAGGCTTTATTCTTGGCCTAAATCTGACATGTTCAATAGTCTGGCCTGGCATGCGGCCTGTTTACAAAGCCTGTAATTTAATTCGGTTATCCAAAATACTTCTCATATATAAAATATAACAATTCAATTCGATTATCCAAAATACTAATTTAATAAATTAGCTAAAGATACTTCTAATATATAAAATATGTATGTTATAGCTAAAATAGATTTCTGGTGTATTGATAAGTAAGGTGGTAGATAAGGTCTTGCTTGATAGAAATCTAAGGTTCGAATTTCTATTTATATATAATATAATTTTAACAGATCCAGGCCGGCCTGTCAGGCTTCATAGTCTTTATATTGAGCCTGGGCCTAGCCTGATAAGAAAAATAAGCCTGAGTATTATTTTATTTTTAAACATGTTAGGACAGGCCAGGCCAAATACAAGCCAGGCCACAGGCCCCTGACAGGCCGCCTAGCCTATTTCCATCCCTAATCCCAAGGTTGACACTGTTGGGAACGAGATGGCTATAGAGGGGGGGTGAATATAGACAATCGCTTGCCCCTTAAAAACTTATCACGATTTCTGCAACTCAAATATCAGTAGCACAGCGGAAAGAATGGAAAACAGAGTATGCAGAAAAACAAATGAGAGCAAAACACACACAACTAGCAAAATCGCTAACAAGGAAGGTTTACAAGGTTCGGGGATAACTTGCCCCTACTCCTTGGCGTGCCCTTGAGGTGGGCGATCCCTTGATCGTCGGCAGATCAAGCCCCGGTTAACACCGGATATGAAGCAACCTCCTTCTCGGTGGAGAAACCTCTCCACAGTGTGTTTCAAACAATGATATATAATGAGCACAATGAAACAACAACAAGAAAGATCTTACTCAAACACTTAGCAAGGATTAAACACAGCAAGCTTCCCGAGCTCCACCCAGTGGCGATCTCACGCAGACCCCTGTCTGCTTCGTGTCTTCCCACTGTCGGACTCCAAGCTTCTTGTTTTCTCCTTCAAGCGCTCAAGTATGATGATTGCTCCTCAATAGCTTGCTTAGAATGGATGAAGAACTCAAGAACAGCAAGCTTCTTCCAGCAGAACGCAAGAACACACAGGTTTTCAAAACTGAATCTGTTACTGAACTCAACTCTCGCGTTTCTTTTTGTTTCTCCGCCAAGCGACAGGTGACACCATCTCTGTAGCTCCCAGCTACTCCTCTGCCAACGCCAGCCTCTACTGAGCTATCTCTGGACTCACTGAGCTCCTCAGTCGAGCTCCAGTCTTAGCTCCAGTCCGCAGCTCGCCGTTGCAACCTGAGATGGGAAAAGGGACAAACCTGCTCCAAGGAAAGCACTCTTTGACTTCTTCTTGAGTGTTTGAATCCTCCCCTGTCACCTAAAACTCAATCAGAGCATTAGAGCAGAAGATCACAAAGCATATCACATACATCAGCAAATCGGATACGATCAGACGCTCTGACGACGTCTGTCAGTGAAATTTGAATTAAAGTGATCGGTCACCGGACCGATCCAGGGTGTGTGGATCGATCACCAGACCGATCCACTGCTTTGCTGGGATTCCCAGCTCTCGCAGCTATACACGCCTGATCGGTCACCAGACCGATCAGGGTGGATCCTGATCGGTCACCAGACCGATCAGATTGGATCCTGATCGGTCATCCAGACCGATCAAAACAGATGAACAGTTACTTTTTAATCAAACCCAAGATTCCTGATCGGTCACCGGACCGATCCAAGGCTCTGATCAGCAAGGGAACTCACTCACTGTTTGCTCCCTGATCGGTCTCCAGACCGATCAGGAGCAAGACAGCAAGGAAGCAGCCTGCTCCCTGATCGGTCTCCGGATCGATCAGGAGCCACACAGTAGATTCCCAATCTCACTGTGCGCTCCCTGATCGGTCACCAGTCCGATCAGACATAGCTGGATCGGTCACCAGACCGATCCACTAAGGAGCAACGTGCCAACAGTCCCTGATCGGTCACCAGACCGATCCAGTGACTCTACCCAACCCTCCAAGCTAGGGATTCATCCACCTTAGCCCTCCAAGCTAAGGATTTTTCCATCTAACTCTCCAAGTTGGGAATTTGCACCTAACCCTCCAAGTTAGGACTTTTCACCTAGCCCTCCAAGCTAGGACTTTTCACCTAGCCCTCCAAGCTAGGACTTTTCACCCAACTCTTCCGAGTTAGAACATCATCCAACCTAGCCCTCTAAGCTAGGCACCTGACCCTCCAAGCCAGGACTTTTTCACCTAATTCTCCAGGATGGGAATTTGCACCTAACCCTCCAAGTTAGGACTTTTCACCTAGCCCTCCAAGCTAGGACTTTTCACCCAACCCTTCCGAATTAGGACTTTTCCAACACCTAACCTCCCAGGTTAGGATTTTCCACACCTAGCCCTCCAAGCTAGGATTTTCCACACCTAACCTCCCAGGTTAGGATTTTCCAACATCATGCCTAATCCTCGATTAGGACTTAATCATCATCACAATCATCACACCTAACCTCCCAGGTTAGGACTTTCCATATCATGCCTAATCCTCGATCAGGACTTAATCATAATCATCATAATCAACATAATCATCCTCCTAAACTGAAATCGTTGTCAACACCAAAACAACAATTAGGGCCAGACTGCATCAACAGACACGTGGCATAGGGAAGCTACGTGTCAGGGTCCACTGAACTTGAAGACTGAGTTCAAGCTCCCGAGAACACCTTGAGAGTACAATGGCCCGGGGCTGGATGGGTCTTAAGCTCTCGAGATCACCTCGGGTGGACAGACCCCGAGACCACCTCGGGAGGACATATGCCCGAGGTCAGGCCAGGTCTTAAGCTCCCGAAATCACCTCGGGAGGATAGACACCTGAGACCACCTTGGGAGGACATGCTCCCGAGACCACCACGGGAGAAGATACCCCGAAACCAACTCGGGAGAGTGGAGCCCAAAGGTCAATACACCAGATAGCTCGAATTCAAGTAATTGTTCCTCTTTTCCGATCAAGAAAGTCGTCGGATAATTATTGTCCGCTACATGCGACAATTAAGACCTTAATAATGGCTGCGGTCGTTACCTAAAAGTTATCATATAACCGACGAGTATGGAACGTGGAGGAGAACGTGGAGATACGTGTGACCAAGCCCTCAGGTATATAAAGTACTTCGACACGCAGGTAAGGTGGTACGCTCTCTGAACTCACAAATATTTTACTTCCTCGTTGTCCTCCTGCAAGTGACCGAGATTCTGACTTGAGCGTTGGAGTGGGCTCCGCCGGAAAACCCCCGGTGTGTTCCCATTAACGCTTGTGTTAATCTCGCAGGGTGTGATCTTCTTCTCCTAGTCATCTTCCTTGTGGGATTTGCTTTAGTGACTCGCCGTCCGCATCGATTCCTTTCCGGAACAAGTTTGGTGTCGTCTGTGGGAACTTAAATCAAAGCACCAAAAGGAGCACCGTATGGCAGCTCCAGAGGGACAACCTATCGTCTTGACGAATGAAGAGTTGGATCGCCTCGTTGCCAACGTCGTCAAAGGAGCGCTCGAATAGCATCAAATCGAGCAAGCCGTCTCACGGCGAGCACCTTCGGTACAAGGCAAAATCCCAAGGATGTTCGTCTCACATCATCGAAATCGAAGATTGGTCTCGCCACCGGTGGGATAGGCATTGACAACTTCGGCACTCCAGTGAGATTCCCTGGGAGATTTGGAGAAAGTCAACTTCGTCGCCTCCAGCATCTTAAAGCAAGAAGAAGGACCGAGGAGGATTGAGGGGGTTCAAGTCATGCCGAAGGCTCCGTCTACCGCTTTCTCCCTGGACATCATAGAAGACCTCATGCCCAAGCAATTCCGTGGTCCAGGAATTGTTGACTATGATGGGAAGATAGATCCAGAGGACCATGTCTGCAAGTTCGAGAATGTAGCTCTTCTACACCAGTATACGGATGGTATGAAGTACCGGGTGTTCTTGAATACCTTGTCAGGGGCCGCTCAGAGATGGTTCCAAAGACTGCCTCAAGGTTCTATAAATTCCTTCCTGGAGTTTAGAACCGCATTCCTGCACCATTTCGCCAGCAGCCGTCGGTATCAGAAGACGACGTTAAATCTGTTCACCCTCAAATAGAAGGCGAAAGAACCGCTGAAGGACTACATCCAGTGGTTCAATCGGGTGGCGCAAGATGTGCCAACCTCTACATCAGAGATCCTTGTCAGCACCTTTATTCAGGGACTCTCCGAAGGTGACTTCTTTCGATCACTGGTGAAGAAGCTGTCAACCAGATTTGATGACTTACTGGGGCGCTCTATCAAACACGTCAACATCGAAGAGGTGTAGCACACACACCATAAAGAGCCTGCTGGAGCCCGTCTGTAGATCTCAGTATGGTCCGAAAGAAAGGAACCACCGGCACCAGCCCGGGTGAAGGATCCTCGCTCGGGGAAAAACCACTGGGTTGGTAAGAAGAGGCTGGTAGAAACAGTTGACATGACCGAACTGGAGCCACCGAAGAAGTACTGCGACTTCCACGACAGTACAACTCTACAAAGGAGTGTCATGTCTTGAAGAAGAGGTTAGCACAAGAAGCGGATGCCAAACCTCGAAAGCGGTGGAAGAAAAGGGGGTACCGGCAGAGATCCCCGTGGCACAGTTCTTCTCCTCGCAAGGGACAATTAGGAGAAGATGGATCTAGGCGGAGATCTCGGTCACGTTCCAGGGGAAGGAGTCAGGAGATAGCACCCCGCCAATCTCTCTCCCCCGAGCGAGATCCCAAGAAAAAAAAGCTCCAGTGCGGGGGCCCCCTTCAAGCCATGTGGGAGTAATTTTTGGAGGTCCTATCAGAGGGGACTCTCATCGGGCGAGGAAGGTCTACACTCATCGACTGGAGAATTATGCCATCGAAATGAGCAGTAGTCAGCGTCAGGGCCCTGTTATCTCCTTCGGCCCTGAAGACATGGAAGACGTGGAAGCCCCCCATGAAGATGCACTGATAATTCTCGCACACATTGTAAATTACAAGATTAAGCGCGTATTCATGGATACAGGTAGTTCTGTCAACATCCTGTACAAGGCGGCCCTGGACCAGATGCAAATCGATGAGGACGAGCTACATCCAGTCTCCACTCCACTCTTCAGCTTCACCGGATATGGAGTGCAGCCGATAGGGTAAATCTCCCTATCCCTGTCATTGGGAGATGACGCGCTGGAGAGGACGAGAAGGACTCCTTTCATGGTCATAGATGATCCATCGTCCTACAATGTCATTCTGGGGCGCCCGGCTCTCAGCACATTCCAGGCAGTGGTCTCAATCTACCACCAGAAAATCAAGTTCCCGGTGGGTGAAAAGTGGCAGAGGTCAAAGGGGATCAACTAGCTTCCCGACGATGCTACAGCGGGGAGGTCAGGTTGGAAGCCCGCAAACACCCGAGGGCTCATGAAACGCTATAGACTGACCTCGCCAACCCTCGAGAGGAGGAAGGACCCAAAGAAGAACAGAGGGAGGTCGAGAGCGAGGAGGTCTAGATCCATCCTCAACAGACGGGAGGGGTTACAAGGATTGCTACCAACCTTACTCCGGATCTGAGAAGTCGTCTGATCGGCTGCTTGCAAAACCATCGAGACGTGTTTGTGTGGGCAACCGAGGAGATCAAAGGAGTCCCCCCATCCTTGGCCACTCATCGCTTGCATGTAACCACCGGAGCCAGGTTAGTGAAGCAACGACAAAGACATTTTGTGCCCGAGCAAGACAAGGTTATCAGAGATGAAGTCGCCAAGTTGTCGAAGGCTGGACACATTAGAGAAGTTCAATTCCCAACTTGGTTGGCTAAAGTAGTACTTGTCCCTAAGCCCGGGGGTAAATGATGAGTCTGTATCGATTTTAGAGGTTTAAATAAAGTCTACCCTAAAGATTACTACCCCTTACCTCGGATAGATCGGTTGGTAGATTCTACCTCCGGTTGTGAGTTTATTTCGATGTTGGATGCTTATCAAGGATATCACCAAGTTCCTCTTGCTCCTGAAGGCCAAGAAAAGGTCAGTTTTGTGATGGCAGACAGTATTTATTGCTACAATGTTATGTCGTTTGGGTTGCACAACGCAGGAGTAACATATCAACGGATGATGGACAAGGTCTTCCGGCACCATATAGGGAGGAATATTGAAGTCTATGTAGATGACATCCTGGTCAAGACAGACAAGGGGAAAGACATGATAGCCAACCTGGAAGAGACCTTCACCATCCTGAGGGCCAACAAGCTTAAGCTGAACTCGGCTAAGTGTCTGTTCGGCGTGAAGAGTGGTCGGTTCTTATGGTATATGGTGACGGAGAGGGGGATTGAGGCTAATTCAGAAAAAGTGAAGGTCATCCTCGACATGTCATCTCCTCGTAACTTCAAGGACGTACAACGATTAAATGGATGAATTACGACCCTATCCAGGTTCATCTCCAAGTCTGCTAACATGACCCTGCCATTCTTCAAGATTTTGAGGAAGGCAGTCAAGTTCGAATGGGATGACCAGTGCGAGAAAGCTTTCACAGATTTGAAAACATACCTCACCGAGCTCCCCATCCTTCATAAGCCATTGGAGGGAGAGACATTGTTCGTCTACCTATCCGTAGCTGAACAATCAGTGGGCTCAGTGCTCATTCGGGAAGAAGACACTATATAGTACCCGGTCTACTTCTTCGGACATCTCTTGAAGGACGCAGAGATAAGGTATACCACTATGGAGAAGTTGACCTATGCTCTGGTGGTAATGGCCCGGAGACTCAGGCCATAATTCTTAGCACATCCCATTGTGGTTCTCGCCAACAGCCCGCTTGGCGCGTCCTCACCAATCCTAAGGCCACGGGTCGGTTGATCAAATGGACAGCAGAGCTTAGCGAGTATGGGATTGAGTACCAGCCCCGCACTGCCATCAAGGCTCAGGCTCTCGCTAAGTTTATGCTCGAAGCCATCCCGGATCCCGAAGCTGATGGAATATGAAAGGTCTACGTCGATAGTTCCTCCAACAGCAAGCACAGTGGAGTCAGAGTGATCCATCCATCTCCACTTTCGAGCTACCAACAACGAAGACGAGTACGAGGCAATTCTAGCAAGTTTACAAGCAGCCAAGTAGGTGGGAGCTGCTCGGGTCATCCTACATTCGGACTCTCAGCTCGTCACCCAACAGATAAAGGGTGAATTTGAAATAAAGAACGAGTGTCTTCAGAAGTACGTGGCCATCTATGTTCAGCTAAGATCCTCCTTCATGGAGGTCATTCTGCAAAAGATCTCCTAGGCAAACAATGTCAACGCAGACGAGCTAGCCAAGTTGGCTAACTCCATTACCTCGTGGATGCTCGACGAGCCCAGTACTCCAGAAGGAACGGTAACTCAAATCGAAGAAGAGACTGAGGGCATTACATTAACCGATTGGAGACAACCTTATGTGGAGTTCTTGCGCAGTGGGAGTCCGTCGGCTGATGATAAAGGAGTCCGACTATTCCGCCGCCGGGCTTCTAGATTTATGCTAGTCGGAGATCAACTATATAAGAGAGCCTTCGCCCGGCCATTACTCAAGTGTGTCGGGCCAGAGGAAACCGACTACATTATGCGAGAAGTCCACGAAGGCATTTGCGGGAGCCATATTGGGGGAAGATCCATAGCTAGGAAGATCATGGTATGATACTTTTGGCCAACGTTGCAGCCCGATGCCCTCAAGTTCGTCGCTGGATGTGAGGCATGTTAAAGGCATCAGCATATCACTCACCACTCGACTGAGCTGCTGCGAGTCTCCACAGTCTCTTGCCCATTTGATCAGTGGGGAATGGACATTGTGGGTCCCTTTCCAATCGGGCCCCAACAGAAGAAGTTCTTGCTGGTTCTTGTGGACTATTTTTCTAAATGGGTGGAAGTTAAGCCTCTTACGCATATCACAGAGGCTGTAGTGATGAAGATGTTAGATCGATCCCGTACGCTAGAGGGGGGTGAATAGCGTTTTTCGAATCTTCTTCTTCCTACATTGTTAGTTGCGCAAGCGAAAATACAAAAGAATAAAACTAACAACAAAAAACAACGCTAACAATACTGATTTACTTGGTATCCACCCCTAAGGGTGACTAATCCAAGAATCCGTCGGTGGATCACTCCCCAGATAACCTCCGGCTAGTCCTTGTTGCTCCTTGTGGGTGGAGAAACCTCACCACAGCACTTCGATAATCTCTGAGCACCAAGACTACTGTTTGGCCTTTAACCAAGACCAAACTCGTCAACCTTTTCAGGTAACACGAAGACCTCTTAAATAGGACTCGGGCTGAAAACCATCGCCACCAGTCGACTTCCCATTTACCAGTCGACTGGTGCCAGCCAAACAACAGACCAACGGCTCGCTGCAATGGCTAGTTTTTGACTTTATCAGTCGACTGCTCCCAGGGCAGTCGACTGGTCCCCAGCCAAAACCTTTCTGTGAGTTTCATCAGTCGACTGCCTCCCAGGCCATTCGACTGGTCCACTCACACACCTAAGGTTACCCTTCCCGAGTACATTTCACTATGCACTCAAACCCTAGGATTTCCCAAGTACAATCACACAGTACTCGTACCCTCACTACTCAACAGACGCCTTACCAGCAGCCTCGACTATTGCCTTTGCGCCCTCTTCATCTTCGACTTCTATCCCTCGGATGCACGTAAGCCTCCAGCTTGCCTCCATGTCATCCTTCACACATGCCTCGAAGCCCACGCCCCTCAGCTCATCGTCCCTGCTCCACCAAGGTCCCTCGGGTGCACACAAGACTCCAGCTTGTCTCCATGCCACCCTTCACCGTACCGAGGTCGTCCAGCCAAGTAATATGTGTACCCTGCACAACTTGCACACTCACATACACATATCAAATACACAAGGGTAAACCTAACTTAAACTCTTTGGCCAAACATCAAAACACATGGTCACTCCGGACCACAGATTGCCTTAACAGAAGATCCTGTGGAGGGACATCGTCTGCAGGTACGTCATCTCTCACAAATTGGTGTTGGATAATTGCAGACCATTTGCCGGGTGCAAACTCAAGGAATGGTGTGAAGGATTGGGTATTCAGTAAGCCTTCACTTCAATCGCATACCCCTAGGGCAATGTGTTAGTGATATGAGAGAAGTGTCCTAAGGCAATCGCC
The DNA here is from genome assembly GCA_024364735.1 of Boesenbergia rotunda. Taxonomy (NCBI): domain Eukaryota; kingdom Viridiplantae; phylum Streptophyta; class Magnoliopsida; order Zingiberales; family Zingiberaceae; genus Boesenbergia; species Boesenbergia rotunda. Next base: position 157,547 of record JAGFNQ010005701.1, read on the forward strand.
TTATGATTGTAATCATTTATTTTAATAAATAAATATTCACTATTTGAGTATACATGTTTGTGTATTTGATTGAGATCTTAAACTCATTTACTGAATGTCCGCAATACAATTCACAGCATGAGAGAATTTGTGATGAATTCACAACTAGTGATTATCTCTACATGTGCAATTGTGAAGTATTGAAATTGTCTCTAGTCGATGAATTGATAAATACGAACACTATCAATTCTGTTGAGACTAGCATGGGTTATTCTCTAATCAGCTGATTCTCACTAGCTGGTGACATTGAGATGTCCGGAGATAAACATGAATGCTAGTTAAGGGAACTTGTTCATTGGAGTGACTGGCTGTAAAACTTCATATGGTAGTCTACATATAGATATGTCAGTGAAGTTCTTACTGCAGCTTAAGTGCGATGTTCCTTTGACTTGCGGTGTTCAAGTCATCTTGGTCATGGAGACTTATACTTTGACATCTTAAGCAAGCATCTCCAAGGAGGTGTGGACCCAGGATGATTGGGTATAAGACGAAGTGCCCGAAGATGTTTGAACAGCCTACAAAGGATTCACCACTCCTTGCGAGGAGATGTATACCCGAGACCTATTGTCGGATTGTTACTCGAAGCCTCTGGCCAGAGCATGACATGTTCAGAGTATGAATCTCTTAAATACATGAGAGTAATTAGAATCCGTAGGACGAGAAAACGTTACTTGGGCTAGGTGTGACGTAGTCAGCCTAGTGGGGACTGACATACATAGACCATGTCCTGAACCAAGTGTGTATAAGATGGTGAAGGGAATGGGGCACGATTCATTATAGCTGCTGAAGGGTTTCAGAATTGTTTCTGAGGTCAACCGTTGATCTTTCGATTAATTGGGGATCATGATGTACTACTAGGTGCCACTCATGATCGTTCTATAATTGATTAATTATAGACGGCCAACATAAATCGAAAGCCTATTTAGTCACACGCACTACGAGTAATCCGAAGGATTTAAAACGAGTTGAAAATTGGATTTTCCAATCAAGAGAGATTAGGTTTGGTTGAGCCAAACGATAAGTCGAATCTGAATTTTTCAGAGACACATCGGAAGCATAAAATGGCTAAGTCTTTTGAAGACTTAATAGATGAATTAAATAAGTTTAATTCATTGGGGCATGGTTTGGATGGGCCGACCAAAGAGGGTCTCCATCCTCTTTGCTTGGCCGGCCACAACAAAGGGAGAGAACCAAGTTTTTGGATCAATTTATAAAATAAACCAAGTGTGGTTTGTTTTATAATAAACCAAGGTTTGGTCTATTTCTTCGTGGAAATTAAAATGAACCATGGATTGGTTTATTTTATAAAATCAATCATGGATTGATTTACCATGATAAGGAAATTTATTCCATAGGAGAGAAGAGACTTGATTGATTTTTATCATGAATTAAAATATTATTTTAACCATGATATAAAATCAAATTTGGCATGATGGAATAAGTTATTCCATATTTGAGAGGCTTGATGGTTGAGAGGCTACTATATAAAGGACCCAAGGCAAGACTTGAAAAATAATCGAAGAGATGAAGGCATAGGCTCTCTCCCTCTCTTTCTCTCCTTCTCTTCTCCCCTTCTTGCCGTGCGCCAACCAGCCCCAAGAAGGAGCACTAGCTGGCCGCCCCTGCCCTTTCCCTGCCGACCACCACCTGCTGCCGGAGAAGGAAGCTCCGGCCATCTCTTAGCCGGAAGAAGGTGCTGCCGAAATTAGAGTTTGCCGCAAGGATCTTTTTGCCGCAAGCCTCTTCTTTTGCTTCGCCGGAATTTTGATTCCGGCCATCCTTTTGTGGTTAGTCTTCCGACTTTTCTCTTGGTTTTTCTTGTCGCGTTCTCGGAGAATCTAGTAGTTCTCGAGAACACGAAACTCGTGGCTTTGCGAAGTCATCCCGAAGATACTCGGCGTGGACGCGAATAGAGGCGGAGCTTCCAAGGGACGCTTACGGTTGGATCTCGTCCCTTCCTTCGAGTTACGCGAGGTAATACGTAAATTAGTTTATGATTCTACAAAATTTTAAATATATGATCATGTCTACACAAGATAAAATTGCATGCTTAGATGTGTGGTTAAATAATTTGAGAAATTATTTATGCTAAACCTTCCGCTACATGTAATTAATTTTAAAATTACGAACCCACATCCATGTCAACATGCACCCGGTCCCAACACAATGTCCAAGCAGAGGTCATCAACCAGGAGATCATCATGGGGCTCAAGATAAAGCTGAACCACGTTGGAGGTAGCTGGGTCGATAAGCTCCCCAGCATTCTATGGTCCTACCGCACCACTCCAAGAGAAGGAACAGGTCAGAGTACCTTTCAGCTCATATATGGAGCTGAGGCAGTGATCCCGGTGGAAGTCGGAGAGGAGTCAATCCGACGACAGCACTATAACAAGGAGGAGAATGATCAAGAACGACTAATTGACTTGGACCTTGTGTCAGAGGTACGAGACAAAGCAGTTACCCAGCTAGTGGCATACAGACAACGTATGCAACAAGCATACAATCTCCGAGTAATCACCCGCGCTTTTCAAGTCGGTGACAAGGTCTGGAAAAGAATCAAGCCGGTCGACGAGACCAGAAAACTCAAGCCGCAGTGGAGCAGACCTTACATAGTCGTTAAAAAGCTCGCCGAAGGTAGCTACTATCTACAAGATGACAAGGGCAAGAAGCTTGAGAAGCCATGACATGCCAATTACCTACAACCATATCATACTCGGTAAGACTTGTGAGATATCCTATGTATTTGTATTCATGTTCGCACTGCTTTGCAATTTCAGTAATCAAATAAACAAATGAGATGTCTCATCAAGATCCAGTGTACCTACCTAGAAACCCTACTACCTCGTGGTGCTGCGGATGCCCGAGGTGAGTAGGCCTAGTCGTGGTGTTGCGGATGCCCGACCAAGAGTTGCAAAAACCCTACTACCTCGTGGTGTTGCGGATGCCCGAGGTAAGTAGGCCTGGTCGTGGTGCTACGGATGCCCGACCAGGAGCTGCAAAAACCCTACTATCCCATGGTGCTGCGGATGCCCAAGGTGAGTAGGTCTGGTTGTGGTGCTGCGGATGCCCCGACCAGGAGCTGCAAAAACCCTACTACCTCATGGTGCTATGGATGCCCGAGGTGAGTAGGCCTGATCGTGGTGCTGCGGATGCCCGACCAGGAGCTGCAAAAACCCTACTACCTCGTGGTGTTGTGGATGCCCGAGGTGAGTAGGTATGATCGTGGTGCTGCGGATGCCCGACTAGGAGCTGCAAAAATCCTACTACCTTGTGGTGCTGCAGATGCCCGAGGTGAGTAGGCCTGGTCATGGTGCTGCGGATGCCCGACTAGGAGCTGCAAAAACCCTACTACCTCGTGGTGCTACGGATGCCCGAGGTGAGTAGGCCTGGTCGTGGTGCTACGGATGCCCGACTAGGAGCTGCAAAAACCCTACTACCTCATGGTGCTGCGAATGCCTGAGGTGAGTAGTCCTGGTCGTGGTGCTGTGGATGCCCGACCAAGAGATGCAAAAACCCTACTATCTCGTGGTGCTGTGGATGCCCGAGGTGAGTAGGCATGGTCGTGGTGCTGTAGATGTCCGACCAGGAGTTGCAAAAACCCTACTACCTCGTGGTGTTGCAGATGCCCGAGGTGAGTAGGTCTAGTCGTGCTCTCCCCTAGTAGTAGATATTGGCACATAGAGGGGGGAGCCATCATATAGTCAACGAGACATAGAAGAACACCATCAGAAGTTGAAAACAAGTATGAAGTTTAATTATTGCCAAGGAACCCGCAACACATAGGTAACAAGTTTCCTTTTACTTATGAATAGGGTACATTGAGGATCATATTCAAAAGAAATACAAAAGGTAAGTACATATGGGCGGTATGATTATTAAACTCAACCGAGGAGGTCAAGGGTCATGTCACTCCTTTATCCGAGCTCTCCACCATTGGAGGGATGCTTCCTTAGCCTCGTTCCTTTCTTGTGGCCGCCGGGCTAAACTCAGCCGAAGAGGCCGGTGGCTATGTTGCCCCTTTGCCCGAGCTCTCCTCCATTGAAGGGATGTTTCCTTAGCCTCGTTCTCTCCTTGTGGTCGTTGAGCTAGAAGTCACATCCTTGTGGTTACAACAGCTCGACCCTTCACTTGATGTAACACAACACTAGCTCGGAATGCAGAAGCAAGTCATTCAATTCTGAGTATGTCTTCACAAAATGCCACAGAATAAACGAAAATGAGGCAAAAGACATGCATTCCAGAGAAGGATATCATCAAAGTGCTCAAGATAGAATCATGCAAAAACTTTTTCATTTCAGCTAGATGATTACATTGGAAGTACATGAAAGAGAGAGAAACAAGTAAAAAGCAAAACAGGGAGACACATAGCGCAGGTGGGGGAAGAGCTCTTATAGTTCCTTCTCTTCGAGCGGGAGCTCATCCCAAACCTGGCCAACACTCATAAAACTCAAGTCTACATCCGGCTTCAGCAAATGGCCTTCTAGAGTTGCTGGATGGCACCATTAAAGCCTTGTTTCAGGCGCTTTAGGACCAGTCCAGCCAGAATGTCATCGAATTCATCGGACTATAGGAACCTAGCCTTGAGCTCTGCCTTAGTCTCTCTCGGTCGGGATGCCTCGTCAACCTTGTAGCGTTGCAATTCAGCATCGGCTTCATCCTTAGCAGCCTGTAGCTGGGCCACCTCGGAGGACATTTGATCTCTATCTTCTAAGGCTTCCTTGAGCCTCTTGGAGGTGGCCAAGATTTCTGAATTGACCCGGGCGACGTCCTCCTGAAGGTCGGACATGCAATCAGTCGCCACCTTTATTACAGATTCCTTTTGGGCCAGCTGGTGCACCTGTTCTTGTATCCGACCATTCAAGGTCTCCGTCGAAGACTCTAGGAGTTGGACGTCCCGAGACAGTTTTTGCTCCCTGGCTTGGAGTTGCTCTCGCTCCTGGGCCAGGTTGTACAGGTTATCCGAAAGGGCAGTGACCCTCTCTGACAAAAGGCGCTCCCGATGGTGAGAATTGTGCAGGGCGGATTCTGAGGCCAGCAGGGAGTCCATGTAGTACTCCACTTTAGCCCTGAGAGCTCTGCTAACCTCCGCCTGCATGAGGCCTCCCTATGGGCACGATGGACCTCTACCTCTGATGTGGCTACTTTACGGATCAGAGAATCGATCTCTCGCTTGGAATACAACTGTCAGCCCACGGTGAGGCAGCCGTAAGTGGCCTGCAATAGAGAATAAGGGTTAGAAAATATGAGGAAGGACAAGAAGAAAAAATAAGTACCTTTACCTTCAGGAGAGACTCATGCAGCCAGGGGCCCAGCCGAGACACTCAAGGCCCTTTCTCTCAGGTCGCCCTGGCTTTGCAGCGCGTTGTCCCGACTCTGGGAGGAGGATGCATCTCTGGAGTGGGGGATGAGCTAGCTAGCAGGTGCCTCTGGGGGCACCGTAGAGGGTGATGATGCAGTCTGGCCCTGATTATTGTTTTGGTGTTGACACCGATTTTAGTTTAGGTGGATGATTTTTTATTATGATTAAGTCCTGATCGGGGATCAGACATGGTATGGAAAATCCTAGCTTGGAGGGCTAAGTGTTGGAAAATCCTAACCTGGAGGGTTAGGTGTTGAAAATCCTAGCTTGGAGGGCTAGGTGTGTGAAAAGTCCTAATTCGGAAGAGGTGGGTGAAAAGTCCTAGCTTGGAGGGCTAGGTGAAAAGTCCTAACTTGGAGGGTTAGGTGCAAATTCCCATCTTGGAGAATTAGGTGAAAAAGTCCTGGCTTGGAGGGTCAGGTCCTAGCTTGGAGGGCTAGGTTTGGAAAGTCCTAATCCAGAAGAGTTGGGTGAAAAGTCCTAGCTTGGAGGGCTAGGTGAAAAGTCCTAACTTGGAGGGTTAGGTGTAAATTCTCAACTTGGAGGGTTAGGTGAAAAATCCTTAGCTTGGAGGGCTAAGGTCGATGAAACCCTAGCTTGGAGGGCTAGGTTGGAGCCCCTGGATCGGTCTGGTGACCGATCAGGGAGTTGGCACGGTGCTCCTTCGTGGATCGATCTGGTGACCGATCCAGCGATGACTGATCGGTCTGGTGACCGATCAGGGAGTATGCGTTTCACCCACTGCTTTGCTCCTGATCGGTCTGGTGACCGATCAGGGAGCAAACAGTGAGGTTGAGTTCCCTTGCTGAACTGCTCCTGATCGGTCTGGTGACCGATCAAGATCACTGTGCAGATCATTCTGGAGAACGATCCAGCGTCGCAGGTTCCTCTCTATGATCGATCAGGACGGAGCCTGATCGGTCTGGTCACGACCTGATCGGTCTAGTGACCGATCAGGAGGTTGCCTGATCGGTCTGGTGATCGGTCAGGAGGTCTGGACTGCGAAGCTCAGAAATCGCCCGATAAAGGTGTGGATCAGTCGGGTGATCGATCCACAACCTGGTATCGGTCTGGTGATCGATCCAGGAGAGTCCCAAAGAAATCGTGATTTTTAATCAAGCGTTGGGGACCGATCAGGACGGAGCCTGATCGGTCTGGACCCAGCCTGATCGGTCTGGTGACCGATCAGGAGGCTCTCCGATCGGTCCGGTGACCGATCACTTTAATTCGAATTGCACTGTCAGATGCTCTGATCGCGCCTGACCATATCCGATTCTCTGCTGCTTACATCTGATAATTGATTTACTGTGTGATATGCTGCTCTAACACTCTGATTAAGCTGCAGGTGACAGGGGAGGACTCAAACACTCAAGGAGAAGTCAATGGAGGCTTTCCTTGGAGCAGGTTTGTCCGTTTTCCATCTCAGGTTGCAACGGCCGGAGCTGCAGACTGGAGCTGCTGACTGGAGCTTGGCTGAGGGGATCTCAGGAAGTCCAGAGAGAGCTCAGTGGTAGCTGGCGTTGGCAGAGAAGCAGCTGGAGGCTGCAGGAGATGCTGTCACATGGTGCTGAGTGGAGAAACAAAAGGGCGGAAGAAGGCTTCGTTGAAGTAGAGTTCTAGAGTTCAAGAGTTTGCGAACTGACTTCTTGCTGTGCCTTGTGTTCTCCACATCTAGCTTTCACGTTCTGAAGTTTTCATCACCTTGAGCAAGCTATTGCAATCGAGAAGCAATCATCCATTACTTGAGCGCTTGAAGGAGAGAACAAGAGGCTTGGAGTCCGACAGCGAGAAGACACGAGGAAGGGTTTCTTGCGTGAGATCGCCGCTGGGTGGAGCTCAGGAAAGCTTGCTGTGTTCTTGCCCTTGCTAAGTGTTTGAGTAAGATCCTTCTTATTGTTTCTTTGTGCTTAAACATATATCTGTGATTGAAACGCTGTGGAGAGGTTTCTCCACCGAGAAGGAGGTTGCTTTCTATCCGGTGATAACCGGGGCTTGATCTGCCGACGATCAAGGGATCGCCCACCTTAAGGGCACGCCAAGGAGTAGGGGCAAGTTATCCCCGAACCTTGTAAACCCTCCTTGTTAGCGATCTTGCTAGTGGTGTTGTTTTGTTTTTGTTTTCTGAATTTCTGCGTACTCTGTTCTTACTACTTCCGCTGTGCTACTAACAACTCTGAGTGCAGAAATTTGATTAGTGTCTAAGTCAAAGTGATTGGCTATATTCACCCCCCCCTCTCTAGCCATCCGGGATCCAACAAGTGGTATCAGAGCTTGGGGCTCTGTTCACGGCTTAACATCCGAGAGTTATCAACAAGATGGCATTGAGAGAAGGATTTTCCACCACCCGACCTCCTTTCGTTGATGGCGCTGATTTTCAATATTGGAGATCAAAGATGGAGTATTACTTGAAGATGGACATCAATACTTGGTTCGCGGTGAAGGAGGGCTTCACCCCTCCTAAGGATGATGAAGGCAAAGAACTCGAGTCTTCACGGTGGACAGCCGAACAAACTCGAAAGAGTGAAGCCGACGCAAAGGCGGTTATCACTCTACAATACGGCATGAACAAAGACCAACTCATCAAGGTTGGTCCTTTCACAAGTGCAAAGGACTTGTGGAACAAGCTCATCGAACTTCATGAGGGCACCCGAGATTCAAGAATCGCCAAGAGGGACTTGTTCCTCAATCAACTCCAAAATCTCTCCATGAAGGAGAATGAAACGGTGAGTGAGCTCCATAGCCGGTTCAAGGAAGTCCTCAATGGGCTTCATTCGATTGATGAAAAGGTCGAGAATCGCGACCTTGTGAGGTATGTACTAAAAGCATTTCCAAGGAATGCTTTGTGGTCATCCATGGTGGATGCCTACAAAGTTTCCAAGGATCTATCCATTGTAAAGTTAGATGATTTATTTTGTGAGATGGAGTTGCATGAAATGGCTAACAAAGGCCCCAAGGAGAAGGGGATTGCCTTAGTTGTAGGGGACCGATCCAACAAGAAGAAGAAGGAGAAGAAGAAGGAGAAGGAAGTCTCTTCATCTTCATCCTCTTCCGAATCCGAGTCCGATTCCGAAGAAGATGGCAACGGCTCCTCATCCTCCGAGATGGCAAACTTTGTGAGAAGGATGATGAGAAGGGGCCGACGCTTCAAGAGTAGAGGTAACTCTAGTGAAGTTAAACTTGATAAGACTAATGCATCTTGCTTTGAGTGTGGTAGGAAAGGGCACTTCAAGAATGAATGTCCAAAACTAAAGAAGAAGGAGGAGAAATCCAAAAAGAAAGAAGAAAAATTCAAGAAGAAGAAGAAGGCCTTGAAGGCCACTTGGGAAGAGTCATCCTCTAGCTCATCCGATGAAGAGAAGGAGGAGAAGAGCACAAGGCATGTGACACTCATGACATTGGGAGATCAAGAGAGCAGTGATGAATCTTCCAACTCATCAAACGCGGCTTCATCATCTTCGGATGATGAAGAGGTAACTTCTCCCGAGCTTGAAAAATGTTATAGAGCAATTGCATGTTTAACTAGTATGCTTAAGAAGTCAAAAAATAAGGTTAAAGCATTGCAAATAGAAATTGATCAATTGAAATTATCTAGGGATGATAATATAGATGACTTGCATGTTGAAATGTTAGAAGATGAAATTAAGTCATTGAAACTTGAGGTTGAAAATTTAAAAACCTCTAAGGTTGAGGATGTAAATGGTTTGCATGATGAATTGCTAGTAGAAGAAAACAAATCATTAAAGAGTGAAGTTGAGAGACTCAAGAATATTCTTGGGAAATTCTCAACTAGCTCTAAGACCCTAGATATGATTTTGAATGCCCAAAGGGCAGTCTACAATAGGGCCGGTATTGGTTACCGTCCTAAAGAACTCTCATTCGTGTCTTTTATGTCTAGGACTGATATGAGACAATCTAGGACATCCAAGGTTCAAAAGAAAGTTGTCAAGGCATGGGTGCCTAAGTCTTGTTTGGTTGATGCTTTAGGTCCCAAGGTTTGGGTACCTAAAACTTCTATTTTTCGAATTGTGTAGGTTATGATTGAGGGGGAGCATCTATCAACTTGGTTCGTTGATAGTGGATGCTCCAAACACATGACCGGGGATAGATCATTGTTTACTACACTTCACAAGAAAAGTAGAGGTAATGTTTCATTTGGTAACAATGGTAGTCTTAAGGTCATAGGAATAGGAGACATTCAAATATCCGAATGTCTTAAAATTTCAAATGTCCTTCTAGTCAAGGGGATGAAATTTAATCTCCTAAGTGTGAGTCAATTGTGTGACACGGGTCACACAATTGATTTCCAACCAAGTCAATGTCTAGTTAGACAACATGACACCTTGGACACGGTACTAGTAGGAACAAGAGTAGACAATATTTATCAAGTTTCATTTAAAAGTGCTACTAATGTTTCTGCTAAGTGTTTCATGTCAAAAGAAAAAGAGTCCACCCTTTGGCACCGGAGACTTGCACATGTGAACATGAAGAACATCCGGAAGTTGGCCAACAAGGGATTAGTTCGTGGCTTACCAAGCATTAAGTATGAAAAAGAAAAGATTTGTGATGCATGTCAAATGGGTAAGCAAACAAAATCTGCACATAAAGGTAAAAGCGCTGTAAGTACTTCTAATGCATTAGATTTACTTCATATGGATCTATTTGATTGTAGTACCATCATATCATTGAAGGGAAGTAGATATTGCTTTGTGATCATTGATGATTTCACTAGATATACATGGACCTACTTTTTAAAATATAAGGACCAAACCTTAGATGTTTTCATTTCTTTTTGTAGAAGAGTTGAAAATGAAAAATCATTAACAATTAAGACAATTAGAAGTGATCATGGAGGTGAATTTCAAAACCAACGATTTTTAGAATTTTATCAAGATAGAGGTTATAGACATGAGTTCTCTACTCCTAAAACACCACAACAAAATGGTGTTGTAGAGAGGAAGAACCGTGTTCTACAAGAGGCTGCACGAAGCATGCTTAATGAGTACTCACTCCTGAGTTACTTATGGGCCGAAGCTGTAAATACAGCTTGCTATGTGCAAAACCGGGTCCTCATTCATAGATTTTTAGGAAAGACTCCCCATGAGCTTTGGTTTGGGAAACCACCTACAGTTAAACACCTTAGGGTGTTTGGTTGTAAGGTATTTATCCTAAACACCAAAGATCACCTTGGAAAGTTCACGGCAAAGGCTGATGAAGGGATACTAGTCGGGTATTCCCTCGTTAGCAAAGCCTATCGAGTCTACAACAAGAAATCTAGACTAGTTGAAGAGTCTTCTGATGTGGTTTTTGAAGAAATTCCAAAATCAAGTGACCAATCAGAAAATGTAGAAGGAGTCCAACTCGAACTTAGGAGACTAAGTTTGAATGAAACTCCAAGTGTTGTTGATGGTGATGAGTCTGATGACGGTGAACCTAGACAACCCATAGATCAGCCGGATCCTGAGGCTGACATTTTGTCTAGTGAACCCATTCAAGAAGCACCACCAACACCAAGGCAAACTAGATTAGCCTCTAGTCATCCTCAAGATCAAATTGTTGGTGATATTCACCATGGGGTTAGAACTAGATCATTCTTCCAGAATGAGGCTAATGAGGTTACCTTAATTTCCAAAATTGAACCTAGGAAAATTGATGAAGCATTAAATGATCCCGATTGGATCATTGCAATGCACGATGAACTAGGTCAATTTGAAAGAAGTTAAGTTTGGGACTTAGTCCCTAGACCTAAGAAGACCACCATCATTGGAACCAAATGGGTCTTCAAGAATAAGTTGAACCATAAGGGAGAAATCATTAGAAACAAGGCACGCTTAGTAGCCAAGGGCTACAGTCAAGTTGAAAGCCTTGATTATGATGAGACTTATGCTCCCGTGGCACGATTAGAGTCTATCCGATTGATGCTTGCATTTGCAGCTCATCGTGGCTTCAAATTATATCAAATGGATGTCAAGTCGGCTTTTCTAAATGGTTTAATTAGAGAAGAGGTCTATGTTGAACAACCACCGGGGTTTGAGAGTTCCGAATTTCCAAACCACGTGTTCAAACTCAAAAAGGTACTTTATGGCCTTAAACAAGCACCCCGAGCTTGGTATGAACGGTTGTCGAAATTTTTAATTGAAAAGGGCTTCATTAGAGGCCAAATAGACCCTACACTATTTCTACGTAGAGATGGCGACAATATTTTTGTAGCTCAAGTATATGTCGATGACATAATTTGTGGCTCAAATAATAAGGGCTATTTAAATGAGTTTATTGGACACATGGAAAATGAATTTGAAATGAATCTAGTGGGAGAGTTGACTTTCTTCCTTGGACTTGAAATCAAGCAAACCCGAGATGGGATCTATGTGCACCAATCGAAGTACACACAAGAAATGCTTCGAAAATTCAATATGAGTGACTCAAAAGAGGTAACCACTCCCATGGCTACAAACACAAGATTAGACAATGATGAGAGTGGTAAACCCGTTGATTTGACTCAATATCGAAGCATGATAGGTAGTTTGCTATATCTCACAGCTAGTCGACCTGATATACTATTTGCTGTGGGTATGTGTGCTAGGTATCAAGTTTGTGCCAAGGAATCTCATTTAATCGCTGTTAAGCAAATTTTGAGATATCTCAAAGGCACAATTGGTGTCGGTCTATGGTACCCCCGTACCGAGTCATTTGATCTTATTGGCTATACCGATTCCGACTACGCTGGATGTAAGTTGGATCGGAAAAGCACAAGTGGGGGTTGCCAATTCCTAGGGTCATCCTTAGTTAGTTGGTCAAGTCGGAAGCAACATTGTGTTTCTCTCTCCACGACCGAGGCAGAATATATTGCTATGGGAGAGAGCGTATCGCAATTGTTGTGGATGATACATACTTTAGAGGACTATGGATTGAGATATAAGGGTGTGCAAGTGTTGTGTGACAACATTAGCACAATTAACTTAACTAAGAATCCAGTCCATCATTCTAGGACCAAACATATTGAAGTGCGTCACCACTTCATTAGGGATCATGTAGCTAGAGGAGATATTGTACTCTCACATGTAGAGTCCAAATCGAATTTAGCTGACATTTTCACTAAACCACTCCCCGAAAATGAGTTTAGTTTCTTACGAATGGAGTTGGGAATGTGTCGCGCTTCATGAATTTCAAATTGTTTTCAAAACCCTTCATGATTATTTCAAATTGTTGGGAAACAATTGGGTAACTTTGGGGATATCTCACACGAACTATAAGGTTTACCAAAACATTTTTGTTTGCTAGATATGGGGTGAGATGTTAGGATCAACTCAATTTCTCAAAATGTCATTGCATCCCTTGAGAAATTAAGTTGACGAGATAATAATCACTTCGGTGACCAAGTGTGCGGAAAACCAATGCATAACACATGTGTATTTGGCTCCATGATCATACTTGGACATTCCAATCAAGGAAACTTGATTGGAAACTTGAATTTGGAACAAACCTTGATTGAATTTGCTTGAATGATTTTTGATGGATCAAAGTGATTGTTCAAACTCTAAGGACCTTTGATCCTTGATTGGGGATCACTTATAGACGAGGGATGGCTTCCAAGATCGATATCTTTCACCATATCCCTTTGGAAATCGAGTAATAATCTGAAACTGAAAGTTTCTGATCGAATCTGGGAGTATCAGGAACCCTGATCGGTCACCCGACCGATCAGGGGTAAGGCTGATCGGTCTCCGGACCGATCTGGCTCCATCCTGTAACGATCGGTCCACAGACCGATTAGAGGGGCATCAGTGACTTTACGAAATTCTGATCAACCTTACTGAGCCAGCCTGGATCGATCCCCGGACCGATCTGGCACCCTATGGTGATCGGTCCACAGACTGATCAGGGGGCTCACAGGTGTCTCTCCGAACCCTACTGTTCGTGTCCTGATCGATCAGCCGACCGATCAGGAGCGCGCCTGATCGGTCACCCGACCGATCAGGCCCAGGTCAGTCTGATCAGGCTATAGCCTAATCGGTCTGGGCGCTATCAAATCGAACGGTTATCCGTTCAAACGCATTAAAGTCTGGTTGGTGGACCGATCCACCAACCAATTAACTTCGCGAAAAACCTCTCATTGCCGAACCCTAGCACCGAAACCTTCCACTTGCGCCTCTTCATCTTGAGCGAGAGTGTTCCTGCGTCTCCCTCCTTCTCGTGCGTGCGAGTTCTTGCGAAGGTCTCTACGGGCGTTTCCTTGTTCTCTGCAAGTTCTCTACTTGCTCCAAGTTTTCTGCATCTCTGTCTTGCACCGAGAGCTTCTCCTACGCAAGTTCTTCTTCCAGTTTTTGCGATCCTTTCAAACTAACTTCAATGGCACCAAAGTGAGTTTTTGATTTAGTTTCCTTTATGACTCTGTTCATGGATTATATGTATATGAATCTAATCATGTTTTGGTGTTTGTTCTTGGTGTGGTGCCGTGACCTTCTTGTATTGGCCGTGACCTTTCTTTCCATACTTCACCATATGATCAAATCTATCTTTCACCTCATTATTGTCCTTCTTTTTGATCTAATGTCTACCTTATGATTATTCTGTGTATGATCAACTCTTGAATTTTTGACTCAACCTATGTTCGTGTCAACATTGCCCAATTGATTCAAACTATGTGTATGATCAATTCAATCAATTCAAATCTTTAGAAAATCTTCTAAGGGTAAAGAAGCTGCTGAGGGCAGTTCCAGGGGGAAAACCCCTTCTGCATTTGCACCCTCCAGAAGGCCTCAGCCTTCTTCTAGCTCCCGGTTCCCAAATGCGGCCTGTGAACAGGCCTTCCAATCGAGGACTTTCAAATTATTACCCTGCCGATCCATTGATATCCCTTTTCTGATTGAACATTGTCCGTCGGTCATGGAGATAGTAATGTTTTACAACCTGGGCTTCCTTCTTTCCCTGGAACGGACCATCAATCACGACCTAGTCTCAGAGTTCTATAACAATCTTCAGCAGGGACCTCAAGGAGGCTTCGAGTTCACCACTCGAGTCGCCAAGAGAAACCTTGATTTTTCTTACGAGATCTTGGCAGAGTATTTGGGTGGTCGACGATCACCGAATCTGTATTCAATCTACCCCTATCTTCCTGATCCTCTTCCTGTTCCCTTTACTGGAGTCACTTCTGACTCCATCTATGAGCATTTTCTAGGTCACCCCAGGCCAAGGGGTTCCGGTGCGCGCACCCGTGCGTTTCCCACATTTCCCGCTCTCCATCTATCCCCCATTGATTATGTTTTGTTTAAAATTATCACAAATTGTCTCCTTCCGACTACTTCAAAGTGTTGGTGCAGTTTGCACTAACGGTCAAACTCGGGTTTTGATGTATGACAAAGTGGTTAAAGTTAGGGTTGTGTGTGTTTAACCTCTTTACCAAGTGTGCAGGGTTGAAAGACTTAGGACCAGACACCAGGCTGAAGTCCAGGATGGTTGAGTCCTGGCGGGAAGTCCAGTTGGGTCCGCGGGACCTGACAACTGGCTGAAGACCAAGTTGGTTGAGACTTGGCAAGAAGACCAAGGTGGTTGAGCCTTGGCAGGAAGTCCTGGTAGGGTCAAGAAGTCAAGCAGAGCTGCACAAAGGGTAAGTAGGGTAAGTCACTGGAGGAGCGACCCAGTGAGGACGAGTCCAATCTTGGACTTTAGGCGCGGTCCAACTTAGACCCATTTAGGTGATCTAAGTTGAGTCCTGGTTAGATCCTGGTCTGGGAGACAGGATCTAATTAACTTAGAATGTATTTTTAGTCCATATAAAATTGTGCTATCCTTGTTTTGGACTAACCCTGGATGCAGGACCGAAGGACTATGATTCTGCAGCTCAGAGAACCTCAAAGGAGTGAGGCCGTAGCTGAGCAGGGCGCCCCGGATGTGTCGGGCGCCCCAGAGTCAACCCAAGGTCAGCAGAGAGGTAAACGCCCCGACAGCAGCGCTATTCGGGGCGCCCCGCTTAAATCGGGCGCCCCCTGTGCCACCTCACTGCTAGCTGCCGAAGCTCGCCCTCGCGAAGCCCTGAAGATGACGCTTTGACCGGTCAAATCGGGCGCCCCGCGCGCGTCGGGCGCCCCAGTCAGAGCTGATCCCGAAGATGCAGAGATCAGCCTTGACCGGAGCATCGCCGGATCGACAGCCACGTGGGGGGCGCCCCGAGCATGTCGGGCGCCCCCTGCCCTATATAAAGAGGGCCTCGACCCTCTTCAAGATACAACTCGACTTCCAAAGCTTTCAAGTTCATCTATGCTCGCGCCTTGCTCCGGAAACGTTCCACTTCGAGCCGACGACGTCCTGCTGCCCCGAAAGAGTCGACCTACTTCGGACGTCGGTAAAAAGTTATTTTTTTAATATATATTGTTGCACTTAATTACTTGAAAGTGTGGGGTTGTCACACTTTCAATTCATTTGTACTCGCCTGCTCTATCGGGTGACCGATAGACCGATAGAGAGTTTTAGTGGATTGCCCAACGGAAAGGTCCGAGGGACCTGGGCCTTCGAGTAGGAGTCGACGAAGGCTCCGAACGAAGTAAAATCGTTCGTGTTTTGTGTTCTGTTTTCGTTTATTTCATTTCCGCTGTGCACGTTTTTTAAAGCACTCTGATTTAATTTTAAAAGTCACGTGATTCACCCCCCCTCTCACGTGCATCGATCCTACAAGTGGTATCAGAGCAAGGTTCGCTCTATATCGGTGCAACCACCATAAGAGCCGGGGGAAATCCAGTTTTTTTTTGGTTTTGGTTTTTCGCTACACCTGATCTAAATTAGGTATTGTTGCCTAGATTTGGATTACTTTTTCCGTTCGTTAGATTTTACTTGAATCTGGTGCAACACCGTTCAAGTTGCTTTTTAGTTAGTTTATCATCTCCCGCACTACTAATCCAAGACCCAGTCTTGGGATATTGTTTCTTCTTGTATTTCGTGTGCACAGAAGTTAAATGGCCCAAGGTGAAGGCTATAGCACTGCTCGCCCTCCCCTCTTTAATGGGGAAGACTTTCCCTACTGGAAGAGAAGAATGGAGGTGTATCTGAAGACCGACATGGATCAGTGGTTTGCAGTCCAAACAGGCTACACACCGCCAATGGATGAGGGAAATAATGCTCCACTAAGGCCCGATAGATGGAACTCAGAAATGAAGAAAAAGGCTCAGACCGAGTTCAAAGCCCAGAATACCCTCCAGTGCGGACTTACCAAAGAGGAGCTAAACAGAATTGGACCAACCGACTCAGCAAAGGAACTATGGGACAAATTAATTGAACTACATGAAGGCACCTCTGATGCCAAGGTAACAAAAAGGGATTTACTTTTAAACAAATTATTTAATATAAAAATGCAGGAAGGAGAATCTGCTAGCCAACTCCACGCCCGGATCAAGGACATACTGAATGGACTCCACATGATCGGGCACAAACAGGAGAACCGGGACATAATAAGGTACGCTTTAAATGCATTCCCTAGAAATTCACTATGGGCATCTATTATAGATGCTTATAAAATTTCTAGGAACCTTTCTAAAATTAATTTAGATGAATTGTTTTGTGAATTAGAACTGCACGAACAGACTAACGCCAAGGCCGAGAAAGGGCTAGCTTTATTTGCAGGTTCACCAAAGGAAGTCAAATCAAAGAGAAAAGTCCAAGAAGAATCTGAAGAGGAGTCAGGCTCTGATGAAGAAGAACAACTGGTGAACTTGGTAAGAAAAATGTTCACCAGAAGGAAGAACAAACTTTCAAAGAAGGATATTCAAAAGGTGATGAAGCCCTACAGCACTGAAGGTAAAAGCAAAATGATCTGCTTCGGCTGTAACAGAAAAGGGCACTTCAAACATGAATGCCCTTACAAGAAAGAGGACCAACCCACTAAGAACAAAAAGAAGAAGGCTCTTCAAGCCACGTGGGATGAAAGCTCGGACGATTCCGACGATGAACAACCGAAGAATGCAAGCTACCTCGCACTGATGGCAACCGGACCAGAATCGGACTCGGAGCAAGACGAGGATTCCGAATACGAGTCGAGTCAAGAGATCGGACTCTTTTCGGACGACTCGACTAAGGTATATTTAGATTCAGTAAATAAAAAGTTCTTTAAAATTATTTCTGTTTTAAATAAAAAATTGCTTGAATCTGAATCTAGAAATGACCAGCTTCTTAAGGAAAATCAAGACCTTAAGGAGCAATCAATTAATACCAGAACATTAACTGAACAAACTCAAAATCAAAAATTAATTGAGCTTGAAACTGAAAACTTAACCCTAAAGGGTGAAGTCCTAAAACTTAAGGATCTACTAGCAACTTTCACAACCCGATCCAAGAACCTTGACCTTATTCTTGGATCACAAAAGGGCATGTACAACAAATCTGGGATAGGATATAAATCAAGATCGAACCAAAGATCTTTTATCTCCTTTATCCACCCCCGCAAAAATCAACGAAAAGCGTGGGTTCCGAAAGCTTATCTAACAAAGCAAGTAGGTCAGAATCAATTTTATGTCCCAAAAAGGGACATTCATTACATTGACCCTAAACACCCAGTCTACAATTTAGGGGGAGGCTCCAAATTAGTTGGCACCTTAAAATCAGCCTCTGCCCAGGTGGGCACTTAGGATTAGCTTCAAAGTTAATTTGAATCTTGTACTATTTAGTACCAAGGTTTTCAATGAGTAAGTTAAAAGTCCAACTTCTTTAAGCGGCTTTGCCTAGAAAAGGGTTGTTGCTCCAATAAGGCTTCGGCCAAAGAAGGCCACTGTGCCTCGCCCTGGCCTGGAAGCCAATTATTGAAGTGTACTTTTAAATTACTACTTGTTAAACTTGGATCTAAAACAAGGTCAAGTTAACATTTCTAATCAAACTCAAAATCATCTCACAAAATCATAGGACTCCCTTGATTGATAACTTAGACCGAGTGAGATGAATAAGGATAACCAAATTCAAATTAAAATTAAAATTAAAATTAAAATTAAAATTAAAATTAAATTAAAATTAAAATTAAAATTAAAATTAAAATTAAAATTAAAATTAAAATTAAAATTAAAATTAAAATTAAAATTAAAATTAAAATTAAAATTAAAATTAAAATTAAAATTAAAATTAAAATTAAAATTAAAATTAAAATTCAAATTAAAATTAAAATTCAAATTAAAATTAAAATTAAAATTAAAATTAAAATTAAAATTAAAATTAAAATTAAAATTAAAATTAAAATTAAAATTAAAATTAAAATTAAAATTAAAATTAAAATTAAAATTAAAATTCAAATTCAAATTAAAATTAAAATTAAAATTAAAATCAAAATTAAAATCAAAATTAACATAACTCAAATTCAAAATTCAAACTCAAGTTTTTAAATCTTCTTAGATTTTTTTTAAAAACTCAACCTAAGGACTAAACCTCTTACTTAACTGTAGGAAAACAAATGGATTATTGACAGTGGATGCTCCAGACACATGACTGGGGATCCCACCAAATTTACAGAACTCAAGTACAAAAGACTAGGGACCGTTGCTTTTGGAAACAACGGTAAACTTAAGGTAATTGGCCTAGGCAATATTGAACTTGAGTCTGATTTCATAATAACAAATGTATTACTTGTTGAAAATTTTAACTTCAATTTACTAAGCATTAGCCAATTGTGTGACACTGGTTATAAGGTTAGGTTCCTATCAAATGAATGTCTGATCAAACACAATGACAACCCAAACATCACACTTAGAGGACTTAGGCACAATAACATTTATGAAATTAAGTTAACCTGTCCCTTAGAAAATTGCCTCTTAACCCATAAGGATGAGACTTGGCTCTGGCATAGGAGACTTTCACATACTCACTTCAGAAAACTACCTAAACTAAATGGTTTAGTTAGAGGCCTACCAAAGTTATCTAACCTTGAGTCAACCTTATGTAATGCTTGTCAACAAGGAAAACAAACTAGGTCAACCCACAAACCAACTAATCAAACTCAAACCAAGTCAATTCTGGAATTAATTCACCTAGACCTATTTGACTCACATGGGGTTAAATCAATTAATGGTAACCTATACTGCCTAGTAATTATAGATGACTATTCAAGATTTACCTGGGTAAAATTCTTAAAAAATAAAGATGAAACTTATGATATACTCACTCAATTTTGTAAATTAACGGAAAATGAAAAGGGGGTTAAAATCAAAAGATTTAGGAGCGATAATGGCGGAGAATTCAAAAATCATAAATTTAATCAATTTTGTCTAGAAAAAGGCTACCATCACGAATTCTCTTGCCCTAAAACACCTCAACAAAATGGAGTTGTAGAAAGAAAAAATAGAACACTACAAGAAGCAGCTAGAACAATGCTTAATGAATACAACTTACCTAAATACCTTTGGGCTGAGGCTGTTAGTACAGCTTGTTATGTACAAAATAGAATAACTCTAATTAAAAACCTAGGAAAGACCTCTTTTGAAATTTATTATAACAAACAACCAAACATTAAATACCTTAAAGTATTTGGATGTAAAGTCTATATCTTAAATACTAGAGAACACTTAGGAAAATTTACTTCTAAGGTTGAGGAAGGTATCTTTGTAGGTTATTCCCTTACCAGTAGAGCCTATAGAGTTTATAACAAGACTACCCTAAAAATTGAAGAAACTACAAATGTAAAATTTGATGAAAAATCTGATCCAAATAACTCTGATCAAACCACCTACCAACCAATTGACTTTGTTAGATCCAGTACTGACCCTAATGAAAGGCCAAGTGAGGACCAAAACGATGATCTAACTGAACCCACACCTGATACTGAACCTAACCA
Source organism: Boesenbergia rotunda (assembly GCA_024364735.1). Lineage (NCBI taxonomy): Eukaryota > Viridiplantae > Streptophyta > Magnoliopsida > Zingiberales > Zingiberaceae > Boesenbergia > Boesenbergia rotunda. Next base: position 177,742 of record JAGFNQ010005701.1, read on the forward strand.
ACCCAGAACTGTTCGAGTTAGCTCAGCCCACCCAACTAATCAAATCTTAGGTGATCCAGAACTAAGGGTTCAGACTAGATCAGCTTTTAGGAACCTTAGTCAAATTGCCTTGATTTCAAAAATTGAACCCAAGTCTATAGAAGAGTCCTTACTTGACCCTGATTGGATCATAGCCATGCAGGAAGAGTTAGCCCAATTTGAACGTAGTCAAGTCTGGGACTTAGTACCCTTACCTAAAGACAAGAAATTTATTGAAACCAAATGGGTCTTTAGGAATAAACTTAACGAACAAGGAGAAACAGTCAGGAATAAGGCTAGGCTAGTAGCTAAGGGGTTTAGCCAAGTAGAAGGTCTTGATTATGATGAAACCTATGCCCCTGTAGCTAGACTTGAATCCATTAGAATGCTCTTAAGTTATGCAGCCCATAAGGGATTTAAGCTTTTTCAAATGGATGTTAAGTCAGCCTTCCTAAATGGCCTAATTAAAGAAGAGATTTATGTAGGTCAACCCCCTGGTTTTGAAAGCCTAGAACACCCTGACTATGTCTTTAGACTTAAGAAAGCCTTATATGGACTTAAGCAAGCCCCTAGGGCCTGGTATGAAAGACTGTCTAACTACTTAGTTTCTAAAGGCTTTAACCAAGGCAAAATTGACCCAACACTATTTGTTAAAACTCTAAAAACTGATATTTTTATAGCTCAAGTATATGTAGATGATATAGTATTTGGCTCAACTAACTCAAACTTTTTACAAGATTTTATAACGGTAATGGAAAATGAATTTGAAATGAGTTTAGTAGGTAAATTAACTTTCTTTTTAGGGCTACAAATAAAACAGACTAGTGAGGGTACTTTTGTCTATCAACAAAAATACACTAAAGAATTACTTAGAAAATTTGGAATGGATAGTGCTAAAGAAATTAAGACACCTATGGCTACAAATCAAACTATAGATAGTGACACAAATGGCAAACCTGTTGACCTTAAGTATTATAGAAGTGCTATAGGTAGCTTACTTTACCTAACTGCAAGTCGACCTGATATTCTCTTTGCAGTTAGTATGTGTGCTAGGTATCAAACATGTGCTAAAGAATCACATCTAACCCTAGTTAAAAGGATATTTAGGTATCTAAAAGGGACAGAAAGTTTAGGAATTTGGTACCCTAGAACAGCCCAGTTTGAACTTATTGGATATTCTGACTCAGATTATGCTGGCTGTAAATTAGACAGAAAAAGTACCAGTGGTGGATGCCAACTTCTAGGACCCTCACTAGTTAGTTGGTTTAGTAGAAAACAACACTGTGTTGCCCTATCCACCACTGAAGCTGAGTACATAGCAATGGGTGAATGTGTAGCCCAACTACTTTGGATGATGCATACCTTAAAAGACTTTAACTTAGATTTTAAGAAAGTCAAAATTTTTATAGATAACCTAAGTTCAATCAATTTAACCAAAAACCCAATCCACCACTCTAGGACCAAACATATAGAAATCAAACACCATTTTGTCAGAGATCATGTAAATAAAGGAGAAATTGAACTTAACCATGTTGAATCCAAGTCTAACCTAGCTGATATATTTACCAAACCACTTCCTGAATCTGAATTTAGCAACTTGAGAAGATTAATAGGAATGTGTGTTATAGACTAGGACTGACCTGATAAGCTTAAGTTAACTTTTTCAGTTTGTGAGTTTAAACACATGGACTTTTTCAAACTTGCTTTTCAAAGTTTATTATATTTCAAAATTTAACTTAAACACGAACTTTTCAAATGTGGTTTTCAAAAACTTTTATTGTCTTTCAAAATCTGATTTTCAAAACTGGCAGACCTAGCCTAAGCTTGACCCCTAGAATTGCATGAACCTATAGATTTAGGTAGCCGCATCTCACAAAACACATTAAGATTACCTTGTTTGTGTTTGCAAAAACATAGAACGGTTGTGAGATGCATAGGACTCTGCCTGGACTTCCGAATGCTTAAGTCAGTGCATCACAGTAAGTCTGGGCGTAAAATACCAACGTTACAGTGATCAAGTCAAGTAGTCTTGCACTAAAATCTGAGCCAGACATTATTACTTGACTTGACTAACTCAGTGAACACTACTATCATCTAGATAGTTAGTCAGTAACTAAAGTTAGATATATGAAAAGGGACCACAATCATTACTTGGTCCAGGGGGAGCTGAGGTCAAAATATTTTTTTTTTTTTGACAAAACACATTTGAAAATTTTGATAAAAGTTTTAAACCCTAAACCCTTAAAACATTTTTTAAGATTGATATTATATTTTAAAACAAAAAAAAAAAAGGGAAATTTTTTTAAAGCTAAGTTAATAAATTTAAGACTAGTTTTTTTTCTACCACTTAGCCTATATTTCTAGGTCTGTTTAGCATTGAAAAATCCGTATTTTTTTGATCTCCTTTTTCAAATTGACTTTAAAATAAAAACACTTATGTTTTTTTTAAAAATCCACTATTAGCTTATTTTTATACTAGAAAGTATCAAAATATTTTGATTGATTTACTTCCAAAAATGATTCTTTTGAAATATTTTTATTTATAGTTTGAATATCCCTTGGACATAATAGAGTGTTTAACTTGAAATTGACAAGGAATTCTAAGGGCTTGTCAAGTTAAGGGGGAGCTCAAACTAACTTAAAAAATTAATTTTAAGAATAGTTTGATTAAGTCTATGATATTATTTTTAAAGTATACTATTTTCAAACGAATCTAAGGTATATTCTTGAAACATTGGTTTTATAAATTGAATAATTAATGGTCTTGAATCTTTTAAAGCTAATTCTTAGAATATCTTCCTTCTTGTAAGTTGAAGCTCAGTAGCAAAGTTTCTTTTGACTTTGAAAAATATGTAGTTTTATATATTTTCTTTTAAAAAGATTGCCAAGCTTAACTTTGAAAATATTTCTAATTCATTTGAAAAATAATGTTGTTGAAAACTATTTGTTAGTTTTGAAAGCTAAGTGAATTGATTCAGGGGGAGTTTTCTTTTTAGGCTATTTATCTTACTTAATCTATTTTTCCTAACTCTAGTTTTCCCTATCACTTAGCTTTGGATCCTACTCTCCGTAACTTAATATACGTATGTTTTTTTGATGAATGACAAAGGGGGAGAATAGGGTTAAAGCTTAGAAAATTCTATATTTAGTAGGGTTAAGGCTTAGAAAATTCTATTTGCTACTTAATTTTGCACCATGTACTTTCATGCTTATCTTTTATTTACTTGCATGTATCTGCTAGTTTTTCTCTAACTTTAACCTGAGTTGTCAATACATCAAAAAGGGGGAGATTGTTGGTGCAGTTTGCACTAACGGTCAAACTCGGGTTTTGATGTATGACAAAGTGGTTAAAGTTAGGGTTGTGTGTGTTTAACCTCTTTACCAAGTGTGCAGGGTTGAAAGACTTAGGACCAGACACCAGGCTGAAGTCCAGGATGGTTGAGTCCTGGCGGGAAGTCCAGTTGGGTCCGCGGGACCTGACAACTGGCTGAAGACCAAGTTGGTTGAGACTTGGCAAGAAGACCAAGGTGGTTGAGCCTTGGCAGGAAGTCCTGGTAGGGTCAAGAAGTCAAGCAGAGCTGCACAAAGGGTAAGTAGGGTAAGTCACTGGAGGAGCGACCCAGTGAGGACGAGTCCAATCTTGGACTTTAGGCGCGGTCCAACTTAGACCCATTTAGGTGATCTAAGTTGAGTCCTGGTTAGATCCTGGTCTGGGAGACAGGATCTAATTAACTTAGAATTGTATCTTATTTTAGTCCGTATAAAATTGTGCTAGCCTTGTTTTGGACTAACCCTGGATGCAGGACCGAAGGACTATGATTCTGCAGCTCAGAGAGCCTCAAAGGAGTGAGGCCGTAGCTGAGCAGGGCGCCCCGGATGTGTCGGGCGCCCCAGAGTCAACCCAAGGTCAGCAGAGAGGTAAACGCCCCGACAGCAGCGCTATTCGGGGCGCCCCGCTTAAATCGGGCGCCCCCTGTGCCACCTCACTGCTAGCTGCCGAAGCTCGCCCTCGCGAAGCCCTGAAGATGACGCTTTGACCGGTCAAATCGGGCGCCCCGCGCGCGTCGGGCGCCCCAGTCAGAGCTGATCCCGAAGATGCAGAGATCAGCCTTGACCGGAGGCTCGCCGGATCAAGAGCCACGTGGGGGGCGCCCCGAGCATGTCGGGCGCCCCCTGCCCTATATAAAGAGGGCCTCGACCCTCTTCAAAGACAACACTTCTGTCAAAGCTTTCAAGTTTTTCTACGCTCGCGCCTTGCTCCGGAAACGCTACACTTCGAGCCGACGACGTCCTGCTGCCCCGAAAGAGTCGACCTACTTCGGACGTCGGTAAAAAGTTAATTTTTTAATATATATTGTTGCACTTAATTACTTGAAAGTGTGGGGTTGTCACACTTTCAATTCATTTGTACTCGCCTGCTCTATCGGGTGACCGATAGAACCCGATAGAGAGTTTTAGTGGATTGCCCAACGGAAAGGTCCGAGGGACCTGGGCCTTCGAGTAGGAGTCGACGAAGGCTCCGAACGAAGTAAAAATCGTTCGTGTTTTTGTGTTCATCTTTCGTTTATTTCATTTCCGCTGTGCACGTTTTTTTTAAAGCACTCTGATTTAATTTTAAAAGTCACGTGATTCACCCCCCCTCTCACGTGCATCGATCCTACACAAAGCACCTTGATGAGATCCATCCATTCCACTGCTTGATGCTTTACGGGATGCATCTGCAGTTAGATTTTGACATAGCACCGTCCATTTATTTCTCCATCATTGTCCATGGTCTGAGATATGGCCAAACGATCTATATGTCATTCGGCCATATCATCACTGCCTGGCTGCAGTCCATTGGGATCGATGTTTCACAGGGTCGCACTGTACCTATGGTGCGACAGGACTGCCGACTTGATCGTCGCATGCTGGCCCAGTCTGGTATTGTTGTCAGATCACAAGGGTTGCGATGGAAGAATCGGAGACATATGGGGAGTTACCAGGAGCAGCCCATACCTAGGAGCGGCCCGCTGATACAGAGGATTATAATGAGTGGGCTCCTGACCTCCGCTGGCAAGTTGCGGAGTTAGAGCGGATGCTGCAGCACGAATTACACATTTCCGAGCTCTGGAGCCAGGAGGTCCGCTCGGAGTTTCGATCCTTCGATCGACGCCTGGATACTCTAGCATCTGACATCTCTAACATGAGCTCATTCCAGGACAGATGGTATGAAGAGTGGTATCATCATACATTTCCTGATGGTGCATCCCCCAGTGGCACTTCACCAGGGGATATCATATACATTGATGATTCAGACGATGATCCAGCTGACGATTGACTGCTCTCTGCTTTTGGTTGATGATTTCTGACCTTTTGATGGCTGTGTCCGTCTTGACTTTTACTTGTTATGGCATGATATTGAGTTGCATCTACTATATGTCTGGATATTTTCTGTATAGCCACTATCTTTGCATCTACTTGTTATGGCATGATGTATTTCTTGCCATCTTATGCTCATTAGGAGATTATATGGTGATATTTTGACTATATGCCTCACTCTATATCGCTATGATCATGCTTAAAATGTCATGTCTACTTGATGTGCATGATTGTTATGCCATGCCTTGTGTGTTGTTACTCCATGTTCATATGATGCATGTGGTTGCTTTGTCTTGATCTATCCGTTTCATATGGTATCATATGCTTTCAAAATTAAATCATATCTTTGTTGATTTGGAATACCCCTAGGGTTGAGGGGGAGTATGGTTTAAACTTAACAGCTCGTCTAGACCCCTTTTCGGTGTTCGACAAAGGAGGAGAGTGTTGGTTGGTTAAGTTTAGGATGATCATGTTGTAGGGGGAGGATCTGGATTCCCCTATGATTCTAACTTTGAAAAACTTGATTGAGAATCCCTAAACTTAAAATCGGGTTGTCAAACAACAAAAAGGGGGAGATTGTTGATGCAGTCTGGCCCTGATTGTTGTTTTGGTGTTGACACCAATTTTAGTTTAGGTGGATGATTTTTGATTATGATTAAGTCCTGATCGGGGATCAGGCATGGTATGGAAAATCCTAGCTTGGAGGGCTAGGTGTTGGAAAATCCTAACCTGGAGGGTTAGGTGTTGAAAATCCTAGCTTGGAGGGCTAGGTGAAAAGTCCTAACTTGGAGGGTTAGGTGCAAATTCCCATTTTTGAGAATTAGGTGAAAAAGTTCTGGCTTGGAGGGTCAGGTCCTAGCTTAGAGGGCTAGGTTTGGAAAGTCCTAATCCGAAAGAGTTTGGTGAAAAGTCCTAGCTTGGAGGGCTAGGTGAAAAGTCCTAACTTGGAGGGTTAGGTGCAAATTCCCAATTTGGAGGGTTAGGTGAAAAATCCTTAGCTTGGAGGGCTAAGGTGGATGAAACCCTAGATTGGAGGGCTAGGTTGGAGCCCCTGGATCGGTCTGGTGACCGATCAGGGAGTTGGCACGGTGCTCCTTCGTGGATCGATCTGGTGACCGATCCAGCGATGATTGATCGGTCTGGTGACCGATCAAGAAGTATGCGTTTCACCCACTGCTTTGCTCCTGATCGGTCTGGTGACCGATCAGGGAGCAAACAGTGAGGTTGAGTTCCCTTGCTGAACTGCTCCTGATCGGTCTGGTGACCGATCAGAATCACTATGCAGATCGTTCTGGAGAACGATCCAGCGTCGCAGGTTCCTCTCTATGATCGATCAGGACGGAGCCTGATCGGTCTGGTCACGACCTGATCGGTCTGGTGACCGATCAGGAGGTTGCCCGATAAAGGGGTGGATCGGTCGGGTGATCGATCCACAACCTGGGATCGGTCTGGTGATCGATCCAGGAGAGTCCCAAAGAAATCGCGATTTCTAATCAAGCGTTGAGGACCGATCAGGACGAAGCCTGATCAGTCTGGTGACCGATCAGGAGGCTCTCCGATCGGTCCGGTGACCGATCACTTTAATTCGAATTGCACTGTCAGATGCTCTGATCGCGCCTGACCATATCCGATTCTCTGCTGCTTACATCTGATAATTGATTTACTGTGTGATATGCTGCTCTAACACTCTGATTAAGCTGCAGGTGACAGGGGAGGACTCAAACACTCAAGGAGAAGTCAATGGAGGCTTTCCTTGGAGCAGGTTTGTCCGTTTACCATCTCAGGTTGCAACGGCCGGAGCTGCAGACTGGAGCTACTGACTGGAGCTTGGCTGAGGGGATCTCAGGAAGTCCAGGGAGGGCTCAGTGGTAGCTAGCGTTGGCAGAGAAGCAGCTGGAGGCTGCAGGAGATGCTGTCACCTGGTGCTGAGTGGAGAAACAAAAGGGCGGAAGAAGGCTTCGTTGAAGTAGAGTTCTAGAGTTCAAGAGTTTGCGAACTGACTTCTTGCTGCGCCTTCTGTTCTCCACATCTAGCTTGCACGTTCTGAAGTTTTCATCACCTTGAGCAAGCTATTGCAATCGAGAAGCAATCATCCATTACTTGAGCGCTTGAAGGAGAGAACAAGAGGCTTGGAGTCCGACAGCGGGAAGACACGAGGAAGGGTTTCTTGCGTGAGATCGCCGCTGGGTGGAGCTCAGGAAAGCTTACTGTGTTCTTGTCCTTGCTAAGTGTTTGAGTAAGATCCTTCTTATTGTTTCTTTGTGCTTAAACATATATCTATGATTGAAATGCTGTGGAGAGGTTTCTCCACCGAGAAGGAGGTTGCTTTCTATCCGGTGATAACCGGGGCTTGATCTGCCGACGATCAAGGGATCACCCACCTTAAGGGCACGCAAGGTATCCCCGAACCTTGTAAACCCTCCTTGTTAGCGATCTTGCTAGTGGTGTTGTTTTGTTTTTGTTTTCTGAATTCTGCATACTCTGTTCTTGCTACTTCTGCTATGCTACTAACAACTCTGAGTGTAGAAATTCGATTAGTGTCTAAGTCAAAGTGATTGGCTATATTCACCCCCCCCCCCTCTTTAGCCATCCGGGATCCAACAGAGGGGCCCAAGACGTCTTCCTCAGAGCTGGACGCTCCCCTGGAGACACGACCCTCGGCGGAGCCCTCTTTAGTTGCACCAGTTGGGGCTTCCTAGAAGCCGCCTCCTCTGTAGCTTGGAGTTTCCGGCGCAGGCGGTCAAGTTGTAGTCGGGGCTCTACGGGCACCGTCTGCTTACCTTTTAAGGTGTCGGAGGAACTGGCTTGGGTGAGGGTGGCGCTTTGATGCCCCATCTCGGGAGTGGTCATCTATTTGAGGCGCTTGGTTAGGGGCATCGTGTCCTCCTCCTCGGGGACAGGCAAGTCCTCCTCCTCATGAATAGGGGGGAGCTTGGGAGGCACAAAGTGCCTCAACCTCCTCCGAATTGTCGATTGCTTATCGGGTCACTTCCTCCTCAGCTTCTCAGTTGCTTTATCCATCGGTGGCCCGGCCAGGGATGCCGACACTTCTTCATTCCCACTGTCTCAATGAGGGTGAGAGAGAGGTCAGCTACTTGGGCACCAGGCAGCTCTGGCGTCCCCTCATCATCGGGTCGCTCATTCGCTCCTTGTGAGTCGGGCTGCTCCGGCGTCCCTTGGTCGTCGGACTGCTCTGTTGCCTCCTCCGAAGCTTCAGCCGACTCGACCACCGAGGTAGGGGGAACTGGAAGAGGGTTCAGGGCTTGTTCGTTGGCCTACTCCCATTTGAGGAGTCGATTCATCGCCCGGGATAGCATTGTTAGTGCAGGCAGCACCTAAGTCAAACCTGGATTTTGATAATGGTAAAGGGTTCAGAAGTTAAGGTGTAAATGTGATCTAACATGCTTACTGAGTGTGCAGGAAAAGTCCTAGGTACACTAGGCAAGAAGTCCTAGCAAAGGGTTGGGCAAAGAAGTCCTGGTTGAGGACTGGGCAAGAAGACCTAACCAGAAGTCGGGCAAAGAAGTCCTGGTCAAGGACTGGGCAAAAATTCCTGGCAAGGGGTTGGGCACCGAAGACCTGTCCGAAAGTTGGGCAAGAAGACCTGACCGGAGGTTGGGCACAAAGACCTGGTCAGGTGGATTGGGCAAAAGTCCAACCGGAGGAGCCGGTTGGTAAAAGGTAAACTCTCCTGAGAGGAGTAGGTGAGGACGCGTTCCCCGTCGAGGGAACAGCAGGCGTCGGTTCGACCTAGGGTTCCATTTAGGAGACCCAAAGTCAGAACCAAGACAGCTACGGTTGTAACTAATGGCTAACAAATTTGGTTGTTGTGTTTTGGAACTAACCTTGGTTGCAGGGATCGAAGGACTGATTTTCTACAGCTAGGCGCCTCAATGGAGTGAGGCACCTTACTGGGGTTAGGCGCCCGGATGGATACGGGCGCCCAAGTGCAAAGGCAAAACAGAAGCAAGCGAAGCAAATAGCCACGAAGCCTCTTGACTTACTCAGCTCAGGCGCCCGTGAGGTCATGGGCGCCCCCATCAGCTCAGGCGCCCAAGTGGAGATGGATAAGCGCTGACCGAGCCTGCGGATAAGGGTTCACGCAGGGAAGGCCACATGTTAGGCGCCCCCATCGTCACAGGCGCCCGTATGGGTGCTATAAAAGGGGGTTCACCCCCAAGGCTTCGACATCCATTGCTCTCAACGCTCCAAACCTTTTCGTTCAAGCGCTACGCTCCGGCAAACTCCAACTTCGAGATTCCAGCGCCGACGATGACCCTCTGCTCCGAAATTCGATCCACCTTGGGCGTCGGTAACGAAAAGTGTTGCAAGTTTAATTTTCTGATCTACTTCTGTACTTGATTTGTAAAACTCTTATTGCGATTATAGAATTGCCCAAAGTAAACGGTTAAGGACCGTGGGCCTTGGAGTAGGAGCCGACCGCGACTCCGAAGCAAGTAAAACCGACTTGTGTTCTTGTGTGTTCTATCATTTTCCACTGCCTATATTCTTTAACTTTCCGAAAAAGTTTATAACGATATTCACCCCCCCTCTATCGTTTTCTCCGATCCAACAAGTGGTATCAGAGCGGGTGGCTCAAATTTGGTGCAACCACCAATTTGAGAGTGTTTTTCGGATTTTACGAAATTATTTTAATTTCTTTTTCGAATTTTTTTCTCGTTAATCAAGGTTGGTGCAACACTACTCGACCGTTTTTTTCTATTAATTTTCTTCCGCACTACTAATCCAAGACCAAGTCTTGGAACAAGTTTTCTATGTTTTTCTTATTTTTCAAAAATTATTATGGCCATGCAAGAGGGTTTCAGCACAGCCAGACCACCGCTCTTTAGTGGTGAAGATTTCTCCTACTGGAAAAGTCAGATGGAAGTCCACCTGAAAACACAGGTGGATATGTGGATAATAATCCAATCTGGCTTCGAAATCCCCAAGAACGCAGAAGGAGTGACACAACACTACTCTGAATGGGACGCCTCACTGAAGAAAAAGATCAAGGCTGATGCAAAGGCAACCCAGACTTTGCAGTGCGGATTGACCAAGGAAGAGCCGAACCGGGTGGGTCCCTTCAACAGTGCCAAAGAACTTTGGAGCAAACTGATTGAGTTGCACGAAGGTACCTCCGACACCAGTTGCTGAACAGACTCTACACAATAAAGATGAATGAGGGCGAATCAGCAGCACAACTCCACACCAGAATCCAGGAGCTGATGAACGTCCTGCACACAATCGGTCACAAAGTAGAGAACCGTGACCTAATTGTTGGTGCTTGGATGGCTAGAGAGGGGGGGGTGAATGTAGCCAGACACAAATTTTTACTCTTTTTGAGATTTCTGCACTTAAGCGTTAGCAGCAACAGCGGAAGCAAAATACAGAGAAACAAAGACAAGAGTAGAAATAACACTACACGATCGCTAACAAGGAGGATTTACAAGGTTCGGGGATAACTTGCCCCTACTCCTTGGCATGCCCGTGAGGTGGGCGATCCCTTGATCGTCGACAGATTAAGCCCCGGAAAATCCGGATAAAATAGCACCTCCTTCTCGGTGGAGAAACCTCTCCATAGCAAGTCTCAACAGAGTATATGGAATGAAAAGCACAGAGACAATAAACACACTTACAGAGCACAATGAACACAAACAGAAACATTTCACCGAGCCCACTCAGCACAACTCTCACGCAAGAGCTCTCAGCTCTTCGTGTCTGCTTACTGATGGACTCACCAAGTTCTCCTTTGCTTCAAGGTGCTCAAGTTGCAGAAGCTTCAAAGGATGCTCAAGAATGTGCTTCAAGGTGTAAGATGAATCAGAGTTGTCGTAACAGAGAACAGATCAGATGTTGCAAGAAAAACTGAAGTGATCGAGAGCTCCTTCTCTTCTTCGCCAGCCAACACTTAACCTACTGTCACCAGACGCTCTTCTGCAGCACCCAGCTGCTCATCTAAGAATGCCCAGTTACCCTGACCTCTCCTGGACTCCCTGAGCTCTCCTCAACTGAGCCCCAGTTGAGCCCCAGGTCAGCTTCCAGTCGTTGCCAGCAGCGCCAACGTCTGTTGAAACCTGAGAAGGAGAAATAGCCAAACCTGATACATGGAAAGTCCCCATTTGACTCTCCTCCATTGTTTGGATCCTCCCTGTATCACCTGCACACTTAACAGACACTTAGCAAATGAAATCAACGAGAATATGTAAGCAGCAGAGAAAACACAGACCAAAACAGACGCGATCAGAACTCTGACAGTGGATTTGAATTAAAGTTTACTGCTAGTGATCGGTCACCAGACCGATCAGAGAGGACCCTGATCGGTCACCGGACCGATCAGGGTAAGCCCAGACCGATCAGGCTCCAGCCTGATCGGTCCACAGTGAGATACCTGGGATCGCGAACTCATCTATGATCGGTCACACTGACCGATCAAGTACTGGGGATCGGTCACCAGACCGATCCAACAGGTGAGGACAGAACCTTCAGCTTTCGCATCCCACGCCCCCTGATCGGTCACCTGACCGATCAGGTTGTGGTCTGATCGGTCTGGTGACCGATCAGGTCACTCCCTGATTGATCAGGAGCCATCCTGATCGGTCCAGGTGAGAAACCTTGCGACAATTTGATCGGTCATGAGGACCGATCAAGGTTCTCTGATCGTTCACCAGAACGATCTGAAGCCACACAGAAGCCGAACCAAAAGCTTCTGTTCTCTCCCTGATTGGTCACCAGACCGATCGGACTTCTCTGGATCGGTCACCAGACCTATCCACAACAGGGAGTTTGTGCCAACTCCCTGATCGGTCACCAAACCGATCCATCTTAGCACAAAACAACCCTAAGTCAAGAGAATAGCCTCCCTAGCCTTCTCTGACTCATTCTGGTCCCAGAGAACGAGCTCACGTGCCCTCTCCGACTAGTACATGCAGTGCTCAGTCCCCCGGACCAAGACTTCGTGCCCAGCTTCACTCACTGGGACTTCGTTCAACCTAACTTCCCAAGCTAGGACCTGGCTTCACTCACCAGGGTTTCAATCACCCGTCTTCACTCACCGGGATTTCCATCACCTAGCTTCCCTAGCTAGGACCTGGCTTCACTCACCGGGATTCATGTCCAGTCCCCGACCAGGACTTAAGACAGACTCATCTCATTAACCTAGACTAAAATCGGTGTCAACACCAAAATAGCAATCAGGGTCAGACTGCATCAACACTAATCAGGTATACCTTAAATGCTTTCCCAAGGAATACTCTGTGGACATCTATGGTAGATGCATACAAGGTTTCTAGGGATCTTTCAAAAATTAAATTAGGTGAACTTTTTTCAGAATTAGAATTACACGAACAGACTAACTGCAGTATGGCCGAGAAAAGTATTGATTTTCTTGCAGATAAACCCCAAGGAAAAGTCGCCAAGAAAAAGCCTCAACCTGCACCCAAGTCTGACTCAGACTCAGAAGATAGCGAAGGGGATCGACCTAAGTTGGTGCGGCTAGCTCGGGACTACTACAAGGAGCTGAAGCATCAGACCAACAGAAGAAAAGCAAGCCGACGAAAGGAAGATCCAGCTAAACCTTCAAAAACCAAACCGAATATCACTTGCTATGTATGCGACAAGTAGGGTCATTACAAATCAGAGTACCCTAATCTAAAGGAAGCCAAGAAGACTAGAAGGAAGAAGGCTCTTCAAGCCACGTGGGGCGAATCTTCCTCCGAAGAAGAAGAAGAGGCCCCACAGTCAAATCTTCTCACCTTAACCGCTTCAGAAGACATCGACACCAGATCAGAATCGGAGCCAGACGACGGAAGGCTCACAATATCGGAAAATGACCAAATAACGGTAAGAGGTTATTCCAAAATTGAATTATCGAAATTAATAGCTTACTTATCTTGTAACATGGCGAAAGCCAAAATCCGGGTCGAGTCCCTCCGACAGGAAGTAAAACTCCTGAAAGAGGAAGCTGACCCTAGATCCTTGACCGAGAAGGTTCAAGAAGGAACTCTACTCAAGTTGAAAAGCTTGAGAAAGAGAACTCCTCCTTGAAAACTCAAGTCAAGGAGCTCAGAGTGGCTTTAGAACGATTTACTTCGGGTTCCAAGGGTCTTGACATAATCCTTGGAAAACAGAAGTCCGTTCTTAATTGATTTGTGTTAGGGTATCGAACCAAGTTGAGACAACGGTCGTATTATGTTGTATTGAACCAACCTAGAGCCAAAGTTCAAGCATGGGTACCCAAGATTTGCTTGAACAACCAAGCTGGACCAAACCAATATTGGATCCCCAAGGACAAGATTCACATCTTGCCTAATCATTATCGTGGCTTTAGTCCAGGGGGAGCCAATTTAAAAATAATTTTTATAATTAGATATTTTTTTGTTAATTCTTTAATTTTATTGCATGCTTGATTGTTTATTTCTTTCTGCAAATTATTATCTTTAGACCTAGGACTGGTTAGACTAAGGACTAAAAGGATTTAATTGAAATTTGAACAACATAGTATTGGGTTGAGGTGAGATGATAGTACGTTAGGGAAGCCACTTTGGTGGAACTAGCCGAAGCTACCGATCCAAGACCCAAACTAGTTAGACCAAAATCTTTCAAGAAGTAACATGAAGATGAATTTTCAATAAAAGGCTTTGTCAAGGAAAGGGTTGATGATCCAATAAGGCTACGGCCAAAGAAGGCATAGTGCCTCGACAAGACCTGGAATCAAATTCACTTTACTATTGTCAGATTTGAATCTAACATAAATTTCAATTAATCTTAGATTCAACCACCTTTCAAAATAAACTTAAAACCTAATTATTTTTTTAAATTAATTCAACCTTTAGAAATTTAATCATACTTTTCAAATTAAAATCTTTATTTCTGTCAAAACCTGTCTCACAAAACCCATAAGGTTAACGTGATTGATAACTATAGACTGGGTGAGATGGTTAGGACCTAATTTAACTCAAATTTATCTTGCTCCACACTAATTCATCTGGTTTTGTACGTTTGTCAAGTAAAAACATTGAATCATGCAATTTAAAGCTTAATTGATTTAATTGTTGGTTGGTCAAAAGAGTCAAACCGGGTCAAAACAGTCAAACCTCGTCAAACTGGTCAATAGTCAAACCCCGGTCAACACGTGTGCCCGTGACCTGTCGGGCACCCCCAACTTTATCTTCTACCAAGACAGCTAAAGCTGTCAAACCCGACACTCCTGACCCGGGTGCCCGTGACCTATCAGGCACCTAGATCTTTGTCTTCATCCAAGGTAGTCAAATCTGCCAAAAGCTGACTACTGACTCGGGCGCCCGTGACCTTACAGGTGCCCCAATGAACACGGGTGCCCTGTGATAACTATCATTTTGTTGATTATTTTAGACTCTTAAATCCATGTTTGATCCACATTTTACATGCTTAAGTTTGCATTTATATTAGGTTTCATGAATTATCTCTATTTTAGATTTTAATTCAAATCTTTGTATATTTAAGATATTTTGGCACTAAATTTGAATATCATTTTTGTAGGTTTCAAATGATCATGGACCTAATTCAAATTGGGTCAAACTTGAGTCAGACTTGGATCCAGATCAAAGGGATCAGCATCGGGTTAATATGAGCCGTCCATTCAAGAGAACGGCTAGATCTGAGTCATTGATCAATTTCTGATCAATCATAGTTCAAGATAGAATCAATTATGACCATAGATCAAGATCTGAAAATTTCATCCAAATCAGAAGCAATCTGACCGTTGGATTAAACTCCAGATGATCTAGACCATCCATTCAAGAAAAGGGAGGATCTGAGCCATCCACCACTGATCTGGTTGATCCGAACTAAGAACAAGTAGATCAGGACCCTTGATCAGGATCTGTGGAGTTTGGTTCAGATATGAAGAGATCCGACTGTTGGATGGAGCAAAAACAATCCCAGTCGTCCGTTGCTAAGTATTTAAACTGTTCTTCTCCGCAATTCGCTGGTCGTCGCGTGTCGCAGCCTTCATCGCTAGATCCAATTTTTCTCCCTTTGTTCTTCATTTCTTCATCAATTTTGACATCGATTTCTTTGTTAGATCACGTGCGGCCACATCAACCTAGTTGTCTTCAAGATTTCAGATCGCGGAGGTAAGATTTCCAGTTGGTTTCGCTAATTGATTGCGTTTTTGGAAGCTTAGGTGAGGGTGTTGCCGAAGCTCTGTTTTCATCGGTCGATCCATTGCCGATCGCCGGATTTCAGTCGTTCAAAGATGCTGTCGGAGTTGTAGAGGGGTTCTCGAAAGCTTCTGATGGTCTCTTCGAATCGATCGTCATCCAGCTGATTGAGATGGAGGAAATCGCGAAGTGACTTCAGCTACTGATCGTTCTCTCCGATCGATCAGAGACTCATCTGATCGGATCCCAGTCCGATCAGGGGAAGATCTGATCGGTCCAGAGACCGATCAGGAAGACCAACATGCGCCAAACAATTACGAGCTGACTTGGGAGTTCTCCTTCAATGGTTTTTGAGCTAGGGGGTTCATAGCTCATCCTTCGTGTGACGGCGAAGGGAAGTTTTGGATACAAACTAATTTGATGTTTAATTTAGGGTAATTTTGTTCCAAGCATTTGTTTTCTTTAAGTTGTTATAATTGTTTCCATGACATTTCAAGCCATGTGCTTAAGCCAAGATTTGTTCTAGTTTTCTTTAATCTGCAATTTCTTTCATGCAATTTATTACCTGCAATTAGCTCTTTAAGTTCAATTCTCTAGTTTGGCTTTAATTGTTTAGTTGCTCATCTCGTTAAGTTCTTTAAGTTTAGTTCGTGCAACTTCTTAATTCATTACCTTGATTAGTTAATTCTACTTTGTTCTAAATTGCTATTTCATATCGTCAATTCCTTACCACAAAAACCTCATTTTATCTAGAAAACCCAAACATCAAACGACAAATAAACCTGCAAGCTCGAGTTAAACATTCATTCAACTAGTCCTTGGAAAATACGACCTGAGACCCCTCTACTACATTTTAAGCTTTGTTAGCCAAAGGGTTTTCAGTTTTATAAATATCTAAATTTGAGTGCTCATCATGACACCAGTATTGGGCACCATCAAATTTTTGGTGACGTTGCCGGGGAATAACTAGTTGAGTTTGTTTAATTTGAGCTTGTGTTTAATAATTATATTCTTTGGTTCCATTTTACTTGCTTTATCTTTTTGTATACGGTTGCTGCCATTTTTGTTTGTTTTGTGACAGGACTGCAGGTTCAAAATGTTTTCAAATGAACAAATAGAGATCAAAAGTTCATTGTTGGAGTTAAAATGTTTGGTGAAGCTAATGGAATGCCAACAAAGAACAAATGCTTATTCATCTACTTACCAGCAGCCGTGTCAACAGTTTCAGCAGCAAAACCAATATTTTCAGCAGTCCCACTCAAATTTTTAGCAACCAAATTATCAATTTCAACAAGGGCAGCAATAATTTCAGCCTTTCCAACAATTTCAGCAGCCCTATTCAAATTTTTAGCAGAATTAACCTTTCAATCAGCCACCACAGCAATTTCAACCATAATTCCAGAATTTCAGCAAGGTTGCAATCCAAATCTTCAGTAAAATTTTCCACCATTTCAGCAGCCACAACAGCAGTTTTAGCAGAATTTCCAAGATTTCCAACAATCATTTCATTATGATCAGCAAGGATGTCAACCTTTGCAGCAAGTTTATCAGCCACAATTCCAGAATTTTCAGCAAGATTTTCCATCTTTATAGCCCCAAAATTTTCAACCTTTCAACCAACACATTCAGCAAGCAGATCAGCAATTTCAGAGTCACAATTTTCAACAACCTCCACCAAGTTGTCAAACTAACTTTCAACAACTTTAGCAGCCCAATTATTCATTTGATCAGCCCCAACAGTTTCAATTTCAGAGTTCACAGCCTAATCATGACTTTGAGCAACCTTATGCTACATTTCAAGTTCAACAGGAGTTCCACACCAATCAAGGAGACTTTGAGGATTCCAGAGAGATTGAGGCTCAACAACAAAGGCTAGAGGAGATGTTACAACAACTCATACAACAGAAAAGTTCACAACAGCAAGAGTATGATTCTACCCTTAAAGACTGTGAAAGACACCTTGAGCAAATGGTTAGTGATATGAATCAATTGCAAGCCCAAAGATCAAGCCAATTCTCTTCTCAAGCTACTCTTAATCTTAAGGGGTATGATGGTGAACTAACTTTGAGGAATGAAGAGGTTGTTTCAAGTTTAAACACTCCAAATGCTGAATTTCCTGAAAAATTTCTAGCATTCCATTTCCCCACTCAAAACAGCCCCGAAGTTGAGTTTACATCCGTTAGTAGTGACCCTAGTGCAAGTCTAAGACATTCTTCAATTGATCTTGCAATTTTGGCGGAAGAGGAAGAAGAATTCAGCAAAATCAGGGCACCTACAGCAGTGATTCCTCCTGAAATTTCCATTCAGAGTTCATTTCCAAATTTTTCAGCTCAAGAGGAGGAGTCAAAAGTCTCTCTACATTTTTCACAGCATCCCAGAGAGGAACCTCCTAGCATTAGCATGGGTATTCCAGATGAGAATGTTGAGGCAGAGTTAATTGTTGATGATGTTTCACTTGACATAGTGGGAGGAGATTTTAGCTCAGATAAGATTGAAGATGCAATAGAGACAGAGGCATTGGAGGAGATGGACAGAAAAGCTTGTGACAGCCTTGAATTTGATTCTGAAGCTTTACAGGACCCTTCTCATCTTTTACTTTGTGATGATATAGTTGTTGATGATCCTAATTTTTCTAATGTGATTGTTGCAGATATTACTGAGGGAGCATGCATTGGAAATGATTCTACAGGTGTACGGGATTGCACTGAACCCCAGGGACCACCATCATTGATTGATACATTAGAAGATTCAGGAGATAAGCCAGAAAGTGTAGGGACTTGCATGGTGGAAGCAAGAACCCAAGAATCACCTTCCTTAGTTGAGTGTGCACCAAACCCTGAGGCTGAAGTGGAGTATTTACATGACCAGGAGGAAGCAATAGTCACATCTACTCTTGTAGAACCTCCAGGTATTTTTTTAACATGATCAGGTAAGTATTTCTCCTCATTATTTAGAAAAATTCATTGAGGTACCTATTATTGGTTGTGATGAATTTCTTGATACATTCCATGTAGAAGCTGATTGTGAAAATTCTATAGAGGTGCCTAAAATTGATTTTGTTTGTTGTGATGAAATTCTTGATACATCTTTTGTAGATATTGATTGTGGAAATCTGATTGAGGAGCCTGAGATTGATTTTATTGGCTGTGATACATCTCTTGATACATCTTGTATTGAGCTTAATTGTGAAAAACTCATAGAGGTACCCAATGTTTATTTTATTGGCTGCGATGCATTGCTTAATATATCATATGTGGATGCTAATTGTGAAAATTCCATTAAGGTACCTAAATTGATTTCATTGGTTGTGAAAAATATCTTGATACATCCTATGCAGATATTGACGGTAAAAAACTGATAGAGGTACCCAAAATGGACTTCATTGGTTGTGATGAGTTTTTTGATGCATCTTTTGTAGAAAATAATTGTGATAAATTCATAGAGGTACCGAAAATTGATTTCATAGGATGTGACGCATATCTTAATTTATTTTATGTAGAGGTTCTTCATATTTCATTCCTTTCTGACCCTGCATGCGTTCGGGAGGTATTTTCTTTATATAGTTTTGCAGGATCCCGTAGGCTTCTAGAATTGATACTAAAACTTAATAGCCTACAACCTCCCGGAAGGACTTCTAAAAAGCATGCAGCGGGCGGGGTCGAATTCACTTTGACTTTTAACTGTTTACCTCAAGAATGGATTCTGAACCTTAATCATCTTCGACCTCCGGAACATACTTGTGCTAAATTGAAGAGGGAGAAACCTGTGAAATATCAGACTGATCACATGAGGATAGTTCTCCCAAGATGGATGATACGTGCTCTTTACCCAATTTGAAAGGGGAGTTGTTTTATTTTTACGCTCTTATTTCATTGTAAATATCCTTTTCATATTTTCAAGTAGTAATTTTTCTTTTAAAGTGAGTTCTTGCTAATAAATGCTAGAGTAGAGTAGAATGCATAAAAGTCATTGTAGATACCATGTTAGTCCTTTTGGCATTTTATTTCTTGCGTGACTAGGAACAAATGTATTCATCTAGATTTTCTTATATCATTTTAGAGTCCTTTGAAAGCAAATTAAATTTGATTGTTAAAACTTAGGATTTGAGCCATTGGATGAAAATTCTTGGATGCTTGAGTACTACTTAGTTATGGATTTTAAATTGATGACTTGAGATGAATTCTTTTTATCTAGTGAGGAATGGCCTAACTTTTGTGATACACACATGTGATTGTACTCTAGAACTTGCTTAGGTTCTTTCAAAGCTATAATTCTATGATTGGACCACATTTATAGAGGTGAATCATTTTGTCTTCTATCTCATATCCTTTTTGCAATTGTCTTGTTGATACACTCTTATTCTATATTTCCTTTCCCTATTCTCCATGTTCATCATGATATTTTGCATTGGACTTGGTTACTTTGATGTTTCTTGATGTTACTTTGCCCGAGACGGACAAAAGTTTAAGTGTGGGGGAGGATGCAAGCATTCTATCAAATTTTGAGGACAATTGAAATTTTTGGCAACATACAAGCAAAGGTGCCAAGTGAAGGAGTTTGTATCAAGTTTGGTTGTAAAGGTTCTGTTGAAAATGAAATGAGTTGTACAGTTCGAGTGTGAATTGAGTTTGAAAGTGCTGAAAAAGAAAAAAAAATTGAGAAGCTAGAAAGAAGCAAAAACAGAAGTGTGAGCTGCAAACAAAAATAGGAAAAAAAACAACAAGTAGCTGTGAAAAAAAAAGAAAAGAGATAAGAAAAGGGAAATAAACATGAAGGTTCAAAAGATGGTTAGATTTCTGATGTGAAGTTAAGAACAATAAGTTAGTTGGATTTCGGATGTAGTTATTGATTGAAAGAAGACAAATTCAGAAGACAGCTTCGGGAATTCTACAGAAATCAGCTTCTGTTGGAGCTCTGATCAGTCTCCAGACCGATCAGAAGCATACCAGTCAAGTCTCTGGACCTATCAGAGGCAATACAATACGATCAGAGGGAAGTCAGTCCGATCTCCAGTCCGTTCAGATGCATAGCTGACCGATCCAGTGACCGATCAGTAGACGCTGGCACACCAAATTCAACCATTTAAGAGTCATGGTTTGCTCCCTACTCCACCACAGCTCTGATTTCACTAGAAGACACCATCAAAGGGGTCAAAGTGCATCGGGATACATTTTTGAGTCTCCAAGTCTACCACTTTTTCTTACTTTTTCATATTTTCTTATCATGCTCTATTTCTTTTCCATATTTCCTTATCATATCGTTTTCTTTACTTTACCATATCTTTTTGTCATATCATATCTCTTTATTTTCTTTATCATAAGTCATAAGTATCAACGTTCATCATCTTCCTATTTCATTTCTATCATTTCATATATCTTCTTTAACATGTTCTAATAAGCTTTTGTAGATGTGGATCCAAGTCAAGAATGATGGTGGAGAGTAGATAATAAGCAAACCTATGGTAGTGCAAGAACCATGTTGTGTTTGAGTGAGCTCCACCTTAATCGAAAATGTAGAACTTAGGAAGAGAGCCACTTTAGAACTTCCCTTGCAAGGTTTTTTGTGAAATTCATCTCAATGAGTCATGATGGATGAAGTATGCTAAGTTGTTGATTTAAGGACAAGATACTAGTCCATTGAGCTTAGATTTTTGAGAATTGATAACCCTAGATAATTTCCTTTCAATTGCTTCTAACTATGATTGAGACTAATCTAGGAGGATACATCTTAGGCTTACTAGTAGCTTGTGCGAGACGCCCAAGAGTAAGTGTGGGGGAGTTAATAACTATCATTTTGTTGATTATTTTAGGCTCTTAAATCCATGTTTGATCCACATTTTACATGCTTAAGTTTGCATTTATATTAGGTTTCATGAATTATCTCTATTTTAGCTTTTAATTCAAATCTTTGTATATTTGAGATATTTTGGCACTAAATTTGAATATCATTTTTGTAGGTTTCAAATGATCATGTACCTAATTCAAATTGGGTCAAACTTGAGTCAGACTTGGATCCAGATCAAAGGGATCAAGCATCGGGTTAATATGAGCCGTTCATTCAAGAGAATGGCTAGATCTGAGCCATCGATCAATTTCTGATCAATCCGAGTTTAAGATAGAATCAATTATGACCATAGATCAAGATCTGAAAATTTCATCCAAATCAGAAGCAATCTGACCGTTGGATTAAGCTCCAGATGATCTAGACCATCCATTCAAGAAAAGGGAGGATCTGAGCCATCCGCCACTGATCTAGTTGATCCGAGCTAAGAACAAGTAGATCAGGACCCTTGATCAGGATCTGTGGAGTTTGGTTCATATATGAAGAGATCCGACTGTTGGATGGAGCAAAAACAATCTCAGTTGTCCGTTGCTAAGTATTTAAACTGTTCTTCTCCCCAATTCGCTGGTCGTCACGTGTCGCAGCCTTCATCGCCAGATCCAATTCTTTCTCCCTTTGTTCTTCATTTCTTCATCAATTTTGACATCGTTTTCTTTGTTAGATCGCGTGCGGCCACATCAACCTAGTTGTCTTCAAGATTTCAGATCGCGGAGGTAAGATTTCCAGTTGGTTTCGCTAATTGATTGCGTTTTTGGAAGCTTAGGTGAGGGTGTTGCCGAAGCTCTGTTTTCATCGGTCAATCCATTGCCGATCGTCGGATTTCAGTCGTTCAAAGATGCTGTCGGAGTTGTACAGGGGTTCTCGAAAGCTTCTGATGGTCTCTTCGAATCGATCGTCATCCAGCTGATCGAGATGGAGGAAATCGCGAAGTGACTTCAGCTACTGATCGTTCGCTCCGATCGATCAGAGACTCATCTGATCGGATCCCAGTCCGATCAGGGGAAGATCTGATCGGTCCAGAGACCGATCAGGAAGACCAACATGCGCCAAACAATTACGAGCTGACTTGGGAGTTCTCCTTCAATGGTTTTTGAGCTAGGGGGTTCATAGCTCATCCTTCGTGTGACGGCGAAGGGAAGTTTTGGATACAAACTAATTTGATGTTTAATTTAGGGTAATTTTGTTCCAAGCATTTGTTTTCTTCAAGTTGTTATAATTGTTTCCATGACACTTCAAGCCATGTGCTTAAGCCAAGATTTGTTCTAGTTTTCTTTAATCTGCAATTTCTTTCATGCAATTCGTTCTCTGCAATTTATTACCTGCAATTAGCTCTTTAAGTTCAATTCTCTAGTTTGGCTTTAATTGTTTAGTTGCTCATCTCGTTAAGTTCTTTAAGTTTAGTTCGTGCAATTTCTTAATTCATTACCTTGATTAGTTAATTCTACTTTGTTCTGAATTGCTATTTCATATCGTCAATTCCTTACCACAAAAACCCCATTTTATCTAGAAAACCCAAACATCAAACGACAAATAAACCTGCAAGCTCGAGTTAAACATTCATTCAACTAGTCATTGGAAAAATACGACCTGAGACCCCTCTACTATATTTTAAGCTTTGTTAGCCAAAGGGTTTTCAGTTTTATAAATATCTAAATTTGAGTGCTCATCGTGACACTAGTATTGGGCACCATCACCCGGCCCTTCACGGGCGCCCGTATAACTCTATATAAGCAGCATGACTCCCTCTTCTTTCCCCACACCAAAACTGAAATCCTCCTTCACTTCTCTTCTTCCCAAGGCGCCCGGACACTCCTTCCTTGTCTTCAAATGCTCTACTTCGAAAATGCCGCCCCGGTATCAATTTTATTATGCTTTTTCAAGTAATTTCCTTTTATTATTTCGCTTATTAAATGCTCAATTTTTCTTTTACATATTTAAAAAACGTCACATCTCTCAACCTAATCCAGTGGTCGAACCTAGCCCCGACCCAAGGTTCCCCAACTTGGAATTGTTTAACAAGTTTGCCCAAACAATCTATAAGCCTATAAAGACTAGCTTCCTAAATAGGTAATTCTTTACCCAATCTTGCCCCTTAGCTATGGATGCAATCAACTTCTATCAACTAGATCATCTAGTCTTTTGCACACATCCTGTGAACTCGACCCTGTGTGCAGAATTTTACAATAACCTAGTCAAAATTGATGACCTGTTCTACTCTACCACCGTACAAGGCACTCCCCTAACCATTTCTCCAACTTTATTTAATCGGTTTCTCGGACTACGACAGTCGCAGTCTACCTTTTCTTGTTATCCTCCGGCCGACCCTCCCTTCGCACCCCCCTATTCGCACATCACTCTAAACACTCTTTACTCCTATTTCTTTGGAGATGTGTGAAACCCGTTAGCACGGTGATTTCAGTCCGTTTACCTCCGAGTCCAGGATTATGCCCTCTACCGAGTTATAGTTCATTGTGTACTCCCACTCACCACTCGAGATGTCGCGACCATGCGACAATTTCACACTTTTCTACTCTACGCCATGATTCATCAGTTAGATATAGACATAGGCCTCCACATATTCCACACCATCATTTACGCATCGAGCGTATCTACTCACGATCGAGTACGTATGCCCTACTGCCATATTATCACCGCCCTTCTTCACCACCATGGTCGCGACATCACTGCTGGAGAAATCATTTCGATGACTGAGTTTGATGAAATAGAGTTTAGAAACTTCTCTTTAGTGGGGATAGACGTTTCGGCCACGGGGGTCCTATCATGGAGACGAGAGAGGGCTAGACGGCAGGATGACTCTGACGAGGAGGTGGGGGTAGACGTAGCCGATCTCGCAGCCGAGATCAATGAGCACCTACAGGAGCCTCCTCCACTGACCACCGATCAGCGCATTACACTATTGCAGACAGAGATACACAGCCTCAGGGAGGAAGTAGAAGCCTATCACATCAAGCACATGGACACCCTCCTAGCCGATCGAGAGACTAATGACGCACGATACAATGAAATGATGTCGTTGTTTCAATCTTGGCAGCCTGGCTCATTCGACCGTCCTGGCCCTTCTTCTTAGATCATTTTCAGCTATCTCGGTGTATTATAGACTATTTGACTATCCCTACTGAGTAGGGTTGACTTGTACTTGACTATAGTTTGACTTTGCTGGTCCTACTATTGACCAGATGACTCTTATACATTTATCAGATTTACTTGTTGATTACTTGCCATTTCAATTAGTATGAGAAGGCAGTTAGGGTTATGCTTAGTAAAATAGGACTGCTCTACATGTATTTTTTTTCAAAAAATTATTTTATTTCTTATCTGTTATTTAATATGATTGAAAAATTATTTTTGTCTTGAGATTTAAAATGATTTTCTGACTTAGTTTTTTTCAAAAACTTACCCCCTTCAAAACTAAGGTTTTTTCACAAATGGACTTAGCTTAGGCCTTAACCCTAGAACTGCATGCACCTATAGATCTAGAAGCCAGCATCTCACAAGCACCTTAGGATACATTTGATTGACAACCTAGACTGGGTTGAGATGCTTAGGTCTATGCCTTGATTCGAGATGCTTTAAATCAGTGCATTTGCAGTAATTGGGGCAATAAATATCAATTGAACAGTAATCAGGTTAAGTATCAAGCTTAGAAAATCTAACTTGATCAGATCACTTAACTTGACTAACCCTAGCGAAAGCTACTGTTTATGACAGTTAGTAAGTAGCTAACTGGGTTAGACAGGACCTGAAAGAGAAGAATTTAAATTGGTTTGGTCCAGTTTATGCTTAGAATTGGTTCAATACAGAAACTTTATTTTCTTTACTCTAATTTTTGCTATAATAACTCTTTTTTGATATATGGCAAAGGGGGAGAGAAAGGAAAGGAGAGAAAAGAAGTTTTTTAAATTTTAATTTTTTTAAAAAAAACTTTTATCTCCTTTTTTCAAAAAGTAAAGTAACGAAAATACTTGTTTTCAAATCTGAAGCATTTCAAAAATGAAATTTTTCTAAGTATGATATTTCTTTTAAAAAAAATCCTTTTGAAAATTTTCTAAGTGCTTAACTCAAAATCCTTTTGAAAATTTTCTAAGTGCTTAACTCAAAATTATCTTGGAAAATTTTCTAAGTGCTTAACTTAAAATTATTTTGGAAAATTTCCTAAGTATTTAAACTTAAGAATTTTTTTTAGTATCTAACTTGAAAAATCTTTCAGAAAATATTTTGTTAATAGTCAAGGACTTAAAAGTGTTTTCAAAAACCCCACTTATTTTTTAAAAACTCAGGGGGAGAATTTTTTTTAGGAGGAGGAAACTAAATATGTTTGATACATTGCTTGTTTCTTTAACTTAACTTTTTGAACCGTGTTGCCATAAATCAAAAAGGGGGAGATTGTTGGTGCAAGCAGCACCTAAGTCAAACCTGGGTTTTGATAATGGCAAAGGGTTCAGAAGTTAAGGTGTAAATGTTATCTAACATGCCTACTAAGTGTGCAGGAAAAGTCCTAGGTACACTAGGCAAGAAGTCCTAGCAAAGGGCTGGGCAAAAAAGTCCTGGTCGAGGACTGAGCAAGAAGACCTGATCGGAAGTTGGGCAAAGAAGTCCTGGTCAAGGACTGGGCAAGAAGTCCTGGCAAGGGGTTGGGCACTGAAGACCTGACCGGAAGTTGGGAAAGAAGACCTGACCGGAAGTTGGGCATGAAGACCTGGTCAGGTGGATTGGGCAAAAGTTCAATCGGAGGAGCTGGTTAACAAAAGATAAACTCTCCTGAGAGGAGTAGGTGAGGACGCGTTCCCCGTCGAGGGAACAGTAGGCGATGGTTCGACCTAGGGTTCCATTTAGGAGACCCAAAGTCAGAACCAAGACAGCTACGGCTGTAACTAATGGCTAACAAATTTGCTTGTTGTGTTTTGGAACTAACCTTGGTTGCAGGGATTTAAGGACTGGTTTTCTACAGCTAGGCGCCTCAATGGAGTGAGGCACCTTACTGTGGTTAGGCGCCTGGATGGATACAGGCGCCCAAGTGCAAAGGCAAAACAGAAGCAAGCGAAGTAAACAGCCACGAAGCCTCTGGACTTACTCAGCTCAGGCGCCTGTGAGGTCACAGGCGCCCCCATCAGCTCAGGCGCCCAAGTGGAGATGTATAAGCGCTAACCGAGCTTACGGATAAGGGTTCGCGCAGGGAAGGCCACGTGTTAGGCGCCCCCATCGTCACAGGCGCCCGTATGGGTGCTATAAAAGGGGGTTCACCCCCAAGGCTTCGACATCCATTGCTCTCAACGCTCCAAACCTTTTCGTTCAAGCGCTACGCTCTGGCAAACTCCGACTTCGAGATTCCAGCGCTGATGACGACCCTCTGCTCCGAATTTCGATCCACCTCGGGCGTCGGCAACGAAAAGTGTTACAAGTTTAATTTTCTGATCTACTTCTGTACTTAATTTGTTAAACTCTTATTGCGATTATAGAATTGCCCAAAGTAAACGATCAAGGACCGTGGGCCTTGGAGTAGGAGCCAACCGTGACTCCGAACCAAGTAAAACCGACTTGTGTTCTTGTGTGTTCTGTCATTTTCCGCTGCGTATATTCTTTAACTTTCTGAAAAAGTGTATAACGATATTCACCCCCCCCCTCTATCGTTTTCTCCGATCCAATAAGCATGACGTCTTCTGCAATGCACAAGCAACAAAATATTAGTTAGAATTAATGGGCGTCTGTAAAAAGATAAGTCTACCGAGGCTGGGACTTATGCTGGTGACTTTAGGGCTGAGTCTCGCTCGGTACATGAGTTCATCACTTTGGACCAGACCTGGGTCACTAAACTCCATGCCGGACAGGATGCTCTAGCCCGTTGATAGCCCAGATCCTGCTGGAAGTCTCCTAGCTCCGAGGGGGGGTTGGTAGGTTTTCCCTCCAGCGAATGGGGCTGAAAGGGCGCTGAGGAAGTTGGATGAAGAAGAAATGTTCCTTCCATCCCTTATGGGAGGAAGGAAGACCTCTTATGAACCTATGGCTAGGGCGAGCCATGAAATTGAAGGCCTCCTTGGACGCTTGTGTGGGGATGAAAAAGAAGTGAAAAAAGTGGGGGGTCAAAGATATGTCAAAGAGATTGAAGAGGATAAACGCTCCGCTCATCTGGGCGAAGGCGTTGGGAGTCATCTGATGCAGGGGTATGTTTAAATAGGAAGAGATACTCATGAAAAAATGTGGAAGAGGAATGCAAAGCCCTAATTCTACCTGCCCTAGGAAGAAAGTGAAAAACCCTAAGGGAGATTGATCTACCCTCGGAACCTTTACCTCTAGTTTCGCCGGAATGTCATAGGATTCACAGGCAGCTCGGAGGGTTTCTGACTTAACCCTACAGGAAGCGGATTCATACCACTCCGGTTGGTAATCCTTCTCTGTAGTCTCCTTCCTACCTTGGTCCTTCTTCCCTTCCTTACCCATGACTTCTAAGGAGAGAATGGGAGGAAGATAGAACA
The DNA here is from genome assembly GCA_024364735.1 of Boesenbergia rotunda. Taxonomy (NCBI): domain Eukaryota; kingdom Viridiplantae; phylum Streptophyta; class Magnoliopsida; order Zingiberales; family Zingiberaceae; genus Boesenbergia; species Boesenbergia rotunda. The sequence goes on from JAGFNQ010005701.1 coordinate 205,592, forward strand.
GGGAGGGAACTTACACGTGAGGAAGAAGCCTTAGTGAAAGAAGACGATAGTAGACGAGGATGAAGTGTACAAATTCGTCTAATTGACGATGCCAGAAGATGGACGTACATTTTCACCTCCCCTCTTTATAGAGGAGAAGTCACCCTCATGTGGACAATGGGAGCACGGCACGTGGACGGTGATAAACACACATCACAAGGCATCGCCGCTCCTCGAGGCCGTCGTTTGATATGGCCCTATGGCGCATATCATCAGGAGATCGCAAAGAAAGAATCCTGAACACGTGGCAAAGCCGCATTCGTGGAGGTGTTTTTTCACCATTAAGACCCCATGCGCTTTTAATGGGTGATAGACAACTATCATTGCTATGCCTCGGAATTCGTAGAGTCTTTTGGACTAATTCAAAAGGATTGTCTCGGGCTAAGGGACGAATGTTTTTATGCCTTAGACCTGACAAGCAGCCAAGGGAGAAGTAATGGATATATAAACCCACAGATGCGTAGCTTCCCTTCGTTGCACCACTGGTCTAATCAGTCAGCAACACTTCCTTCGATTAGACTTGAAGGGAGGAACTTGAAATAGGGTCGAGCATCCCAGGGTTGGCACGTCGCATAGGGAAGCTACGTGTCAGGGTCCACTGAACTTGAAGACCGAGGTCAAGCTCTCGAGAACACCTCGGGAGTACAATGGCTCGGGGGCTAGCCGGGCCTTAAGCTCCAGAGATCACCTCGGGAGGGCAGACCCCTGAGACCACCTCGGGAGGACATGCGCCCAAGAGCATCCCGAGAGAAGATACCTCGAGACCAACTCGGGAGAGCGGAGCCCAAAGGTCAATACACCAGATAACCCAAATTCAAGTAACTGTTCCTCTTTCCCGATCAGGAAAGTCGTCGGATAATTAATGTCCGCTACACGCGACAATTAAGGTCTTAATAATCATTGCGACCGTTACCTAAAAGTTATTATGTAACCGACGAGTACGGAACGTGGAGGAAAACGTGGAGATACTGTGACCAAGCCCTCAGGTATATAAAGTGCTTCGACACGCAGGTAAGGGGGTACGCTCTCTGAACTCACAAACATTTTACTTCCTCGTTGTCCTCCTGCAAGTGACCTAGATTCTGACTTGAGCGTCGGAGTGGACTCCGCCGGAAAACCCCCGGTGTGTTTCCATTAACGCTCGTGTTAATCTCGTAGGGCGTGATCTTCTTCTCCTCGTCATCTTCCTTGTGGGTTGCGCTCTGGTGACTCACCGTCCGCATAGATTCCTTTCCGGAACTATATATATATATATATATATATATATATATATATATATATCTGTGCGTGAGTGTGCGCGTGCGTGTGTGTGTGAGAGAGAGAGAGAGAGAGATTTTCTTGGGCGCCCAACATGAACAACACTCACTGCGTGTGCGTGTGAAATTTTCATGGGCGCCCAATGTGAACGACACTCACATCTCGAAATACCTGAAACAATTTCAAACACCTCAGGTGATTTGTTAAAATATGAACCAAATGCTACGGACTCGTCCCCCCCCCCCCCCCCCCTAAATCGAAGGTGCCTTCGAATTTTATGTTCCAACTAGATTATAATGTTCAAGTTAAAAATGAAGATTTATATTTGATGGAATATTATTTTTTTAAAAAAAAATTAAACTGAGACGACTCTCATACAATGGGAGGTATATGTGTATATATAAACACACACACACCCACATCACTGGCGGAGACAAGGGGGTGCGAGAGTGCGCGGAAGCATCACTTTTTCCAAAAATTACACCAATAACACTGCTTTTATATTAAAAATAACGGGTATAATTGTAATTTTCAAGTTTATTAGACTTTTTTGCAAAATTACCATTAAAAAACTAGGTCGAACCTCCTTGTTTGCATCCACGATTTCACACCTCCTTTTCGCCCCCACGGGCTGGATCGGATGGTAAGGCGCCTGGTCGATTTGGTCGAGGTCACAGGTTCGAGGGTCGCCAGTTACGCACGGGGATAAAACCCTGGTCTGCTGGCATTAATTCCCTCGACCCCAGGCGCCTCACCACACCAGTACTCACCGTGATTTACCTCCTCCGTGTTGGTCCTGGGACGGGCTGGCGGGGGCGCTGAGGGCGAGCGTTTCGCCTTTTGGTTTTTGGTTTGGACGATTTCACACCTCCTTTTGCACGGTGATACTTCCTCCTTATCATCTCTTCAAACCAAAAACCCTATTCCATCTATGTCGACATGCAAACGCGACAGCTACGGCGGTAGCAACCAAGGAGGATGAAGGAGAGCCGATTATGTTGTTTGCTGCCATCAATGAATAAGGTTTGATTTCTTTATTTGCTCGCTTGATCGCTCATAGCCTTGTTGTGCTGGTGAAGGATTTCATCTAAAGACGTCATTTTCTTAGTCGGCAGAATTAATATAGCATGAATTTTGTTATTCTTTAGAATCATCTCAGCTTTGGATTAAAGGCAAAAAATTGGCAAACTGAATCAACTGTATATGACATCAAAATCATTTTTTTTTTTTGCATATTGTTGATATATATAATATGGAACTTTGAATAATGCTTGATAATTATGTGAATTTCAATTGCAAAAAAGTTAAGTCGAAGTGAGAATATTAGTTTATGCTTGTCATTGATTAGCCCTGAGTGGTCGTGTGTCGATGGCTCGGGGAATCGGGTCGCAGGGCTACCAGCCTGCGACAGCCTCTGCGGGGTTCTCTGAGCCCGGGCGGTCATCAAGAGCTCATATTCTTCAGGCGTAACGGTCATTATGACTCGGTTGGGATCCTCCATCTGGCACTCCCGATCAGGCAGAAAGTCTCCCCTTCTAGCGCCAAATTTGTTCCTGTCGCCGAGTGAGGTGGAGTCCCCAAGAGCATAGTAGTCTCCCGAGTGTCACGAGCTACTGACGTCGACTCCGGTGTTGACCCCGATCTACAAGAAAGCAACCGTTAGTAAACCCGCTGGGAAAAATCCCCGGCAAGGCCCTCCGACGATCAAGTTAGTTTCCGCAAGAGCAAGGCAAAGCAATGAACGGTGGCTGAAAACACGGTATACAGCCGGGGGAGATGACAACCCCTGTCTGAGTCAATCGTCCTTCTGTACTTGACCGAGACAGGGGCAAGGGTGCTGTCAGCTCACGGGATGGCGCCAAGCGGCGCCACTGATCTTGACACAATAAATGACGGCGTGGTGCGGGGTGCTCGGGTAGGACAAAATTATGAGATACGACGGGATGCCCGCGACGTGCATAATAAATAGGTAAGGTCTACGTCGACCCCCGTACCATGGTCATAAATGCGATGTCAGGAAGCGGATGTCGTAAGGACGGAATTAGGTGTAGATTGCCGACTGGCCGACCCGAGTGACGCCAGGTCTCTTTGAGTATCAGTCTCGAGCGACTCAGAAAGCAAATCCCCGAGTCAGAGAGGGCTCGGGTGGGGTCAATCAGCTTAAGTCCGAGTCAAATGAATAGGTGGTTGTGCAGGCGTTGATCAGGGCTTACGCAAGGGGTGATTGACAGGTTCGGGTCTCGGGCATCAGTACCTCGTGCTTGGGACCTCTACCATAGGAGTTTCGGGTGTCGGGGGGGGACGCTCGGCATCCAACTCGGGGGCTCGGGTTGGAGTGTGCCTTGCCGCTGGCTCAGTCGAGCTGAGTTGCTCACACGTGGCGGGCCTGACTTGGCCTTGGGTGGCGCCAGGCTAGCCGACCAAGTGGCACGTAAGCTAAGCCGGGATCAACAAGGTTTCCAAAACAATAAATGAGAATGCCCCAGAAACAATCAAATGAAATCTCCAACATTTCAAAAGAATTTAACACGGACTTATGTTGCTGAAGTCACAAATATCATTCTTAATTATATAAAAGACAATATATTTTCTCTTATGGTTGATGAGTGTTGAGATATTTCAGTCAAAGAGCAAATGAGAATTATTTTAAGATACATGAACAAACATAGATGTGTCATTGAAAATTTTTTTGCTATTGTGCCTGTGTCTGACACTTCTACTATTTCTTTAAAGAAGACTATTGATAAATTATTTGCAAAACATAAGTTGTCATTATCCAGATTGAGAGGTCAAGGATATGACGGGGCTTCAAATATGCGAGGTGAGTTTAATGAATTGAAGGCTCTCATATTGAAGGAAAATTCATCTACAAGGTATATCAATTGTTTTGCTCACCAACTTTAACTAGTTGTTGTTGCAGTTGCTAAAAGCAATCAAATTGTGAGTGATTTCTTCCAATATGTTATTATGATTGTGAATATTACTGGTGTTTCATGTAAAAGAAAAGGCAAGTTTAGACAACTTGAATATAACAAACTTGTAGAATGTTTGGGAAAAGAAATATTGTTAGTGGTAAAGGAAAAAAAATCAGAAATCAGTTTAAAACGACCAAAGGATACTCGTTGGAGTTCACATTATACGACTATAGTCCGTTTGATGTCTATGTGGACTCTGTTTTACAAGTCCTCAAAAATGTGTATGATGATGGTACTAATGATGATAATAGTTGTATCACCACTAGTTTGATGATAAGATGGAAAATATGAATTTGTGTTTGTGATGCATTTGATGAAATCTTTATTGGGAATCACAAATGAATTGTCGCTTGCCTTACAACAAAAGAATTAAAACATTGTATTGGCTATTAGTTTGATCACGATGAAAGTTTAATTACAATAATTACAGAAATTGATATCGTCGACAAATTTGTAGTAATCATATTATCCGAATATCGAATATGGAAGAAAATACGAGAACTCATGGTCTTAGTAGATGTAATGGGCAAGTGATTATTAATTTTCATCACTATCGTGTTGAAATTTTTTATGAGATATTATTTTTAAATATTTTATTAAATTTTAATTTTCTAATAATATTTTTTTATTCATTGTTTTATTATTTCATTATTAGGTTCTTGATTTGATGATTCAAGAGATGAATAATCGATTTTCAAAATCAAGTATGAGGTACATACTTGTATTGCTTGCTTAGATCCAAAGTATTTTTTTTTCTCAATTTAACATTGATAAGTTACTCCACCTTGTTGAACTTTATCCAGAGGACTTTTCATTAATTGATTGTGTAACACTTGAAAACCAAATCGAGACTTACATTCAAAATGTATGAAATGAATTTTCTATAATTGAAGATTTGGAAAGTCTGGCTAAATAGATTGTTCAAACTGGCAAGAATATGATTTTTCTATTCGTGTATCGTTTGATCGAGTTAGCATTGGTTTTACCAGTTGTAACTGCTTCTGTTGAAAGAATTTTTTCTGCGATAAAAATTATCAAGACTGATTTACGTAATAAGATGAGAGATGAATGAAAGTTTGAAAGTATACATACTACTTCTGTTGAAAAAAAAAATTCTGCAATAAAAATTATCAAGACTAATTTACGTAATAAGATGAGAGATGAATGAAAATTTGATAGTATACATCGAAAATGATATTTTTGACACAATTGAAAAATAAATAAATTTTATAATATTTTCTACAGATGAACACTCGTAGGATACAGTTGCCTCCTTTTATTTATATATCCAGATTCGATATAAATAATTCAAGTGTCAAAAAATAATTACCTTCAAGTGTCAAAAAATAATTACCTTATTAGAATACACGTATTTTTATATTTACATCATTATCCTTATCAATAATTACCTTCAAGTGTCAAAAAATAATTACCTTATTAGAATACACGTATTTTTACATTTACATCATTATCCTTATCAATTCAGTACTTTTATATTTCGATATATTTATTTAATAGCAAAAATATTTTTTTAACTTTTTCTTCAAGCACTCTTAGAAATTTTTATTTGAATTCGTTACTTACCCACGTTGATAACGAATGCCCATAATTATTTGTACAAATGTAAATGAAATCACCATATAAAAAAAATATTTTTTCCTACTTTATTAGGGATGCATACTTATCATTTCTATAAATCTATCCTATGATGACCCACTCAATTAAGTCGATTTTGCCCGAAAGGAAAAACAGTGATTAGAACAATTATTTTGTCAAAAAAACAAATCGTTGACATTACAAAGACTCATCCAGTCAGTAAGTTTTTTTATATGGTTTAAACTCTGAGACTCGTAGACAACTACAATCCCTAACTGTTCTCGTTTATTCCATACAAGCGGCGAGAGAACAATTTCACGGAGTATACCTGCTTGGCTCAATCCTTTCTAAGAAACACACCATGAAGTTGTTTCCATACACTATCCATTTTATTTGGCTTTTTAATTTATTGGTCGTCGTCCAAACTTCGATTAATTAAAAAAGAAAAATATGCTTAAATTGAATGTATTTCTCCAACATAACATACATTAAAGAAGTTAAGAGGCCCACAAAGATCATCATCAGTCAAAACTCTAAGAATAAAAATTTTACAATAAAAAATAACACCATCCGAAGGTGAAACTAATTAGCATAATGAAAATGAAAATTTTCAAGAATATCTTAACCCTTTAGTTAAATGAACATCGGATAATAAATTCCGTGATCCAACTAAAATTAAAACAACCTGCCGCACTGAATGGACGTAGGAGCTGCATGGATAGATCATAAGGCAGAAAACTTGCCTATTGAATTAAGAAAAGGGAACACACAAAAGATAAAATGATAGAACTAAATATCATGAAATAGAAAAAGATGAATGCTAACGAAGTATCCTTTAAGATTGGTTTGAGAATCTGCATTGATTCTTTTGCAATACCGAGGAGACCAAAAAGGCATGAGCAACAAGGGGCCATGAAGCAATACCTTATTTTCAAGGTACCTCGTGCTCCTTTTTGCTGAATATTCTTGTTGAACAAGTTCTGCAGAAGTCTCTAAAAAATTCTCCTAATATTCCTGCTGAACAAGTTCTGCAGTAGTCAGTCTTGAAGAATTTTCAACCAGACCATTAGGTTCATTGCATGTCTGATAATTATGATGGTGCAGTTAATAGATCAAGAACATGTAATTTGGTATATTGCTTTCCGAACAAGGGAAAATACATTCACACAGCAATAACAGCCTCAAAGAACTGAGAGATTTTGCTCAAAGCGTAATTTCTTCTTAGACAAGGTCAAATTCCAACAAAAAATATCATTAGTTGTGAATTTATCAATGATAAACGACCTGCCACAAGGTTAAACTACATAGCCATAGAAGATGTCAGTTTTCAGCCCAAGATGTGAGCTTGCATGTTATAAATAATATCTTTTTATCAGTAACACTTGCATATATACTAGACCCTGATAGAGGACCACTGAAGGAAGCTTAGATAAAACCTTTCAAGTACCAGACTACAAGAAATATATGTAAAGGAGCTTGGGTTATTGTAGCAAAAGTGATACGCTCTCCTGATCTTAAGCATCAGTGAGTGAATTAAATTACCTTTCTGAGAAGAGAGGTATAGAGCACTTGTACACCAGAAGCAAACAATGACCCACCGCATCTGACTGGTCAACTCTTGCAAACACAGTACAAAAAAATCAAAAATATCGGAATGAAATATGATCAACATCAATAAATGCTTGGTATTATGAATTTTAAGAAAGAGTTGTTACAATTTCCAAGACAAATGTTGATCTATATGTCATAGGGAATTAATCAAAGTGTTATAAGTTAAATACATCCCACCTTAAAGATGCACTTTATATAGTTGGTGCTGCAAAAAAGGCCTTGACATGACTATTGTTGTTTTGGTGGGTAAAGGAGACACTTTCCTTTATCAAATGCCTGCTAAACAAGATTATCAATCGCTGTCTGACATTAAGTCGCACAATGTCACGAGACTAATGTCTCACATATGGAATTACCGAATAAATGTTGTTTAGGTGTCTTCTAGCCAAATCAGATAGAAAGACATAGGTGAACTACTGCAATGCCTTGCAAGTAATTCTCTATCCAAATAGTGTAAAAAGACCAAGATCACCTTGCTGCAGTTCCTTCTGCTGCTGCTCTGCCAGTGGGTCTGGGCTCTTCATTATTCTTCTTAGACGTCTGAAATTAATATGAAACTCATGAATAGGTCACATATAGAAAAAACTATGGAAGCAATTGTTAAGCTTTTTTTTGTTGAACAGCTTTACACACCGATCTTGGGCATGTTGAGCAGGAAAAGTAGGCATGAATTCTTTTGACTTTGGTAAAGGAACCTCCTGGAACCACGGATGATTTAGAGCAGTTTCTGCAGTTATTCGCTGCGTTCATTCAGAGCAGACAAGTTAATATTGCAAACAGAGTAATATTGACATGAGGTAAAAGAATTGTCTTGGTGAAAATACAAAATATTCACGTTATTTCAGGATTTACCTTATCAGGGTTGTATGTCAAAAGTCTGTTTAATAAATCAAAACCAGCTTCAGAAAGGGTTGGACCTCCAATAAAGGATGTGGGAGGAAACTTTTCACGTAGCTTATTATACCTGAAAAAAAAAGAAATAATTTGAAAAATTAACTAAGACCAATAAAGAACACTTCACCTAATTGAGAGCCAACAAAGCAAAGCTCAGGCATAATCAACTATAGCTCTAGGACTGGAAAAGAATGGTGTCAAGATGAAGCAAACAAAAGCACACATTTTGAAGATTCATGGAATAACCAAATGAATACAAGAATAGAAACACAATACTTACGGTTGCTTGACAAAGTTTACTTTAACACCAGGTAAATTAGCAAATCCAGGCCAGATGCTTTGGTTAGGGGTACCCAGTGTCCTGAATATCTGTAAGCATGACTATATTAATGAAGATAAACATATTAACATAAAGCTAAAACTGTACAAGGTTGTTTTGAACATAGACCTTGTCAAGTTGATCACGCTCAGATTTCCCACTAAATAATGGTTCTTTTGATAGGAGTTCTGCCATTATGCACCCTAAAGACCACATGTCAATAGCAGTAGAATATTCTTTAGCCCCCAGTAGAAGTTCAGGTGCTCTATCAAGAAAATAATTAAGTATATTAGGAACCATAAATGCACAATATAAAAGAAATGATGTTATCTGATTCACATAGAAAAAGAATAATATCAAACACAGAAGAAAACAGCAAGAAGACTAGATGAAAAAATAAGCGGAGGTTAAAGATGACATGCTACATACCTGTACCACAATGTAACTACCAACGGAGTGTAAGGTTTCAATGGACTTCCATATTGGCGAGACAACCCAAAATCGCATATCTTTAGCTCTCCACGATTGTTTAAAAGAATATTTGATGTCTTCAAATCCCTGAAAGAATGGTAATTGATACATTAAATGGACCAAAAAAAAAAGGAGAGGGCAATATACATCATATTTGTCCCAACTATTGGGGTTAGCTACATGGATTTCGTCCCGATCCTTTCATTGAACTTTATGCAATGCTATATTACTAGTGATATGAAGACTAAAATATCAATAATCATAAAGATTGAAATTTGAGAATACCTATGGAGTACCCAGTTGTCATGAAGATACTTGACACCTGAAAGCAGCTGCAACATCAAGCATTTTACCTCACTCTGACTAAATGGTTGTTTCATAGTCTCCATCAGTGCTTTTAGATCATGTTCCATATACTCCATAACCATAAAAATCTTGTCAAAACCACTACCTACAACAACTTCCTTAACATCCACAATTGAAGGATGATGAAAAGATAATAAAATATTTATCTCCCTAAGCGAGGTAAGAGGAAAGCCCTCCTTCTCCTTTTCCATTTTAACTTTTTTCAATGCCACTATCTCCCCTGTTTTTTTATCCTTTGCTCTATAGACAACCCCATAGGTACCTTCATCTATTTTATTGAGCCTCTCAAACTCATCAACACTTCTACAACCTTGAAGCATGCTTATACATCTTTTAGGTGGTTGTGCTCCTTCTGGTGTCTTAGACCTACCATCTTCATCCTCAGCATCAGTGTCAAAACTTTGATTACTTGTACTAGTCTCACCACCATCAGTGCTCATATGATCATTCCTATTGAACTCAGCATCTAAACCATCATATTCATGCTCTCTTGAGTAAGATTTGGAAAAATCAACTCCAGAATTTTCTGCCATGATAGCATCACCCAGCTCAGGACTAACTGTTTTCTTATGCAAATGCTGCCCTGATGAACCAGATAATGGGGTATTTTTTATCTTTTTGGCCACTACATCCACCTTGAGACTTTCATCCTCATCATCAGAATCAATATTCCTGTCTGCCCATCTGGAGAAGGAAATACTCCTAGCAGGAACAGGTTCATCTTCAAAATCATCCAACAATTTTACATCCTGATAATTACTGGCCAACAGTGGTTGAGGTGATTCAACTGAGATATCCACATTTGAAGGTGATGTATTTGTACCAGATCGTTGAACTGCATCAATAGAATGAGATGGAACAAATCCCAGAGGCTGTGGAGGTGGTGGAGGCAGGGTATCATTCTCAATCATGGTGCTCTTACTGCTGGAAGTGACAACAGCAGACCGCTTACTATCATTCCTATCCCAAATGATTGGAGAGAGTTTTCTCTTCCTGTTATCCATGTAAGAGTTCCCATTCTCATGAATCGTAGTTCCATTATCTTTTATCTTTGAAATAGGTGCTTCCGCATCATCTGATCCACTGCCACTGGACAACTCCCCAGTCTCGCGATCCACGTCTTTGCAAGAGAGGTGGTTCAATTTCTGACTATTCTTGCTTTCTCCGCTAGAATTGCTCAAAATGGGGGAGCGATAGAAATCATTAATCACTCCCCTCCTCTTGATGTCTCCTTGAGCAACCCCAATCCTATCACGCGAATCATGGTGGGGTGGACGCGGCCCCTATCGAAACCACGATCATGTATTCGATCTCCGTAATAATCCTTCCTCCTAGAGAGCTTCGCATGCGCCTCGCGATCCCTGAACTCATAATCTCGGTACCTACTATGTCGACCAGCTGCCATAGGCCAGGGGCCAAAGAAACCCTAAAAATCGAGTGTTGGACACGAAACCCTAGATCCACAAAAGGGGCAAAGGCAACGAGAAAACCTAGAGGGGCGAATCAGAAAACCCCTAATATACCTCACAAAATCAAGATATAACTAAATTCGGCTCCAAACAATCGGAAACAGGGCGAACAACCAGAAGAGTCGATGAATCTAACGACGAACAAGCGCCGACTGAGAAGGAACCAGACGATAAGGCAGTAGATAGGAGGGAGCGCCGGGGAAACAGACCTGATCAGTGCAATCGACGATTCCGAGGGGCGACGACGGCGACGACGCGAGGTGGGTGACACCAAAGGTGAAGGCAGCCCCGCTCTTCCTCGAAGACACGAAGCAGAGGCGGTGCTTTCAATAAGATTGTTCCGACTCGGAGGCGGCCGCGAACTTCTACCACGAAAAGCGTTGGAGCTCATCAATAAGTTGGTGTACCGACAAACACCGCTCTAAATTCGTACCAAGTTATTATTGTCTTGGTTTGGATGTAAAAGGCGATTACGCTCGCCCCCAGCGCCCCCGACAGTCTGCCCCTAAGCCAAGACGAGAGGTAATACGGTACGAACATTAGACAGTTGGGGAACTTTGTACACAGGACGCCTTTGATATTATCGCAGCGTGCCCCGTGCGGCTCGAACCCAGGCGGTTAGATGTAAGCCTCTGTGCTCTAACTATCTCGGCTGCCCGTGGGGGCATTATTGTCTTGGTTTGGGCTCTGCTGGGACCTAGTTGTCCAAGATAATGAGGGTATATGCTTGCGTGAAAATTCTCGTTTTGCTTAGCGAATCGGATCTGGGTTCCAAGCTGGACATTATTATCGCACGGTTGTATCGAACCCGGTAAGTTTATCCGAATTTCAGGACATCGCAACCAGATTTCTGGAGAGATTTATAAAATAAAAAAAATTAAAAAACTAAAACATTAACCTGAGATTTAGGATTTTTAATTTCAGAATAAATTTATATTTTTAAATCAATTTTTAATAATAAATGATATAATAATATTACATGTTTGAAGTTCCAAAATAATTAAAAAATAAATTCAATGAAATTAATTATAATATTTTATTTTATGAATAAATAGTAATGATTAAAATTATATTTATTTTTTAAAAAATAAATATATTTGATAAATTAAAAATATATAAATAACTATCATTAAATTAAAATTTTTAACTTAATTAAATATTAAATGAAAATTATAAATTAAATTAAATTAAAAATCATTAATTAATTTATTAATTAAAAATTATAAATAAATTAAATTAAACATCATAATTATTTAAAATATTAAATGAAAATTATAAAGTTAACTAAATTAAAAATTATAAGTTAATTAATTTATTAATTAAAATTAATTAATTAATTAAATTAAAGATTATAATTATTTAAAATGTTAAATGAAAATTATACAAAAATATTAAATGAAAATTATATACGTGTTATTTGTAATTTAGGGTCAATAAAAAAGTTATATAGAGGTTTTTTTATTACATAAAGAATAATAGTTTTTTATGTTTGTGATGTCGATATAGCATATAAAAAATTATTAAAAAATTATTAATAATTTTAACTATTGAAAATATCCTAATAAGTATTTATATTTTTGGCATGGTATCTAGGTAGCATATTAAGAATTATAAAAAAATCTTTTTTAGAGTTTAATGGAGATGCTCTTAGTTAGCAATTGAATTATAATTCAACCACATAATTATTAAAATCAGAATAACCGAAAAGAAATAATTAGCCCTAATTAAATCAGTATCCTCTTGCATGAGTATCCTCTTGCACGAAGAATCACATATGTTCACTGATATTGAGGGCCTGATTAAAAATTTTACTTAAAAAAAATAGATTCGCTATCTTAACACCCTCGAATCGGTCCCATAATATGAAGGAAGATTTATGCAGGTACATAAACAACATGTACATGATAAAATCGAAAATATATGTTATCATTTTCTGGAGATCAATCCCTAATTATTACATCAAAAATATCATACATCAATCATCCGTGCTACGCCTGGGAATAAAAATTTTACCTCAAAAATGCACCTAGCACTCGTTATATTTATTGAATACTTCAAACTTCATTTCAAGTCGAATGATTAAATATTTCATATTGTTAAACACTTTTTAATAATCTCCATTTAAACTCACATACTTTTAGAGTTTGTGGACGAGTCCTTAAATTTTTCCCTACTTAATCTATAGTCAAACTGTTGAGCTAACCTCATTTCAATCAGGACAAAAATAAATGGAATCCAGGACGTCCCTTGTTAATTTGCTTTATAGCGCCTCAATGTACATTTTACTTTCCAAAAATATCATTATTTTTTATATTATTATAATAATTAAGGGGTGCTTGGTATATATTCGATAATGGAAATGATAATGAATTTTAATTGAAGGATTTTTAAGTTTAGTGGTAAACTAGTAGAGATTGGATTATAAAATCAAGAATATCATATTCATATTTTAATTTCGATTCTTGTGTACCAAGCATCATAAATGAGAATGAAATAAATTTCATTCTCATTCCCGCTTCTAAACCTACTTATCAAGTGCGTCCTAGAAACTTTTAACTGTTATAACATCTATATTTTAATTCTGATTAATATTAATAAATTATATTCTACTAATTATAATTTATAATTATAATTATATAATATTTTATCTTTGGTCAACATTGATATACCAATATTTTTATTTTGATGACATTGATAATATTATAATATAGTAATTATAATTCATAATTCTTATAATATGGACTTTCATCTCTGATTAACATACATTAATATCATAATATAATAATTACAAATCATAATTACTAGAATTACTATAATATAAATAATTTATTTCTAATGAATACTAATAATCATTATACTGTAATAGTTATATAATCATGATTGTTACAATTATACAAGAATAGTACTTACACAATCATAATTATTATATGTTTTGAAAGGAATCGACGTCGACGACCAATCACCAAGATTCAGCCCATGCGGATGCTGACGATAAAGGAAGAACTCACATCCTGCGAGATTAACACGAGCGTCAGGGGAACACGCTGGATGTTGTTCGGTGGAGCCCACTCCAACGCTCAAGTTGGCGCCTCGATCCAGGAGATGAAGAGAAGGTAAAAAAGGTATGCGTCAAGTAGAGAGAGTGTAACCCCTTATCGGAGGGGTTAGAGTACCTTTTATACCTGCGGCGGCTGTCTCACGAGTTTCCACGATCTTTGCCACGTCCCCCAATTGTTGGTTATAGGATAACCTTTGTAACGGTCCATGCCGTCATTAAGTTCGGACCATTGTGATAATTATGGGTCATGATGACTCCGCGATAATTGGTGAGGGTTATCCGCATATTCGAATCAAGGGGGGTCGTTCCTTAAGGCAAAATGTTTCTTGGGCTTCGCTTCCCCGAGGTGATCTCGTGGTCTTCTGGCCCGGGGGGTCCTGGGCATTTTGCCTTCCCGAGGTGGTCTCGGGGAGTTGGTTTCCCAAGGAGATCTTGAGAGTGCGTCCTCTAATTTGATCTCCAGGGCGTGTCTATTCGCAAGGGGTCTCGAGGGATCCCTTTCCCGAGAGGGTCTCGGGAGCTCCGGAAAGAGAGTCGTTCAAACTCGCTATATCTTGCCACATAGCTTCTTCAATCTATGTGTCAACCACACGGTGCTCAACCCTATCACAATCCCCTCCCTTCAAGTCTGATCGAAGGAAGTGTTGTCGACTGATTAGACTAGTGTTTGCACTGAAAAAGCTATGTCACATTGGGTCCTTGCACCCGTTACTGCTTCCTTGGCTGTTATATTGGGCCCGAGAATTGTAGAATTTACCTTAGGTCTCGAGACAATCCCTTTTTGGTTTTGTCTTCCCCAAAAAGGCTTCTATGATTTTCGAGGTACTGCAATGATACCCATCCATCCTTCATAGAGGCGCATGGCGCTCTTTAATGGCAATGAAGCCCTTCGCGAATTCCTTGCCGCCACGTGCCCTAACTGCTCTCCTCGCAATCTCTTACTGACGTGCATAGCTGTAGCAGGCTCACGTCAAGCGGCTGTTCCATGGCGCTACCCTGATGTGGCGGTTTCTTGCCGTCCGCATGCCTTGCCCATTTGCGCATATGCGGGCGACTTCCTCTGTATAAGAAGGGAAGGGGAGGCGAAGACGTTCGACCACCTTCTGGCTTCGTTGTTTGGTGAACCTCGTCTTCGTCTTCTTCCCTAAGGATTCTTTTCGCGTAAGTCTTCTGCCTCCTTCTAGTCTTTTTCCTTGGGAACCATGGAAGGTTATCGAGAGGAGTGGTATGAGTCTGCCTCTTAGAGAGTGAGGTCAGAGGCTTTGCAGGCGGCCATTGAGGCCTACTGCATTCTAGCCAAGATGGCGGTGGTGATCCCTAAAGTAAACCAGACGCCGGTGGAGTCTCCCGTAGGTTTCTTTACCTTCTTTTTGAGGCAAGTAGAGTTGGAGCTCCGCTTCCCCATTCCTCCTTTTTTTCATAAATGTGACCTCCTATTTTGATATCCCCCTTCACCAGATGGCTCCCAACGTCTTTGCTCAGATGGGCGGGGCCTACATTATCTTCAACCTCTTCAACATCCTCTTGACCTCTCGCCTTTTCCATTCCTTCTTCGTTTCGATCGGCTCGCGAGGGACTTTTAGCTTTTCAATGCGTCCCGGCCATAAGTTCTTAGGGGAGTTCCCTTCCTCGCACAAAGGGTGGAAGGAGAAGTTTTTCTTCATCCGACTACCTGCATGGCCCTTCAATCCTCTCCACTGGACGGAGGATCTGCTGACTCCTCCCTCACTAGGGAATTTTCTCCAGAGTCCATCCTACCAGCGCACCAGGAACATACTCTCCGGCATGGAGTTCAGTGGCCCAGGTCTGGTGCAGAGCGAGGAGCTCATGTACCGAGCGAGCCTTAGACCTAAAATGACACGAATTAACCCCAGCCTCGGTAAGTTCATCTTTTCCATCAATGCATGTTAGTTCTAACTGATATTCTTTTGACTGGTTATTGTAGAGGAAATCATGTTTTCGAGGGCGATGCATCGACTTATCAAGTGGGATGAAGCCAACAAGGAGGCTCTGGATCCTCCCCCAGCCGCTCCTGGTGTGCCCTCTGCTTCAGCCGAGCCCTCGGAGGGGACTGCTGAATCGTCCAGTGACCATGTCATGCCAGAGCGGGTAGAGGTTCCTGCTGCGCCTCCGCCGTTTGCTGACCAGGGGACTTTAGGTCCGTCGGTTGACCCGGAGATGGGTGTCCCTTTGGGGGATGACCCGCCCTCTGCTGCTGTCCATCCAGAGGGGGTCACAGAGGAGTCGTCACCCCCGCTACCCCATCAACATCCCAATTCTCTGGTCGGCAGAAAAGGAAGGTCCCGGAAGGCTTATGCCCTAGACCGAAAAGGTTGCGCCCCAGTGGCCCTAGCACACTTCCATCTATTTCTGAGGAGGATGTTTCACCTTCCGATGGTGAGGAAGTTATTCCTTTATCTCCCCCTTCTTCGTCGACTGCCACTCCAGAGGCAGGTGGTCAGGCCTCCGGCTCTTCTTCGGTCGACCCTGCCAAGATCACGAAGGGTATGCAAGCATTGCCCACCCCAATATCGAATGCAGCTTGACCGCCTTCGAAAAAGGCTAGATGCGATGTTGGAGGCTTCCAAGTAATCTCCCCCCCCCCCCCCCCCGGTGCAGTTGAAGGAGGTCCCTGCCGAGGGACTTTCTTCCGAGGGGACTTCTAGCTCTGAGGAGAGAGACTCGACCCTTCGTGAGCCGGGTTGACACCTCGAGATCTCCAGGAGGGGAAACCATGCGAGTCTCTGTGGGGCCTCTCACTACCCTCCGTGAGTCCATTTTGAAGGTGCGTGTTCCAGGTACATGGACTATTTTCTTGTATGCTTTATAATTCCTTAGTGCAATGGTAGGCGACGAAAGACCACCTGACAGCCGGCCATGGCTTGTACGTCTGGCCAGAGATTGAGGCCTTGGCCCACCGAGCACTGAGAGCAAGGCCGCAGCTGACCATGAGCACCGAGCGGGACTTATGCAAGCGGGGGTCAACAGAGCTCTCCAAGCGAAGGTGGAGCATTAGCTGGACACCCTGCTGGTCAGGGAGTCCTCCCTATAGAGTTCCAGGCACCGGGAGCGTTTGACGTCTAAGAGGGTTGTGGTCATCACCAACGACCTGTTCCGGGTGACTCAAGAGCGAGATCAGCTTCAAGTGAAAGAGAAGAAGTTGTCGGGGGATATCCGCCTTCTGGAGGCCTCGGGCGGGAGATTGAATGAACGTGTCAAAGACCAAGCACGCCAGCTCACCCAGAAGGAGTCTGACCTCATGATGGTGGCTGATCGCTTGTCTGACTTCGAGGAAGATCTGGCCCAGGCGCGGTTGGAAGTATGGGCCGCCTCGAACAGGCTCAAGGAGGCTCTGGCCGACCAAGACAAAATATCTGCTGAGATGGAGCAGCTAAACCGTGCCAAGGAGGCAGCCGAGGTCGAACTGTGCAACTTTTGGGCTGCTGAGGCTTCCCGTATTAAAGAGGTCGAGGCAGACTTCAAGGCTAAGTTCCTAGAGTCGGATGCATTTGGCGATATCATTGTCGGCCAGATAATGAAGCGCTTGAAGCAAGGCTTCCACGGGCCATCGACCAGCTGAGGAAGGCTCAACTTTTACCTCCGGATGCTGACCTGGATTTCATGAGCATCGACCGAGTTTGAGAAGAGCTCCCGCCCAAGGACAAAGAGTTGTAGGATTATTTGCTACCCGGGAGCTTGGCCCCGATGTACCCCTTTGGATTATAATGAAAATATTTCTTTGCCTTACTGTCCTAAGTATGCTTTTACGTTTGTCTCCTTGTTATATTTGTCTTTGTCGTGAGGACCAAGAGCATAGAAGGGCCGATTTTCTTTCCGACTCTAGGAGCCAGATTGCCGATTAAACTTCTTGAAAAATAGGCATTCCCTCTCAGCCCCTGGGGTCTCGTCCCCCGCAGCCCCTTGGGTTGGTTTTAGGGACCCAAAACCCCCTGTGACACCAGATGTCTTATGGGATTTTCGGGTTTGATCTTGAGTGTGGTTCTCCCCAAGGTAGCCTTGAAAGCCCAACTGTCAGACCCGCAGCTGTTCATCTGTGGGACCCATGTTGGCTCCTTTTCTCTATTGAGTGTTTGCGGCCTCCGAACCATCGTCTCTGGGCCCCAGGCGATCCATTGAATTGACCCATAAAGGTTTGCGAATTCCCAGACGCCGCAGGGGCATGCCAATCGATGGTGACAGAAAAGACGCAACGCTTCAGGATTGGGGTCCAATACTGCTCCTGCACCGTGCCCTCATTAAATGCGGATGGGCAACCATCTCTATAAAGGTGGAAGGCCAACGCGTTCGTTCTCCTCCATCTTTCCTACCCATTCTCATGGACCAGGATGGGAAAAGAGGTTGCAGCCTGGAGGGGACCCGGCGAGGAAGCAGGTTCACCGCCCAGAGGGGTGCGAAGCCCTGTCTGCCCAGGCTAAGTCAGGTGCTCCCCGAATCCCCTATGAAGCGCCCCACCTTCCGGTACATCCTCCATCGTCCCCCCTTCTAATAGGGTTTTTTTGCATCACTGAGGAGCATAGGAGAGATGATATCGCACCTTTCCAGGGAGACCACGGCGGAGATGGACCCACATGTTTCACCGGAGAGTCTCGAAAAGACATTACATGCTTCGCTGGGAAGCATAGCAGAGATGATATCATTTGTTTCACCCGAGAGCATCTCCTGGTGGTTCATCTCCTGTCCATCTCCGGATGGACAGTGTCTTCTGGTGGTTCATCTCCTGTCCATCTCAAATGCTCTCCCCCGCTTGATCGCTCGCTTCCCTGTGTTTTGGGCATCGGTAGTCAGTCGGGCCTGGAGCAGTTTGTCATCTGAGGAGGAGTTGTAGCTTTTGTTCCCCCTTCTCTTCCCTTTGTATTTTACAATTCATCTTTATTCTTAAATGTAAGTTGACTGTAAGAGGTAATCAGGGTCTTTGAATGGAACTATTCGCCCATGTGTACCCTAAGTCGTTCCTGTTCCTCTTTCGTTCGTGAATGGTCATGAGAAGGGAAGACCCAGAAGTCCCAGCCGCGACCGAAAATTCAAGGGTCTTGACCATAATAAAGATGGCTCCCCGCTTACCCGCCACTGGAAGATGGTTCCGAGCTAAGCGACCATGCGGGGATGCTGAAGCGATAGGGGAGAACCCGGGCAAAGGAGTGATCTCCTCTACTGGATCCACTCATTGTCAATGTATTTTCCGTAGAGATGAAGGAAAACACTTGTTACATCTTATGTGTAAGCGCTTCGAGCAGTAATAAGATATTCTGCTAGTTTCACCTTGTCTGAGGATGCTTGTTTCATATCTGGTAGATTGTGTGCTAACCTTCCGTCCTTGAGCCCCCTCCAATTCCCAATTAAAGGTGGTAGGGGTTGCGTAGATCTTGGTTGGGTATCCGCAGCATCCAGACCAAGCCTAAGTATCTCGGGAATCCGCAACACCGCGAGGCATTAGGATTTTTTCCTGGGTCGAGCGTCCGTAGCACCCAGACCAAGCCTAAGTACCCCGGGCATTCGTAGCACCGCGAGGTATTAGGATTTTATTTCTTGATTGGGATTTCGTAGTACCTAGGCCAAGCCTAAGTACCCTGAGCATCCGCAGTGCCGCAAGGTATTAGGGTTTTTGTTTTCTCGGTTGGGCGTCCGTAGCACCCAGACCAAGCCTAAGTACCCGGGCATCCGTAGCACCGCGAGGTATTAGGGTTTTGTTTCTTAGTTGGGCGTCTGTAGCACCCAGACCAAGCCTAAGTACCCCGGGCATCCACATCACCGTGAGTTATTAGGGTTTTGTTTCTTGGTTGGGCGTCCGTAACACCCAGACCAAGCCTAAGTACCCTGGGCATCTGCAGCACCACGAGGTATTAGGGTTTTGTTTCTTGGCTGGGCGTCCGTAGCACCCAGACCAAGCCTAAGTACCCTGGGCATCCGTAGTGCCGCGAGGTATTAGGGTTTTGTTTCTTGGTTGGGCGCCCATAACACCTAGACCAAGTCTAAGTACATCGTGTATCCGCAGCGCCACGAGGTATTACGATTTTTGTTTCTCGGTTGGGCGTCCGTAGCACCCAAACCAAGCCTAAGTACCATGGGCATCTGCAGCACCGCGAAGTATTAGGGGTTTATTTCTTGGTTGGACGTCCGCAGTACCCAGACCAAGCCTAAGTACCCCGGGCATCCGCAAATCACGAGTATTAGGGTTTTTGTTTTTCGGTTGGGCGTCCGTAGCACCCAAACCAAGCCTAAGTACCCCGGGCATCCGCAGCACCGCAGGTATTAGGGTTTTTTTCTTGGTTGGGCGTCCGTAGCCCCCAGACCAAGCATAAGTACCCCTGGCATCCGCAGCACCGCGAGGTATTAGGGTTTTGTTTCTTGGTTGGGCGTCCGTAGCACCCAGACCAAGCCTAAGTACCCCGGGCATCCGCAACACCGTGAGGTATTAGGGTTTTTGTTTCTCGGTCGGATGTCTGTGGCACCCAGACCAAGCCTAAGTACCCCGGGCATCCGCAACACCACGAGGTATTAGGGTTTTGTTTCTCGGTTGGGCGTCCGTAGCACCCAGACCAAGCCTATGTCCCCCGGGCATCCGCAACACCGCGAGGCATTAGGGTTTTTGTTTCTTAGTTCGGCGTCCGGAGCACCTAGACCAAGCCTAAGTATCTCGGGCATCCACAACACCGCGAGGCATTAGGGTTTTGTCAGATGTACTGGCACTTTTGTGATGACACGTTCCCACGTTCCTTTATTTCATGAATTCACTGCAAGGCAGTAAAGATTCATAGGCGAGTATATAGTATGCCACACAAATCTTACCGAGGGTGACAGGGTGGGAGATAGTTGGCCTGCTTTGGCCTCTTGAGCTTTTTGGCCCTGTCTCCTGTAAAATGTTCGCTTCCTCCGGTTAGCCTTCCTGCGCCCTCAGGTTTTTTCGGGACTCCGATCTGACTTCCCCACTGTAGCATCGCCGAGACACCAGTTGGTCCCCTTTGACTTCAGCCACTTGGTCGCCTACTGGGAATTTTATCTTCTGGTGGTAGACAGAGACCACCGCCTGAAAGACATTGAGTGTTGGGCGCCTCAAGATGGCATTGTAGGATGAGGGAGCGTCCACGATAAAAAAGGGTGTCCTCCTGGTCCTCTCAAGCATGTCGCTGCCCAATGATAGCGATAAGGTGATTTGCCCTATCAGCTATACTCGATACCCGGTGAAGTCGAACAGCAGGGTCGAGACTGGAAGTAGTTCATCCTCGTCGATCTACATCTGATCCAGAGCAGCCTTGCACAGGATGTTCACGGAACTCCCTGTATCCACGAAGATGCGCTTGACCTCATAGTTGGTGATACGGGCAAGGATAACGAGGGCATCTTCATGGGGAGCTTCCACCTCTTCCAAGCCTTTGGGTCATAGGGTCGTGATCCTGGCTCCGGCTCATCCCAATTGCATAGATCTCCAGACGCCGGGTGTTGGACTTCCTTACCCGATGGGAATCTCCTCCGGTGGATCCTCCGAAGATTACTCCCACATGTCCAGAGGGCGGGCCGCGTGTAGGGATCTTGCCCTTCCCGGGGTCTCTTTCTAAGGAAGGAGACCTGCAGGGTGCAGGCCCCCGGCTCCTTCCCCTTGACCGCGACCGAGACCGGTGTCGAGTCTCGTTTTCTCCCTACTGCCTCCGTATGGGAGAAAGGCTTCGCCGAGGGGACTTCCAGCGATACCCCGTCTTCTTCCACTTCCTCCGAGGTTTGGGGTCTGCCGCTTCACTTAATTTTTTCTTCAAGGCATGACACTCCTCGGTGGAATGTGTAATACTACCATGGAAGCCGCAGTACTTCATCAGTGGCTCTGGCTGCTCGGTGTCCACTGTCTCGACCAGTTTCCGTCTACCAGCCCACTGGTCCTTCCCCAGGCGAAGGTCTTTTCCTCGGGTTGGAGCTGGATGTTCCCCCTTTCGGACTGGGTAACGGCTTGAGGGGGGACTCCGGCTGGTTCCTTGCGACGGGCGAATTGCATCTCCTCCATGTTGACGTGCTTGACCGAATGCCCCAGCAGATCATTGAAGCTGGCGGGTGGCTTCTTCACCAGTGATCGGAAAAACTCCCCTTTTGAGAGCCCTTGGGTATAAGCGCTGACGAGGATTTTCGACGTCACACTTGACACATCTTGTGCCACCTGGTTGAACCACTGGATGTACTCCTTGAGCAGCTCTTTCAGCTTCTGCTTGAGAGCGAATAGATTGAGTATCGCCTTCTGATAGCGACGACTACTGGCAAAGTGGTGGAGGAAGGCGATTCTAAACTCCATGAAGGAGTTGATAGAACCTTGGGGCAGCCTCTGGAACCATCGTTGGGCTGCTCCGGATAGGGTGTTCAAGAACACCCGACACTTTACACCGTCGGTATACTGGTGTAGGAGTGCCGCATTTTCAAACTTACAAACATGATCCTCCGGATCTGTCTTCCCGTCGTAATCAGTAATCCCAGGCCCGCAAAACTGCTTCGGCATGGGGTCTTCTACAATCTCGGATGAGAAGGGAGTAGAGGGAGCCTTAGGGGAGGCCTTAGGTTCCTCCCTCTTCCTCTGTCCATCTTCGTGTCTCAGCGCGCTAGAGGCTACTGAGTTGACTTTCTCAATATCTCTGGGAGAGTCTCACCGATGGTCGGGGGCTGCTCCGGCGCGCCGCCCCGGTAGTGTGATGGGTCTTCACGGTTAAGGGTGCGAGATAGAGATTCTGGGGATCTCCTCCCGCACAGAAATACCTCGCTGTGAGGCGGCCTGCTTGATTTGATGTTGTTTGAGTGTCTCTTTGATGGCGTTGACCACCAAGCAATCCAATTCCTCTTTTGTCAGGACGATGGATTGTCCCGCCGACTCTGCCATCGGTGCTCCTTCTGGTGCTTTACTGGTTTCCTACAGACGGCGCCAAACTTGTTCCGGAAGGAATCAACGTCGATGGCAAGTCACCAAGATTCAACCCATGCGGACGCTGACGCTAGAGGAAGAACTCACACCCTGCGAGATTAACATGAGCGTTAAGGGAACACGCCGGAGGTTGTCCGGCGGAACCCACTCTGATGCTCAAGTCAGTGCCTCGATCTAGGAGATGAAGAGAAGGCAAAAAAGGTATGCGTCAAGTAAAGAGAGTATAACCCCCTTACCGGAGGGGTTGGAGTACCTTTTATACATGCGGCGGCTGTGTCACAAGTCTCCACAATCTTTGTCACATCCCCTAATTGTCGGTTACAAGATAACCTTTGCAACGGTCCACGCCGTCATTAAGTTTGAACCGTTGCGATAATTATGGGTTATGATGACTCCACGATAATTGGTGAGGGTTATCCGCAGATCCGAAGAAAGGGGGACCGTTTCTTGAGGCTGAATGCTTCTTGTGCTTCACTTCCCCGAGGTGATCTCGGAGTCTTCTGGCCCGGGGGGTCCCGGGCATTTTGCCTTCCCGATGTGGTCTCGGGGACCTAGCTTCCCCAGGTGATCTCGAGAGTGCGCCCTCTGAATTGATCTCCGAGGCGTGTCCAGGCCCAGGCCACTAAGGCCTGTGCCTAGGGCCCCAACAAATCTAGGGCCCACCGTCCATTATTAGTATATATATAATATTAAATTTAATTATTTTTTTTATCTGCATGCAGCCATGCAGCCCTGCGTGATTGCAATTGCCAAAAATCACGCGCCATGCAGCCATGCGTGATTGCAATTGCCAAAAATCACGCGCCATGCAGCCATGCGTGATTACAATTGCCAAAAATCACGCGTTTGCCATCCAAAAATCACACATTTGCTTCACCCAAAAATCACGCGTGATTAAATGTGATTTCTTGGAAAATTCATTGAAATACTGAATCATTGCCGAAACGCGCGTACATGCCAATTGCCAAACCAATTGCCAATTGCCAATTGCCAATTGCCAACGCATAATGAACCAATAATGCCAATTGCCAAACCAATTGCCAAATCATGCCAACGCACCAATAATTAACTTCATATTAATTATAATTATTTTATTATCATAAAAATTTCATTTAGGACTATAAAATGTCAAGGCTGATCACTTTTTTCATTCTATTTTTCTTGGCATCACTTTTTTCTTGGCATTATTGGTTCATTAGCTCAGTTTGACAGTTTTCTCAAGTGATTTTTTAAGAAGACATCCTTCTTCTCAAGGCTCAAACCTCTCTCGCTTGGTATTCGATAATAATTTTTCACTCTTTGTCTCTTTTCTTCTTCCAATCTTGAATTTTCTTCGTTTTTTTATTATTCTGCATAATGAATAATGAATAACTATACAGAAATTTCTTATTCTGCATAATGAAATTTCTTATTCTGCATAATGAAATTGTTTTTATTCTGCATAATGAAATTTCTTATTCTGCATAATGAATAATGAATACGAAATTTCTTATTCTGCATAATGAAATTGTTTTTAGTATTCTGCATAATGAATAATTGTTTTTATTATTCTCATCTAGGTCATCCATGCCAACTTTTTTTTTAGCTTTTCTATTTAGCATAATGAATACAGAATACTACTGTCTACTTCAATAATAACTGATGGTATATCATCTTTTTATCCAGGTTTTATTTTTACTTGGAAAACTATCGACCAAGTAGAGACTTATATTTTATTATTATTATTTTAATTTAAATATGTCTGCTAAAAAATATGATTCCGGGTATACAAAACGTATGAAGAAAAGAAAAATAGAAGAATTTATTCAATCTCAAAAAGGTGCACTTGATAGGTTTATTATTAATAATCAAAATGAAAATGAAAATGAAAATTTAGAGAATAACATAATTGAAAATTTAAATGAAAAACAAATTGAATTTTCATCTGAAGATAATTCTTTACCACAAAAGGAAATCTGTCAAGAATTTTTTAATGATCACAAATCTAATTCATCATATACTAATATTAACAAAGAAAATAATAAAAATTCAAAAACTGAAGATGACGTCTTAATAGATCATGAAGATAATTTTTTTAATAATATTGATGAAACTATTATTCAAAATAAATATGATCCAGCACATTGGAAAAATATAAATACAAATTTAATAGATTTATTAGTTGAAAAAGGTCCAATTAGAGAAATTAATATTTCTTTTCCAAATGATGAAAATTCTAGGCATTTTTCTATGATTCATTACATTCAAAAATTACCAAATGGAGAAAAACATGATCGAAAATGGTTAATATATTCTAAAGAATTAGATAAAGTATTTTGCTTTTGTTGTAAATTATTTAGTCAAAAATCAATTACAATTCAATTAGCAAACGAAGGATGTCGAGATTGGAAAAATCTTAGTGCCAAACTTAAAAGTCATGAAATAAGTAGTGAACATATTATAAATATGAACATTTGGTTTGATATTGAAATGAGATTACTTAAAAATAAAACTATTGATCAAAATTTACAAGAAAAAATAAATAAGGAAAAAGAACATTGGAATAATGTATTAATAAGAATTATTGCTATAGTTAAAAATCTTGCAAAAAATAATTTACCATTTCGAGGTATAAATGAGAAAATTTATCAAGATAATAATGGGAATTTTTTAGGTTTAATAGAAATGATTGCAGAATTTGATCCTATAATGCAAGAAAACCTTAAACGTATTCAAAATGGTAAAATTCATAATCATTATCTTGGTCATAATATACAAAATGAGTTAATAAATATATTAGGAAAAGAAGTAAAAAATATTATAATTAAAAAAATAAAAGAAGCAAAATACTTTTCAGTTATATTTGATTGTACTCCCGATATAAGTCATCAAGAACAAATGTCTCTTATATTAAGATGTGTAAATATTTCAACAAGTCCAATCAAAATAGAAGAATATTTTATAGAATTTTTAAAAGTAAATTATACATCAGGAAAAGGTCTTTTTGATACGCTTATTAATATAATAAAGGAAATTGAACTTGATGTAAATGACATAAGAGGACAAGGATATGATAATGGGGCAAATATGAAAGGTAAACAACAAGGCGTACAAAAGAGATTGTTAGATATAAATTCTAGAGCTTTTTATACACCATGTGGTTGTCATAGTCTTAATTTAGTACTATGTGATATGGCTAATTCTTGTCCTAGTGCTATAACATTTTTTGGTGTGATACAACGTATTTACTCATTATTTTCTTCTTCTACAAAAAGATGGAAAATTTTACAAGACCACGTTTCTAATTTAACTCTTAAACCATTATCACAAACACGTTGGGAAAGTCATCTTGAAAGTGTTAAAGCAATAAAATATCAAGCTCCACAAATAAGAGAAGCTTTATATAAACTTGCAGAAACTAGTGATGATCCTAAAACAAAAAGTGAAGCAAATTCTTTAGCAACATATGAGTTCGAAAATTTTGAATTTTTATTAGGTATGATTATTTGGTATGATATATTATTCACAGTTAATACTGTTAGTAAATTTTTACAATATAAAGATATGAACATTGCTATTGCATTAGATCAGTTAAAAGGTCTTGTTTCTTTTTTCAATGATTATAGAGAAAATAGATTCATATCTGCTATAATTTCTGCCAAAGAGATTGCAAATGAAATGAATATACAACCAAAATTTCGTGAAAAACGTGTAATTAGAAGAAATAAACGATTTGATGATAATACAATTAATGAGGTAAAACTTTCACCTGAAGAATCTTTTAAAATAAATTACTTTAATTATATTATTGATCATGCTATTTCTTCACTTCAAAGTAGGTTTGAACAATTTAAAATATATGAAGATAATTTTAATTTTTTATATGAAGTAGAAAAGTTAAAATTGCTTGATGATAATTTTTTAAAAATAAAATGTTTAAATCTTGAAAATTTTTTAACACAGAATATGTTATCTGATATTGATGGTTTAGATTTATTTTCAGAATTAAAAGTTTTAAAAGAAATAATAAATCCAGAATTAAAAACCGCAATTGAGGTATTGAATCTTATAAAAAAATTAAATTCTTTTCCTAATGCATGGATAGCTTATAAAATATTATTAACTATACCTGTTAGTGTAGCTTCAGCAGAAAGAAGTTTTTCAAAATTAAAATTAATAAAGTCTTATTTACGTTCAACAATGTCTCAAGAAAGATTAAATAATCTAGCAATTTTATCAATTGAAAAAAATATATTATCAAAACTTGAATATAAAAGTTTAATTAATAATTTGCATCTCAAAAAGCTAGAAAATTAAATTTTAAATAAAAATTTATTTTTAAATTAATATTTTATTTTTTAAAAAAATTTTAAACCCACCATTGTCGGTCCCAAGTCCGAATGAAAAAGGGTGAGGGAAAATTTTTATTTTTTAAAAAATTATTAAAGATTAAAAAATAATTTAGCCTAGGGCCTCATGGAAGCTTGAGACGGCCCTGGGCGTGTCTATCCACGGGGGGGTCTCGGGGGATCTCCTTTCCGATAGGGTCTCGGGAGCTCCAGAAAAGAGTCATTCATACTCACTATCTCTTATCACATAGCTTCTTCAATACGTATATCAACTATGAGATTCTCAATCTCATCAATTATAATTACAGTATCATAACTAAAGCAACTATGATAGCAGCTGCTATAATAGTATAAAAATTAATGACAATTTCTAAAAATAAAACGCACAAAAGTGAGATGGAGCGCTCTTTTCCTTTCAACAACTTCTTCTATGTTGTTCTTATTTTAAAACGAAATATACATGTTGGCATGTAACTTATAAACTCCTTTAAATGTATTTTTTTTTGTGTTAGCACTAAATATCAATCTTTAAATGTATTTTTTTTTTGTGTTAGCACTAAATATCAATCTTACATCGATTAATTTTAAAAATGACCCATTCATTTTCATAAAAATTTCTTATCAATTATCAAGATAAATCAGAAATAGCTCGAGCGATTCATCAACCCAGCACTGACGAATCTAAGATTTTAGATTTGGGAGATAAAATATATATTTAATTGACATGTGAAAAATAAACATGAGAAAAATAAAATAAAATTTAGTCATCCTAATTCGAGATATGTTTTTAGAAATTAAAAAAATAAAGCTTACCATTATATTGGATCATTAGATATTTGCGAAATTGAGAAGATGTCCTGCCACCATACCATTGCTTTAGGTGCGAGAGTGCAATATTTAAACATGCCTTGATGATATTTATTTAAACTTAATTAGTCTTCAAATTTGTCGACCAATTCTTAGGCTTTTGTCATGCTCATCTTAGGACCTTCGTCTTTGAAAACAGAATATATAGATTAACATGTGTTGACTATCTCTACTTACCGCCCGAGACAAGTATTTAGCCATTGATCACTTAGGCTCACTTGACTGTCAACAAGACAAGCATGTTACGTTCTTGCTTCAAGTCACATATACACTACATATTAGATATGCCTTTTCATCGCACCAAAACATTACGACTATTCATCACATGTTATAATTCTATTGTTACTTAACAAAAGTCATTAACAGTTTCTTATTTTTCTCACTTATGAGATGTTTAATATCAACAATAGACCACTTAAGAAACAAGAGAGGGACATTATCATAAGCAGGTAACTCCAATTTAACTTTCCTGAACAAAACCAAAATGGCACCTTGTAGATAATGAACAATAGTGGGGGCCGGGAAAGTGGATTACCTTGCCTTAGCCCTCTTTTGTTGAACTGATTTGCAAATTTCAAGTAATTCAATGTTGTTCATCGATCGATCAACATTGAAAAGATACTGAAAGGCAAAGGACTCAAACTTCACTAAAGAATGCACAAAGGGTTCAGTTAATTAGGACTTCATAAAGCAAAAGACAGATGACTAACAGGAATTAAGTTCCATGTTCATCCCTTGGTAGCAATGATTCAGTGTGTCCCAGTTTCATTACCTATCCTTTGAAGGCCCTGCCTAAAGATTGGGTATAAATTAAACAAAAAATGAACGATCTGAAGTTTAGAAATACCACTTTAGAAAAAGTTGTGTTAACAAATGCATATAACCATAAAAGGACCAACACTGATGTCTGCTTGAGAGATTAAATATTGTAATGATCAAACCTACAAAACTATTAAACATATGCAAAACAAAGGATCATATACAACCACCACTTCCCCACTATAGAGGGATGAAGTAAAAGAAGATTAAGAAAGGAGCTCCACTCACCTTACTTTCTCTTTATTTTCATACAGCAGGCACCAGAATATATGACATCCTACAGCTTTCATGCCATGATTTCTGCCACAATCAGACTGGGTGGCTGCCCAACCACCCTTCCATGCCTCCCTTCTCCTTCCCCCCACAGAAAAAGTGATGGACCACAGCAACAACAAAAAGAAATGAAACAAGAGAAGGACCCCCACAAAAACCTGGGCCCAGGAAGCAGGTTCCATCAATAGACTGGTTTGAAACACTCTTAAGCAACCACCAAAACACAACCAGGAGCTCATTTTCACATGGTAATGGTATACCAACTGATTTGCAAGCTCATTTAATTACCGTGGCGATCATTGCAAGCGAATTTGAAACTGCCCTTCAAATCCAGTAATGTTTGGTCCATCTGCCAAGTGAATAATTTTAAGCAACTTACTAATGGGATTAGATTTGAAGCTCTTGCCCTAACTCTAGATTTTAGAATGTAAAATGAAACAGAAAGTATATGACTTCTGAGTAGCAAATCCTATCTTCCAGTATGTTGGGTGTGTGTATCCATGAATGCGTTTGCTTGCAATTTATGTTTTTGTTTTTTAGAAAAATTCCATTTACGAGAAACAAAATTAAAACAAAGGTCAAACATCATTCCAGGTGTATAGGAATGAGCTTGATAAGCAAGAAAAACATTTGTATGCATACAATAGTAACACGCCAACTAAAATAGATAATCATCCATAATATTACCTTCTGTTCCTTATGTTTACGCTAAGGTGATGAAGCGAGAACGTTGAATGAGTTGGTGGCTCAAAGTTCCACACTCCTTAGATCATGAAGATGTTCTAAAATTTCTTGAAGGAGATGAATTCCTTTGTCTCCTTTATTCAAGGAATTGATGCAATGCTTGAGGAAGTCTCTGTCGCCCTCAAGAGCATCTAGCCTATCATAAAGGTTGTCAACCTCTTCGACAATTGCAAGATTCTGTTGATCTCCTATAGGATTTGAAAGTGTTTCAGGTGCACCATCAACTGTGTCGTCCTTAGGACATACATCATCTTCATTTGCATCGCTCAATGCATCAAAGAGAGGAAGAAGCTTCTTTCCTTGACAACCCATGCTCCTCGTTTCACCTTGCAGCTTTCTGCCTTCTTCTAAATTGTTTGAAAAACCATTCACATAATCATGCATGTCACCTTCCATTACAGATTCTGAATTTTGGGGATCTTCATCGTCCATTGTAATAAGCTTCCTTTCCAATTCCCTAAGTTGCTCAAGAATAGACAGCCTCTCTTCCTCAAAATCAGTCAATGATTCATTAAGGATGAGTAGGTGATTTGTGGTGCCTTGATCTGTTCCTGAGCTTAATAAATCATCAGCAGGAATACTTTGATGGTTTTCATCAGGGTCATCGACTAACTCATCTCTTTCATGGGTTTCAAACGAGAGATCATCACTGTCTTGAGCAGTTGACGAAACAGAAGATGCTCCATACCTTCCATTGACATGGTTTCCTATTTGTCTCCTCTCCTTCACTTCATAACGAAGCGCTTTCCTTTTATATATTTCAAGCTCCTTCTCTAACTCTTGTTTCTCCTTCTCCCTTTTCATCATCATCTCATTTAGAAGATGCAAAGCTTCCTGGTCATACTCTGATTGCTCCTCCATCATCCGCTGATATTGCAATGCTTCCATCTGCATAGTAGCTTTCTCTTCTTGAAGCCTTGTTATCATTGCCATAGTTTGGTTAGCAGCAATGGCAGCTGCACTTCTCTCTTCCTCAAGCTCAGCATACAATGTACTCAGGGTCTTTCGTTCTGCTTGTAGAGCAGCTTTAAGTTGATCTACATTCAATGTATCCCAGCCTTCAAACTCACTAGCAACACTTCCATCGGTAGACTCTGTCCCTAGTTCTCTTCTGCCGATCAAGAATCTCTTATTCATGCCATATATACCATCAATATAAGTTGGTGTCTCAGGTGCTCTCTCCTCTTCAATTTCATTGTTTTCCGAAGATACAGATATATGGCCTGCACTCCGTAAAGTAGCTACAACTGGTTCAGTCTCACTTCTAGACAAATGTGCCAACTAAGAAGACAAAGCTAAAGGAATAATCTGAAACTCTAACCTGGTTCCATAGTATTCTTCTCATTATTGTTCAAAAAGTCTTGATCTTGCATGCTTTCTGAAAGTAAAATTGGTATCTGAAGATGTTCGTCTTCAAAGTGTTGACTGTCATATATCGCACTCCCAATAGATATGCCACAATTAGTATCTGCAACAATAAATTTAATATTTCATCAGTCTATGGAATCAAGTCGAGAAAAGTTGGAAAAATATTGACAAACTCAACAACACTGAATAAGGAACATAATCAAATTGATTTTAAGTTCTTTTCTTAAGAATGAATCATCCAACCTTTTGTTCCAGAAAGATCTTTCTCACTCGTTACTATTTTGGCTTGAACATCGACATCTTCAAGTGTAATAATCGTCGTTACCTGACGAACCAAAATGAATGGATAAGCAATCAAAGATGAGCTCTGAAGGAGGAACAAGTGCAAAATCCCTTAATTAAAAGGATTCAGCCTGTTTCAATCCTTGAGTCTAGTACCTTTTCTTCTTCTGAGATATTTCCTATATCAGGAGTTATGAAACAGTGTTCAGCTCCATTTATCTCTTCTGAAATTCCTTCAATAGCTTCAGCCATCACCACAAAAATGTCGACTTCAATGCTTCCAGACCTCTGTTCTGCAGAGCTCAATGCCTTTTCCTCCTCTAAGATGCTTCTTTTATCAAGAGATATGGAGCATTGTTGATTTTTACCCATGTCTGAATAAGTATTCTCATTACTTTCATTCATTTCCTTGGAGATCAATGCCTTTTGTTCTTGAGGAATGCTCCGTGTATCAAGAGCATCAGCATTACGAACTTCTGATGCTTTCCCTTGAATGATAACTGAATTCCCATCGGCTGAAATCAATACACTTTCCTTCTCTGTAATCTCCCAAACATCTGGATCAGAAGCCACAAACCTTTTCTCTTCTGCTTCAACATCATCAAGCTGCTTCTGCTCGTCTTTACCAGGAACAGATTTAAGAGGGATCTTGGTCGTAGAATCAATCAGTTCGACCGGGACCAATCGATCCTCCTCTGCACAGGCATCAGATAACTGGATCAGGGAAGAGTCTACTTCCCCACCTTTCATGGAATCGAGAGCAGTTGTCGCATCCCCTCCGCCCTCATCCTCTTCATTCTTTTCCATCTCTTCCTCTCCAGTAAATCCGTCCAACTTCCACTCTTCCAACTTTTCACCACACACAGTGGCGTCTTTTTCAAGTTCTCGTCGGCCATCGGCCGAAATAAGCTCGATCGAATCCCTCGTCTGTTCGTATTCCGTCGGGCCCCAAGACTGCTTGAAGAGGAGGCGGGGCGAGCGGAACCTGCTCTCTAGGGCGACGCCACAGCACGAGCATCGCAGATCCTTCTCCTCCTCCTCGCTCCGCTTCATCCACGATAGCACGGCCGCAGCGTCAGCCGAACTCGACGACGTCGGGCAGCAATACTCGCACATCTCCCCGACCTCCGCGAGCCTCCGGTGGTGTTCGCAGTATCCCAACCCCGAAACCTCGGCAGCATGGTCCGAGCACACGAGGTCGCGGCAGGCGGTCCGCCTCCTCCGGCGACGGCCGCCGTCGTCTCTCTCAAAGAGGCGGTCCACCCGGGAGCAGAAGACGCAAGGCGGTTGGAGACGAAAGAAGGCAGCGAAACGGACGATGAGGTAGGCGAAGAGGCCGTTAAGGAGGAGGAGCACGATCAGCATCCACTCCAGGACAGCGTACACCAGTACCGCCGTCATCTTGTGGGTGTTCCGGTGCAAGAAAACAGCAAACTTGTCGGCTGCCATGGCTGCGTCACTTGTACCGAGAGCCTACTTCGACGAGATGGAGACGGAAGGTTGGAGAGGCTTCTAAGAAGATGAGGGAGAAGGAAATAAAGGAAAAGAAGCAAACTTGCAAGGATGCAAAGGCGAATCCTTCAAGTCGGGAAGAAGAAGAAGAAGAACAGAGAAAGCAAAAACAGGTTCTGTTAATTGCGTAGCGCCTCAAGTATTACAACACTAATCGTAGATCAATACTTAAGTAATTAGTTCAGGTTCTATTAAAAAAAAAGGAGAAATTTTCTTAAACTCACAAGTTCAAACTTAACTTTTCATACACTTCCCATTTAAAATTTTCTTTGCATGTCTCTGATGAAATTGACAAAAAATTCTTGAGTATTATTTGAAGAAAGTTGAATATAAAAAGTTAGAAATTTGAGCATGTAAAGTTATATCCATCATATCAAGAAACTGTGTACTCAATTTTCACTCTTTTATACTCACTTTTCACTCTTTTATACTCATTTTTCACTGATATATACTCAATTTTCACTTTTTATACTCAATCTATCAGGACGTAAATGTAAAAAATTTATCAAATAGGAAATGGAAGCAAAAATCAAATAGAGATTAGGGAGTTTTTTGTAATTTACCTTTAAAAAAACGATATCCATTATCTCTCCAAATTAATTCAGATTACATGACCAAATAAAATTATGTCATCAATTTTCAAAAATTAATCTCTGATTATTATATTTGAAAAATCTACACCCATCATATAAATAATAATACTCTGTTAAGTAATCCAATATTTTTTTACTTAATGAAGTAATCATAAAGCATCGTAAAACAAATTGCATTGTTGCCGGGACATTGGAGGACAATTTCAACCTTTTAAAAAGTCATGGTCCTCAGTCAATTAATCTATAATTTCAAATTTTAATATTAAGTGGCCCCCGATAAAATGATCGGAGAAAAAGACTTTTGAATCTTGCATCAATGAATTGACATGCGGAAAAACATATCACTTAAAATGAGAGAGTCATTATCAAACTCAGTCATAGATCTTACTACCATCGAGTATATGATAGCAACTACCAAATCCTAATCATTTATTTATAGCATGTACAATTTCATAACTAAATGAATGTTAACAGATCGAATTTGCATTTTAACAATTACAAAAGTATAGTTGTTATAGTTATTGTAGTAATTATGATTTCGTAATTATTATAAATAGACGAACATAATTAAATTTACATTGTAACCGTTATTAAATTATAGTTATTATAATGTAAATATTTTTTTGAACAGATTATGTGTTTTGATTTCGTAATTATTGTAAATAGACGAACATAATTAAATCCTGTTGGGGAAAAGTATCTTTGCAAGGAAATCCTGTTGATGTAGACAGCACCCAAGTCGAACCTGTGTTTTGATGATGACAAAAGGGCTCAAAAGTTAAGATGTTATGTTTATCTAATATGCTACTTGAGTGTGCAGATTGAAAGTCCTAGCGAAGGGCTGCTAGGAGTCAAAGACCTAGCGAAGGACTGCTAGGCACCAGGCGAAGGACTGCTTGGAACCTAAGACCCAGCGAAGGGCTGCTAGGCACCTAGCGAAGGATTGCTAGGAGTCGAAGACCTAGCGAAGGAATGCTAGGCACCAGGCGAAGGATTGCTTGGTACTGAAGACCTGGCGAAGGACAGCTAGGCACCAGGGAAAGGACTGCTTGGTACTGAAGACCTGGCGAAGGACATCTAGGCACCTGCGAAGGACTGCTGGGCCAAAGTCCAACCGGAGGAGCCGGTTGGCATCAGGTAAATTCTCCTGAGAGGAGTAGGTGAGGATGCGTTCCCCGTCGAGGGAAAAGTAGGCGTCGGTTCGACCTAGGGCTCCATTTTGGAGACCCAAAGTCAGAACCAAGACAACTATGGCTGTAAGACTCACTAACATATTTGCTCTATCTTGTTTGGTACTAACCCTGGATGCAGGACCGAAGGAACGAGTATCTGCAGCTCAGAAAGCCTCAAAGGAGTGAGGCGGCAGCTGGGTTGGGCGCCCGGAAGGACCCGGGCGCCCGGAAGGACCCGCGCGCCCTAAGTACAAGCCAAACATGAGTTCAGCAAAAATACACTTCGGAAGCTCACTAGGCGGGGCGCCCCCATGCTCCCGGGCGCCCCGGATGCCTCGGGCACCCCCTGCGTCCCGGGCGCCCCGGTCAAACCTCAGCCCGATCCTGGAGGGATAACGGCTGACCGAGACTTAACCGGATCAATTGACACGTGGGGGAGGGGGGGGGCGCCCCCAACGTTCATGGCGCCCCGGGAGGCTATAAAAAGCCCCTCGACCCCAAGGCTTCAACAATCACTTCTTCGAACGCCAATACGCTCTTCTGCTCAAGCGCTCTGCTCCGGAAACCTCCCAACTCGAGATACAAGTGCCGACGACGTCCCGCTGCTCCGAAGTACAATTCACACCGGACGTCGGTAACGAAGAGCTGACTTTTTAGGTTTACTGTACTACTATTGTAACATCCTTCTGTAAACCTTTTTGCGCATATATAGAATTGCCCGCAGTAAACGGTCAACGACCGTGGGCCTTGGAGTAGGAGCCGACCACGACTCCGGACCAAGTAAAATCTTGGTGTTTGTGTGTTGTTTAGTTTTAAGTTTTCCGTTGCGTATTCTCTTTTTCAATCCGAAACGACTTACGATATTCACCCCCCTCTATCGTTTTCTCTCGATCCAACAAGTGGTATCAGAGCGGGGAAGCTCAAATTTGGTGCAACCACCAGTTTGAGAATTATTCGGATTTTTCTTCGAATTATTTCTTTTCTTCTTTTTCGAATTTTTATCGTTAATCGAGACCGGTGCAACACCCCTCGATAATTATTTTTCTTTATCTCGCACTACTAATCCAAGACCAAGTCTTGGGACAGAGTTTTTCTTTCTTTTCTCTCTTTTTCAGATAAACTCCGTAATGGTCATGCAAGAAGGCTTTAGCACTGCAAGACCACCGCTCTTCAGTGGGGAGGACTTCTCTTACTGGAAGAACAGAATGGAGGTCCACCTAAAAACTCAGGTGGACATGCGGATAATCATCTAGTCTGGACTGGAAATACCAACGAATGCTGATGGAGTACAACAATCTTACACTGAATGGGGCGCTGCACTCAAAAAGAAAATTGAAGCCGATGCCAAAGCGACCCAAACACTCCAATACGGCCTAACAAAAGAGGAGCTGAACCGGGTGGGTCCATTCAACAGCGCCAAAGAACTCTGGGGTAAGCTGATCGAACTACACGAAGGAACCCTCCGACACCCGAATCAGCAAGAGGGACCTTCTGCTGAACAAGCTGTACACCATCAAGATGAACGAAGGTGAATCAGCAGCTCAGCTCCACGCCAGAATTCAGGAGCTAATGAACGGTCTACACACCATTGGTCACAAGGTAGAAAACCGTGACCTAATAAGGTACGCCCTTAACGCTTTCCCAAGAAACACCATGTGGGCATCTATGGTAGATGCTTCAAGTTAGATGAACTTTTTTCTGAACTCGAATTACATGAACAGACTAACTGCAATCTGGTCGAGAAAGACATTGCCTTTGTTGTAGGTAAAGCTGGAAAGACAACCAAGAAGAAGCCTCAACCTGCACCCGAGTCTGATTCAGATTCAGACTTAGAAGACAGCGAGGGAAATCGGCCTAAGTTGGTTCGGCTAGACCGGGACTACTACAAAGAGCTAAAAAACCAGACCAACAAAAGAAAAGCCAGCCGAAGAAAGGAAGAACTAGCTGAACCTCAAATGAAAAGAACAAACCCAACGTGACCTATTACGAGTGCAAGAAGAAGGGCCACTACACAACTGAATGCCCCAACCTGAAGGAAACAAAGAAGACAAGAAAGAAGAAGGCACTTCAGGCAACGTGGGACGAGTCCTCCTCCTCCGAAGAAGAAGAGGTCCCACAGTCGAACCTGCTCGCACTAACCGCCTCAGAAGAAATCGAGACCGAGTCAGAGTCGGAGCCGGACGACGGCAAACTTACGTTCTCAGAGGACGGCGAAATAACTGTAAGTGGATTTTCAAGAAATCAATTAAATGAATTAATTTCCTATCTTTCTCGAGATTTGACGAAAGCTAAACTCCGAGTCGAATCTCTCCGACAGGAAGTAAAACTCCTGAAAGAGAGAGTTGACTCTAGATCCTTAACTAAGAAGGTTCAAGAAGGAACCTCTACTCAAGTTGAAAAACTTGAGAAAGAGAACTCCTCCTTGAAAACTCAAGTTAAGGACCTTAGATCAGCTTTAGAACGATTCACTTCTGGTTCCAAGGGTCTTGACATGATTCTTGGAAAATAGAAGTCGGTTCTAAATCGATCCGGACTAGGCTATAGAACCAAATCTAGACAAAGATCCTACTATGCTGTACTAAACCAGTCTAGACCTAAAGTTCAGGCACGGGTACCCAAACTGTGCCTGAGCAAACAAACTGGATCAAATCAGTATTGGATACCCAAGGACAAGATTCACATCTTGCCAAACCATTATCGTGGCTTTAGTCCAGGGGAGCCAAATTAAAAATAATATTTATTGTTAGATAAAAGTCAATTTTTGTTTGCAAATTGCATGATTGATTGTTTATTTAATTCCTGCAATTTACCATGCTTAGACTTAGGAATGGTTAGAATAAGGACTCAATCAATTAATTGAAATTTGAACAACATAGTATTGGGTGGCGGTGAGATGATAGTACGTTAGGGAAGTCAATTCTAATAAGGTCAAGTATACTCTACTTGGTCTCTTTAGACTGGTGAAATTAGCTGAAGCTACCGATCCAAGACCCGAACTAGTTAGACAAGAATTTTTCAAAAAATAATTTTGAAAATGAAATTTCATTAAAAGGCTTTGTCAAGGAAAGAGTTGATGATTCAATAAGGCTACGACCAAAGAAGGCCTAGTGCCTCGCCAAGACCTGGAAGCCAATTTTTGAAATTCAAATTCAAATTATTCTTTGTAAAATTCGAATCTAACACAAATTTTCAGTTAATTGTAGATTCAAATATTTTTTTTTCAAAATCAACTGTTTTCAAAATTAATTCAATTTTTTTAAAAATAAATCATAATTTTTCAAAATAATTCTATCTACCTGTCTCACAAAAACCCATAAGGCAAACGTGATTGACAACTCTAGAATGGGTGAGATGGTAAAATTTAACTTAATTTAGTTAATACCTGCATTATTGTTTAAATACATGTTAGAACGGAATTGACCTAATACTAGTCAAACCATGGTCAAACTAATCAAACCATAGTCAAAGTAGTCAAACCATGGTCAAAGTAGTCAAACCATGGTCAAAGTAGTCAAACTATGGTCAAAGCAGTTAAACCATAGTCAAAGCAGTCAAATCATGTCATATCACGGTCAAAATAATCAAACCATGGTCAAATGGTCAACAAGACATCAAAGTTGTCACTTCCTACTTAATCCGGGCGCCCGTGACTCCTAGGGCGCCCCTTATGAATTTCTCTTCGTTCAAGGCAGATAAACTGCCAAGTCTACTTAATCGGGGCGCCCCGGCCCTTGCGGGCGCCCCCAGGACTGGTCAAAGCAGCAAAGCTGCCAACTCATTCTGACCGGGGCGCCCAAGCCATCGCGGGCGCCCCCGAATGGCATTAGGACACTGCCAATGGCAGAAGCCCTGTCCCGGGCGCCCGGGAGCTCCCGGGCGCCCTAACCAAAACGCCTATAAAAGGCCACCCGAATCTCCTCATCTTGCCACACCCAAAATCATTCTCCTCTCCAACTCCCTTCCTTCCAAGTGACCTTGCAACCTTCTCAAGCTCTCATCCTCGACAATGCCTCCCCGAGCTGCCACCCGGTATAATCTTATTTGCATTTAAATTAATTTCAATTTCTTTAATGCAATTCCCTCATAATGTTAGAAAACGCCGAGCAAACCCCGGTACCGAACCTAGTCCCGATCCTAGGTTCCCAACTTTAGAACTTTGTAATAAGTTTGCTCGAACGACATACAAGCCTATAAAAATGAGCTACCTAAATAGACAATTCTTCTCCCAATCTTGTCCCTTGGCAATGAATGTTATAAACTTTTACCAACTCGATAACCTTGTATTCTGCACACATCCCATTAACACATCTCTATGTGCAGAATTCTATAACAACATAATTAGACAGGATGGTCTTATGTTCGTCACCACCGTTCAAGGGATACTCTTGACAATCACACCTTCACTACTCAACCGATTTCTTGGACTACGACTCTCACAGTCCACCTTTTGCTGTTACCCCCCTAGGGAGCCTCCCTTTGATGCTCTCTACTCTCACATTACCCTAGATACGCTACACTCCTACTTCTATAGGCATGCTAGAAACCGCCTGGCCAGACGATTTCAGTCTGTTGACCTTCAGGTCCAGGACTACGCTCTATATAGAGTTCTAGTCTGATGCATTCTGCCTTTATCCACTAGAGATGTCGCTACCATGCGACCATTTCACACCTTCCTCCTATACGCATTAATTCATCAGCTTGATATCGACATTGGACTCCACATGTTCCATGCAATCCTACATGCGTCCAGTGTTACCACGCAGGGGCGGGTACGCACTCCCTATTGCCACATCATCACTTCCATTCTTCATCATCACAGTCGTAACATCACCGAGGGTGAGATGGCCGCGTTGACTGACTTTGATGAGATAGGTTATAGGAACTTCTCCATAGCCGGTATAGAGGTCTCGGGTACCGGGGTTTTGTCTTGGAGACGTCAGAGAGTCGTACCCCAGATCGACTCGGATGAGGAGGTTGAAGTCGATGTCGCAGATCTGGCAGCCGAGGTTCGTGAGCACATAGACGAGCCACCACCGCTGACAATCGACCAGTGCTTCACTCAGATGCAGACGGAGCTCCACAGCCTCCGAGAGGAGGTCGAGGCTTACCACTTCGAGCAGATGGACGCTCGAAGAGTCGATCGAGAAGTAGATGACACTCGATACACAGAGATGATGTCACTACTCAAAGCATGGCAGCCTAGCTCTTCTGACCATCCTGGTCCCTCCTCCTAGATTTGATTAGTATTGTACTAGTAACTGTTTGACTGCCCCTACTCAGTAGGGTTGACTCATGTTTGACTTGTATGACTGTACTGGTTCTCTCTCATACCAGCTGACTTATTGAGTTGGACTATTTGCTTTTCTTGATTATCTGATATTTATTAGGATTATGCTTAGTAGAATAGGTTTACTCTACTTTTTGATTTTCTTATTGCTTTACTTGATTTTAAAATCAGTTTATAAAAGAATTTTAAAACTGCTTTGCTTAATTTCAAAATCAGCTTTTAAATTAGTTCGAAAAATCTTTTTAGCATTTTAAAATAATTTTTCGACTTAGTTTTTTAAAACTATCCTCTTCAAAACTAGGACTTTTTCGCAAATGGACTTAGCCTAGGCCCTAACCCTAGAACTGCATGCACCTATAGATCTAGAAGCCAGCATCTCACAAGCACCTTAGGGTACTTTTGATTGATAACCTAGAATGGGTTGAGATGCTTAGGTCTTTGCCTAAATTCAAGATGCTTTAAGTCAGTGCATCTGCAGAAATTGGGACACTAAATACAATTTAAACAGTAATCAAGTTAAGTGTTAAGTTTAGAAAATCTAACTTGAACAGAACACTTTGTTGGGACCGATTGGCGAGCTAGAGGGGGGGGTGATTAGCTTCGATTCGCTTGTAGAAGATTTGTCGCGGCGGAAGACTTCAAGCAATCGCTAACACAAAGATTTACTTGGTATCCACCCCGGTCGGGTGACTAATCCAAGGATCCACTCTCCTCACACTCTCATACACTATGAAAGTCTCCTTCTTGAGGTGGAGAAACCTCTTACAAGCTTGTTACAAAGATACAACAAGAACAAAGCAAATACAAAAGAAATCTTACAAGATTTACAATGAATAAGCTCACACTTTGCTTTTCTTGCTATCTTCAAGCTTGTGATCGCCTCTAGAACTTTGGAAGTGCAGCAACACTAAGCCCCAAAGCTTCTCTTGAAATGGCGTGGAAGGAGGAAGAAGAGTTGCGCTTCAAACCTGCGTGAAAACCTTTATACCCGACGCCTAGGGTTTCTGAATCGATTACCCAATCGATTACCACGTCAGATTCTACCGTTCAACGGCTAGTTTTCGAACCGTAATCGATTACCCAATCGATTACGAGTGTCCTGAATCGATTACCCAATCATTTCAGAACCTCTCTGTTCTCTCGCGCAACCTTTGGTGATCGATTACCCTAATCGATTACCAAACCTCTTAATCGATTACCCAATCGATTAGGAGAAGGCTGAATCGATTACCCAATTGATTCAGCCACCTTCTGTCCTCTCACGCAAACCGCCCTAATCGATCCACTGATCGATTTACCCAATCGATTACTCAATCGATTGAGTCCAACCTAACTTGTGCTCACAAGTCTAGGGTTCCCTACCAAGTGTCCGGTCAACCCCTTTGACCAACTTGGATTTCTTCTGCCTAGTTCCCAACTAGGACTTAACCTGATTCCCCACCAGGTTCGCCTAACCCTCGAGTTAGGTCTAGTCTCTCGGTAGACTTCCACCTTGCCAGCCTGCCATCTCCCCGATCCAGCTGGACTTCACCTAGTCCCACTAGGTGTGCCTAGTCCCACTAGGTCTTTTTACTTGCCAGCCTGCGATCTCCCCGATCCAGCTGGACTTCACCTAGTCCCACTAGGTGTGCCTAGTCCCACTAGGTGTGCCTAGTCCCACTAGGTCTTTTTACTTGCCAGTCTGCGATCTCCCCGATCCAGCTGGACTTCACCTAGTATCACTAGGTGTGCCTAGTCCCACTAGGTCTTTTGTCATGCTAGCGTACGATCTCCCCGATCTACCTGGACTTCACTTAGTCCCACTAGGTGTGCCTAGTCCCACTAGGTCTTGTCTCATGCCAGCATACGATCTCCCCGATCTACCTGGGCTTCACCTAGTCCCACTAGGTCTTTCCCAAGTCAACCTTGACCCACTTGACTCACACATCATGACCACTCAAACATTATTATCAAACATCGAAACATACAACCATACCATAAGCTTACCAAGCTTATTAGACCTAAGCTCACCCAAGCTTAGTCAAACTAGGTCAACCCTGACCTAACCAAGATTGCACCAACAATCTCCCCTTTTTGATGTTTGACAATATGTTTGAGAAAGACTAATCCCTATTAGCCTTTCACGCTTTTTCTCCCCCTTTGACACACATCAAAAACTCTCCCCGAGAGTCTATATGGTCAAAGGCAACCCGATGAAAGTCTCCAACCTTTCATTTTAAACTAGTGCTCAACATTGAGCACTCATGAAGATTCCCAAATCTTCATCCTTAGAAAATAAAATTCAAACACA
The DNA here is from genome assembly GCA_024364735.1 of Boesenbergia rotunda. Lineage (NCBI taxonomy): Eukaryota > Viridiplantae > Streptophyta > Magnoliopsida > Zingiberales > Zingiberaceae > Boesenbergia > Boesenbergia rotunda. The sequence goes on from JAGFNQ010005701.1 coordinate 248,093, forward strand.
TGTCTTTAAGGAAGACCTTCCCCTCAAAACATGCTCTAAACCTCTATCATTGCACCAATAATGATTTTTGAGTTCCTAAACCTTTAGAAAAACTCAACTTGAAGTTTTGAGATTTTGAGATTCAAGACTTGAATCAAAATCTCTTCTTAACCCTTAAATGTTCACCAAACCATTTCCCTTTTTGATTTCACAATGAAATTTACCCAAATATACGTATAAAAGTATTTCAAGGGGTTAGGGATTGGTAGGTTTGTAACGACCCGACCCATTTGGCGGTCTCGACCGTCGACCGTCGACTGTGCCGTTACCAATACTAGGTCTTCCCACTCCTGGGCGTGGATTTTTGCCTTCCCAGGATTCGAACTCTAGACCCAGGCTTAAATCTAGTTCTTTGTGAATCCTGAACACCAATTGAGCTATAGCTCAATTGGTGTTCAGGATTCACAAAGAACTAGATTTAAGCCTGGGTCTAGAGTTCGAATCCTGGGAAGGCAAAAATCCACGCCCAGGAGTGGGAAGACCTAGTATTGGTAACGAACGGCGATCCATCGAGACCCAGGGATGGCGGTCAAAAAAGGCGTAGTCGAGGGGCGGTTTGGCGGTCGAGCGACCGGGCTACAGGTCGGGCGGACGGTTCGACCGGTCCTGGACTGAACCTGGCTCAGACGAATGGGAAGGCCCAGGCCCAAGAATATATGGGTCGGCGCGGGGGTCGCCGGGTGGGAGACGATGGGGCCGGCCAAATGGGCCGGGTCGTTACAAGGTTACTCAAAAATGGGTTAATGGACTGAAAATTGACAGTTTCAGTCTCACTAATCGATTGGTGTTGGGAACCAATCGATTACAACCTGCCTTAATCAATCAACTGATCGATTATGGCTCACTGTAATCGATCAACAGATCGACTACGCGAGCTTCTGTGCTCGCAAAAAGTTCTACCAATCGATTGGCTTATGTCCCAATCGATCACCCGATCGATTGGGAGTTTCTGATTTCTGAAAACAATTTCAGATTCGAATTTCAGAAACTCCTAAATAATTCTACAAAATTCCAAAAATCCTAAAATTTTGTGTAGACATTATTTATACCATATACTATGAAGGAAAAGTAATTTTCTATGAAAATAACCTCCTTTTTCAATGATTGACACAAAATTTGAAACCATTGAAATACTTCAATGTTTTTTATTATTTTGTATCCAATTCATTAATGATGAGTACTATCAAAAGATAGTCTTCACCAAGGTTTCCAAGATAGTTTTAAAATGTTTTTCAAAAACAATATCCAACCATGTTTCTTGGGCTAAATGCACATGACTTGTACATTAGCTTTCCCAATGATTGGAGTTCATTTAAATTCTTGTTTTGATGAACCTAAAGCTCACTAAGATGAGGATAAATCAACACCTTGAGTTTTGTTCATCTTCCTAACATCTCACTTGTTTCTAATGTGTCTCAAAAACACATACAAGTCACCTTATAGTCTTAGTGAGATGTGAATGTCATGTTCTCCTAATCTAAGGGTTCATGCATTTCTATCTAGGTATTATAAACTTTGATTATCCACCTAGGATGTCAATTAATGCCAATGCCCTTAATTTCAATAAAAATTAAATTTATGCATGATTATGACTATGCCATGCATCACATGAGAATTTTCAAAAGAAATTATAGCTAGATGATGCATGCATGACATGACATATAATATTTTCATAATAACATATGAATAATGGATTATGATGTCATGACATGTGATAGGGCATACAAAACATGGCATAATAGCAAAAAGGAAAGTACCTAGGTTTCCTATCTAAGTATTAATAACTCATCGTTAAGCCATTGATAATCCTAACTTTGCCCCTAATTTCCAAGATAATGCCAAAAGTCCCCAACTTGGCTTATCTTTGGATTCTAACCTAGTTGTGCCAACTTTATCATGTTCACTCTTCCAAAAATATAGTTTGGCACAATTTTACTCCTCCTAGAGTAAATACTTGATTCCTTCATTTTCAATGGAAATAATTCCTTAAAAACGTCCCAAAGTGTCAACTTCATCAAGGTTGGGTTAACTACCCTTCCCATTTGAGTTGACACTCCCTAGACCTATCTAGGGTGTGGCAAACACACTCTTAGGAACCCAACACCTATTGGTGCTCCTAGGGTGTTCTAGGTATTCACTAGGAATGACTTCCCTTGATACCTTCCTAAAGACTTTATTAGGTTTTTCCGAAGCCTTAGTCACCTTTGTCTTGTCTTGGTCAACTCTAGGGATGGCTTCCCTTGCAACCTTGATTTGACTTCTTGACCTAGATTGAGTTCCATACCTATATGGAACTCTATGGTAGGATGGACCATCATCCTTAGTTTTAGGTTTGTATCCCAAACCTTTCTTGCTCCTAGAAGGTCCTTGATTTCCTAAACCTAGGTTTTGAATTTTTGATCCCTTAAATAGATTTTTTATTTTCTTAAGGGATTTTTCCAATTTATCAAGTTTTGACCTCAAAACTTGATTTTCAATCATTACATCCTCAAGGCTTGGTTTTCTAGTATAGCCTCGGTGATTATTCTTCTTGGCCTTGGATTGGATAGGTCTACCATGAAATGATCTAATATTTTCCCTATCCTTAGAAGTGGTAGTCCTAGCATGGAAAGCTCTATGGTTTTCCTTAGGTTTTCCATGCCTCCTATTTTCATGATAAATAGCATTAAAATGATAATAGTTATCTCTAGCATGCATATTTTCATGATGAAAATAAGTACCATTACCTAATGGTACCTTAGTCTTATTCTTGGAGGCTCCCCTTGATTTGAGCTCCTTCCTTTTGCCTTGGTCGATTTCTTCCCTTTGGACATTGATTTCGATAATGTCCCTTTTCCTTGCATGAGAAGCACACAATGTGCTTCTTATCCTTCTTTGCCACGGGGTCGACCTCCTTTGCCTTCTCCTTGGTCTTGGGTGTCATTTGCACCTTCTTCTTGACCAATTTTGGACACTTACTCTTGTAGTGTCCTCTTTCCCTACACTCAAAGCAAATGATGTGATCTTTATTTTTACAAATTGAAATGTTTATACCTTTGCTTGTAGGGGTGGCACATGACTCTTCACTCGATCCGGAAGTAGATACTTCTTCTTTTTCCGGAGTCAATGACCTTTGCTCCCCCTCAATCCTAGAGGTGGATACTTCTTCTTCTTCTCCATTGACCTCGGATGATGATGTTGAAACCTTTTCTTATTCCGGCGTCAATGTCAAATTTTGCTCCTCTTCAACCCTTGAGGTGGAGGCTTCTTGAGCTTCATCTTCGGATGTTGAGCACCTCTCAACTTCCGAGTCCTCTTCACTTGATGAATTTTCCTCTTCGAATTTGTCTTGATTTGGTAGAGCGGAGGGAACTTCATGAAGTATTGCCAATTTGCTCCAAAGCTCTTTGGCATCTTTGAATTCTCCAATTTTGTTCAAGACGTTGCTCGGCAAAAGATTGACCAATGACTTGGTCACTTTGTCATTGGCTTCGCATCTCTTGATTTGCTCCTCATTCCATTTGCTTTTCTTGACGAGTTTTCCTTTTGAGCTTGTTGGAGCTTGAAAACCTTCAATTAGAGCAAACCATTGCTCTATCTCCATCATGAAGTAATTTTCAATCTTTGATTTCCAAAGGTCGAAATTTGCCTTGTCGAATGGTGGAGGTGCTCTTGTGTCATAGCCAAACTCCATTTTTGAAGTTGAACCCTTTTGATGATGACTTCTTGGAATTAGGGTTTCTTCCAACTTCTTCTTCTTCCTCTAGCTCTTGCCCTCTTGGCGATTAGTCCAATTAAGAGCAACCTTGCTCTGATACCACTTGTTGGGACCGATTGGCGAGCTAGAGGGGAGGTGATTAGCTTCGATTCGCTTGTAGAAGATTTGTCGCGACGGAAGACTTCAAGCAATCGCTAACACAAGGATTTACTTGGTATCCACCCCGGTCGGGTGACTAATCCAAGGATCTACTCTCCTCACACTCTCATACACTATGAAAGTCTCCTTCTTGAGGTGGAGAAACCTCTTACAAGCTTGTTACAATGATACAACAAGAACAAAGCAAATACAAAAGAAATCTTACAAGATTTACAATGAATAAGCTCACACTTTGCTTTTCTTGCTATCTTCAAGCTTGTGATCGCCTCTAGAACTTTGGAAGTGCAACAACACTAAGCCCCAAAGCTTCTCTTGAAATGGCGTGGAAGGAGGAAGAAGAGTTGCGCTTCAAACCTGCGTGAAAACCTTTATACCCGACGCCTAGGGTTTCTGAATCGATTACCCAATCGATTACCATGTCAGATTCTCCTGTTCAACGGCTAGTTTTCGAACCGTAATCGATTACCCAATCGATTACGAGTGTCCTGAATCGATTACCCAATCGTTTCAGAACCTCTCTGTTCTCTCGCGCAACCTTTGGTGATCGATTACCCTAATCGATTACCAAACCTCTTAATCGATTACCCAATCGATTCAGCCACCTTCTGTCCTCTCACGCAAACCGCCCTAATCGATCCACTGATCGATTCACCCAATCGATTACTCAATCGATTGAGTCCAACCTAACTTGTGCTCACAAGTCTAGGGTCCCTACCAAGTATCCGGTCAACCCCTTTGACCAACTTGGATTTCTTCTGCCTAGTTCCCAACTAGGACTTAACCTGATTCCTCACCAGGTTCGCCTAACCCTCGAGTTAGTTCTAGTCTCTTGGTAGACTTCCACCTTGCCAGCCTGCGATCTCCCCGATCCAGCTGGACTTCACCTAGTCCCACTAGGTGTGCCTAGTCCCACTAGGTCTTTTTATTTGCCAGCTTGCGATCTCCCCGATCCAGCTGGACTTCACCTAGTCCACTAGGTGTGCCTAGTCCCACTAGGTCTTTTTACTTGCCAGTCTGCGATCTCCCCGATCCAGCTGGACTTCACCTAGTCTCACTAGGTGTGCCTAGTCCCACTAGGTCTTTTGCCATGCCAGCATACGATCTCCCCGATCTACCTGGACTTCACCTAGTCCCACTAGGTGTGCCTAGTCCCACTAGGTCTTGTCTCATGCCAGCATACGATCTCCCCGATCTACCTGGGCTTCACCTAGTCCCACTAGGTCTTTCCCCAATCAACCTTGACCCACTTGACTCACACATCATGACCACTCAAACATTATTATCAAACATCGAAACATACGACCATACCATAAGCTTACCAAGCTTATTAGACCTAAGCTCACCCAAGCTTAGTCAAACTAGGTCAACCCTGACCTAACCAAGATTGCACCAACACACTTAACTCGACTAACCCTAGCGAAAATTACTGTTTATAACAGTTAGTAAGTAGCTAATTGGGTTAGACAGGACCCTAAAAGAGCTAATTGAAATTGGTTTGGTCTTGAATTGGTTCAGTACAGCACATTATGCAATTTATTTATCTTTTTTCTGCTATATTGCTGTGTTTTTGATATATGGCAAAGGGGGAGAGATAGGAAAGTAGAGAAGCTTTAAATTTTTTTTTCAAAATTCAAAATTTCAAAACTTTATCCTTTCTTCAAAAAGTACTTAATCTATTTGTTTTCAAAAGTACTAAGGGGGGGGGGTTTGGTTTGCATTTTCCACTCTGTTTTCATTTTCATTTTCTGTAGAAAATGCGGTTTTGTGGAAAACATGTTTGGTTTGCATTTTCCAGTTTTGTTTTCCAGAAAAAATGTAGCGTTTTCTGGAAAACTGGAGAATGAAAAAAAGTCATTTTCCAGAAAACTAGAAAATGCGGTTTTCTGGAAAATGAAAATGGAAAATGGAACAAACCAAACGCCCCCTAAGTTTTTCTTCAAAGTTTCTTTAACTTAAGCTGTTTTCAAAAATCTTTTTAAGTACTTGAACTTAAACTGCTTTCAAATCTTTTTTAAGTACTTAAACTTAAGCTGTTTTCAAAAATCTTTTTTAAAGTACTTAAACTTAAGCTGTGTTCAAAAATCTTTTTAAGTACTTGAACTTAAGCTGCTTTCAAATCTTTTTTAAGTACTTAAACTTAAGCTGCGTTCAAAAATCTTTTTAAGTATTTAAACTTAAGCTGTGTTCAAAAATCTTTTTAAGTACTTGAACTTAAGCTGCTTTCAAATCTTTTTTAAGTACTTAAACTTAAGCTGTGTTCAAAAATCTTTTTAAGTACTTAAACTCAAGCTGTTTTTCAAAAGGTTTTTCTAAGGACTTAAAACTTAAGCAGTTGTAAATTTTGCTAAGTACTTATCTTAAACTTAAGCTATGGTTCTAAGAACTTAAAACTTCAGAAGATGTTTCTTTTCTACTGACTTGAAATTTTTTAAGTGTAAATCTTCAAAAGTGCACAACCAATTTTTTTTGAAAAATATGTTTCTAAAGTTTCTTTTGAAAATTGTTCTAAGTGTTTGAAAAATTAATTCCATCTTTAGACTTAGAAATTTTTTTAAAACCCCACGAACTTTTGAAAAACCTAGGGGGAAATTCCTTCCAGGGGAGGAAACTAAACTTTTATATCATCTGTTGTGATTAACTTAAAATTTTGAATCGGGTTGCCATAAATCAAAAAGGGATATATTGTTGGTGCAGACAACACCCAAGTCGAACCTGTGTTTTGATAATGGCAAAAGGGCTCAAAAGTTAAGATGTTATGTTTATCTAATATGCTACTTGAGTGTGCAGATTGAAAGTCCTAGCGAAGGGCTGCTAGGAGTCAAAGACCTAGCGAAGGACTGCTAGGCACCAGGCGAAGGACTGCCTGGAACCTAAGACCCAGCGAAGGGCTGCTAGGCACCTAGCGAAGGACTGCTAGGAGTCGAAGACCTAGAGAAGGAATGCTAGGCACCAGGCGAAGGACTGCTTGGTACTGAAGACCCAGCGAAGGACAGCTAGGCACCAAGCGAAGGACTGCTTGGTACTGAAGACCTGGCGAAGGACAGCTAGGCACCTGGCGAAGGACTGCTGGGCCAAAGTCCAACCGGAGGAGCCGGTTGGCATCAGGTAAATTCTCCTGAGAGGAGTAGGTGAGGACGCGTTCCCCGTCGAGGGAAAAGTAGGCGTCGGTTCGACCTAGGGCTCTATTTTGGAGATCCAAAGTCAGAACCAAGACAGCTACGACTGTAATACTCACTAACATATTTGCTCTATCTTGTTTGGTACTAACCCTGGATGCAGGACCGAAGGAACGAGTGTCTGCAGCTCAGAAAGCCTCAAAGGAGTGAGGCAGCAGCTGGGTTGGGCGCCCGGAAGGACCTGGGCGCCCTAAGTACAAGCCAAACATGAGTTCAGCAAAAGTACGCTTCGGAAGCTCACTGGGCGGGGCACCCCCATGCTCCCGGGCGCCCCGGATGCCTCGGGCGCCCCGGGCTCAAGCTAACGATGTGGATAAAACTTATCCAGCCGAGAAGCCCGCTGAAAGAGTCAACCAGGGCACCCCCTGCGTCCCGGGCGCCCCCGGTCAAACCTCAGCCTGATCCTGGAGGGATAACGGCTGACCGAGACTTAACCAGATCGATTGACACGTGGGGGGGGGGGGGCGCCCCCAACGTTTAGGGCGCCCCGAGAGGCTATAAAAAGCCCCTCGACCCCAAGGCTTCAACAATCACTTCTTCGAACGCCAATACGCTCTTCTGCTCAAGCGCTCTGCTCCGGAAACCTTCCAACTCGAGATACAAGCGTCGACGACGTCCCGCTGCTCCGAAGTACAATCCACACCGGACGTCGGTAACGAAGAGCTGACTTTTTAAGTTTACTGTACTACTATTGTAACATCCTTCTGTAAACCTTTTTGCGCACATATAGAATTGCCCGCAGTAAACGGTCAACGACCGTGGGCCTTGGAGTAGGAGCCGACCGCGACTCCGAACCAAGTAAAATCTTGGTGTTTGTGTGTTGTTTAGGTTTAAGTTTTCCGCTGCGTATTCTCTTTTTCAATCCGAAACGACTTACGATATTCACCCCCCCTCTATCGTTTTCTCTCGATCTAACAAATCCAACGGGGAAGCTTAGGTAAAGGTGGAGTTTAAGGATAGATTCCATGATTTTTGCATTGTTATTGTTTCCCTAACTTAAACGGGTTGCAAATATCAAAAAGGGGAAGATTATTGGAGCAATCTAGGTGTCCTAGGTTTTGATGTTTGGTCAAAGATTTTAGTTAAGTTTATTATTATATTTGATATGCATTGTGAATGTGCAGGATACAGGTACAACAAAGAATGTCCAAGTGAGATCTTGGTAAAGGAAGACCCGACGATAAGGACCGAGGCGGAAGGAAGCTCTAGAAGGCAAGGCATGAAGGAGGGAGAGACATCTGAGAGACGCAAGGCTGATGGAGGAGGCTAGAAGGCTAACTCTAGGTTGGTCGGGTGAAGACGAGTGCAGAGTGATTGTACTTGGGGCTGAAATCCTAGGTTTAGGGTTTGGGTAGTGGGCTGCTGCTAGGAGCAGTTGACTGATAGAGGTCACAGAAAGATCAATTGATTGATCTTTTTGTGTAGTCGACTGACGTCGCCTAAGTTTGAACGTTGGACTGTAATGTTCGAATTCGACAGATAACAATCGACTGGTGTTGGCACTAGTCGACTGATAACGACTGGATCAAGAACGAGCTCTATTTAAGAGAGCTCGGTTTGACTTAGCAAAAGTTGACGAAATAAGCTTGGTTAAAGCAATTATTAGCAGTTTACAAGTGCTCAAGTGTGCTTGCGAATTTGTGACGAGGTTTCTCCACTCACAAAGAGCTACACGAGCTAGCCTGAGACTTTCCGGGGAGTCATCCACCGATGGATCAGGATCGTCCACCTTACGGACAATCGTGGAGTAGGAGTGTCATCTCCGAACCATGTAAATTGGTTTGTGTTCTTCCTTATTAGTTTTAGTTTATAGTGTATTTCGTTGCACACTAACAATTGTAGGAAGAATGAGTGAATAAGTGGGTGATTGACTATTCATCCCCCCTCTAACTGCACGATCAAGTCCCAACAATGGCTACCTAACCTCATCGGGTAGTGATCGAATATTTTTTTTCTATCTAATATATCGGGTACCTGATTATAATTATCTGAATCCAATAAAATCTGACCTGTGCTTAGACTCAACCATGGTTTAGAACTGACGATTCGCTGTCGATTCATTAATTTCTAATAGGTCAACCCTAAACTTTAACGTCCAAGAAGATTACAATTCACAATTTAAAAAAATCGATTCCCGATTCGTCACACGACTCAAAATTATTATATAAAAATTTAAAATAATAAATTCATAAATTCATTTGTCGTTGGATTTGATTATTAAAAATAATCATACAGTAAATTAAAATTATTAATTAATTATTAAATAATTAACTAATCTATAAAATCATTTACCAACCAACTATTATAAATTAACTAACAAACGAATAAAAAAAATTAACAAACGCCTCTCTTCTTTTCCTTCTCATTATTAAAAAATTAATATAATAAAAAATTATTAAATAAGTATTAAATAATTAACTAACACATAAAAATTGATAATTATAATTTAATTAGTTAGAATATTCAATATTCATTTGAGAGACTAAGTTAATTATAATTTAATTAGTTAGAATATTCAATATTCATTTGAGAGACTAAGTTTGAGTTTCAATATCAATAATTTTTTTTAACAATTATAAAAAATTAAAAAAATAGTTGAACTAGATTAATGGACTCTTGAACATTAATCGGCCTGATAAAGAGCCGGACAAGTTATGGTAGAGCCATAGAATAGTATGTTATGTATAATATTTTAATTAAAATCAAATAATTGATTTTTTAATAATAATATATTTTTTTTATATAAAATATCCAATGACATCTTTGATTTTTTTTTAAGGACATTTTTATTATTTATATAATTTAAAATGCCCTATTGTTTTTTGTCATGAAAATATGGCTCTCGAATAGATACAAAATTCGAAGTCCGGGATTAAAACTTGACAAATCAGAATATGTCCTCCTCATGTGTTAGTCAGTCTTCGTAATTTATGTTTCTCGGATCGAACGAATTTACTGGAACGCTAGGATATAAAACTAAAAATACCTTTTTATGTGATCATCTGCTAAGTTTTTGTAGAAATTAAAACGCTTTGGCCTTTGGATCCCCAACAACACGTTGAGATGCCGTGCTTGGCCGAGCCAAAGGCAGTGCCTTGCAATTGGATCCAAGGATGACGGCAGCCCCACGCTGCCCGAATCATCCCCCCTTTTCCCATTTCCATCCAGACCACAAATTCAGAAACGTGAGATTGAAGTTCAAGCGGCTCTCCGGCCGACCGGCCCTATCCGCTTCAACAGTCAACAGATATGAATCAAAGATAAACATCAACATCGATTCCACTATTGCAACTCACTTTATTCAATTAAAAAGATCCGACAAACTCTATCTGATATATAATCCACCAAGATAATAGCTCATCTGCGGATTCCATACTACCCACGAAGCAAATGGAAACACTACAGTACTGACCCATGTTTTATCATGATTATTTATTATTGGACCATGCCCAAGATTTACTCGCCCTTCCACGAAGACAGAGGCGGCGTCTCCGATTCTCTCCATGTCCCGGCAGTCGATGCATATCGATCGCCTTTCACGTCGTCGGCTGCGGCGTACGATTCAAGTTCAGCCATTTCTTCCCGTGTGAGCTTCACCGAGAGAGCTCCAATATTCTGGTCGAAGTTCTCCACCTTCGTGGTTCCAGGAATGGGGCACACATCGGGACCTTGATGGTGAAGCCACGCCAACGCCAGCTGCGACGTGGTGCATCCCTTTCGCTTTGCCATTTCATTCACGCGTTCGAAAATCAGTGCGTTTTGAGCGAGATTCTCAGGTTGAAACCTCGGCACCATCTGCGCTCGAGGAGGTTGACAATTTAAAATCATACCGATCGAGCAGGAACGAGTGATGGATGATAAGGCATGCAAAGATTACCTTTCGAAAATCATAATCGGTTAAGGTTTCAGCTAATTTTGGTCCGGAAGAAAAGAAGCCCCTTCCGAGGGGACTATACGCCACAATCCCTATGCCGAGTTCCCTGCAAGTAGGAATTACATCTTCTTCTACGTCTCTCGACCATAAAGACCATTCGAGCTGGATTGCAGTGATGGGATGAACAGCGTGTGCTCTCCTGATCGTCGAAGCAGAGGCCTCAGACAATCCGATGTACTTGATTTTCCCTTCTTCCACTAGTTTCTTCAGTTCTCCAATCTTGAATGGTCGAAATTATTTAGAGTGATGGACGAGACAGAGAAAATTTTATGGCGAAATGGTTCGTGCTCACCGTGACTTCGATGGGAAGGCGAGTGTCGATGCGATGTTGATAGTAGAGATCGATGCAGTCGATGCCGAGCCGCTTCAAACTGCCCTCGCAGGCTGCCCTGACATAGGCAGGCTCGCCGCGGATGTCGAAGTTTCCGCCGTCCAAGTTAATGCCGAATTTGGTGGCCACTTCGACCTTTTCCCTCACTCCGCCTTGTAATGCCTGCAAAAGTATACGGATTAATTTAACAACAATTGGCCATATGCATCCAGAGGAGGGAAGATGAGTGCGAGTTCAGTACCTTGCCGAGAAGGATCTCGTTGGTGTGGGGGCCGTACATGTCGGAGGTGTCGAAGAGGGTGACGCCGGAGGCGATGGCGTGGTGGATGAGGTTGATCATATCCGGCTCCGGCTTGGGAGGGCCGTACAGCATGGACATGCCCATGCAACCCAGCCCTTGCCGCGACACCTCCAGACCCTGCGAGCCCAGCTTCATCCGGCCCACAACCACCATCTTCCCTTCGCTTCACTTCCTTCCTTCCTCTGCGATGAGAAAGCTAAGTGTGCGGAGGCAGTGGATGCACCTTGTTTGCTTTATAGACTTTGGATCTGCAAGCGCAGTGGTTGATCCTCTACGCCATTTCTCCACTCATTTGCCACTTCGTCGCCGAGGGTTTGTTGACCAAGGAAGGTTCCAGGAAATTGAGATGAGTTGAAAGTTTGGAGATAAGATTTTGTCAGGTACATAATTTTATATTATCAGAACCTTCCACCGTTCCACGGAGAGTTGAAATCTAAGATCGATAAATTGTCACAATGTCATTGATTGAGGAAAAGAAAGAACGCCTCCCTTCTAGAACACTTTCTTACGGTCATCCCCATTTCACGTCAAATTGTTTGAAGGAGCGTTTTCCTACTGTTGGATCCGACTGTTTTTCCGGAGCATAGGTCAAATTTTCGCATTTCAACGTTTCTTAGATCAGAACTATTTTTTTCTCTTTATTTTGAACACTATCCTCAGGTTCATTGAGCTTAAGACGGTAAATAAGTGGCCGAATTAAATTTTATAATATTCAAATTTATTTGATAAGGTAATTGATCAAGATTGGGATGAGTAGTCTAAGATGAACACGTGGCGTGAGAAGGCTGCGTGTCATGGCTAGGAGGGAGAGAAGTGCTCGAGAGAATCCCCGAGATCAACTCGGGAGGAAATAGTCCAAGACCAACTCAGAAAAAAAGGTTCGATATCAACTTGGGCAAAGAGTGTCCGAGACCAGCTCAGACTAAGGTTCCTGAGACCATCTCAGTAAAGAGTGTCTGAGACCAACTCGGGCTGGGATTCCCAAGACCACCTCGGGAGAGTTGGGGTTCCCGAGACCAACTCGGGAAAGGTGTGCCCGCGACCACCTCGGGCACTGAGAGTTCTCGAGCTCAACTCTGAGAGCGGAGACAGAGCGGAACCTGAGACCATCTCGATAGAAAGAGGGCGAACGAGGAGAAGTTTATCGTTAATGACAATAACGATACATTTAATATAGGCGGCGACCGTTTCAAACGTCCCCTCCCCGAATAAGAATGTTGACCGACAGTTATGACCCGCAACGCATGATTTAATGTGTGCGACAGCCGTTACCAGTAGCTCCGAGTGAACGACAGCTGGCAGGCGACCACGAAGCATGAGGCGTAGGAATAGGAGAGACGATTACATCAATGTGGGAGCACCCAAAGGAAGAAAGCAACGATTATATAAGATACTTAGGCCCCTAGGTAAGGAGAGATCTTCTGAACTCTAGTATTTTGAGTCTTCTAGCTCCTACTCTATCCTTGAATAATCTCTGACCTGAGCGTCAGAGAGGGCTCCATCGAAACTCCTTCCGGTGCATCCCTTTAATGCTCGTGTTACTCTCGTAGGCGTAGACATCCTCCTTTGTCATCACTCAAGGCTACACCACGATGATTTATCATCCATGTCATTCACTTTCGGAAGTAACTAAGCCGAATCAAATTAAACAGAACTTAAAATAAATCAAATCATTAAAATTATTATTCAAGTTGAGCTTGATTCTCTTTTCATGAGCTTAAGCTGAGTTGTTGATTCGTTTAGATATTATCAATATCTAAAATTTTTATATTTCAAATTTATTTGTTTATTATTTAATTTGATAATATAAATTTATTTTTTCATTTTAAAAATTTGTTTATTTTATTTAACAAATTTGTTTATTTTATTTAACAAATTTATAACGTTCATAAACATTCCTAAATTGAGCTTATTTATTTAATGTCATAAATTATTTAAATTTATTCATTTAATTGATCTTAATAAATTATTCAAACTTGTTCATAAATATTCCTAAATTGATTTTTTTTAAATTTAATTTAATAAATTATTCAAATTTACTCATTTAATTGATCTTAATAAATTATTTAAATTTATTTATTTAATTGATCTTATTTATATTAAAAAAATATAAATAAATTTTTACCAAATCAAATACTCGATATATTCATGAAATGTTCACCTGCGATTCATTTAATGCCCTACTTGAACAACAATTTTAATAAACTTTGCTTCTTCCCTACATACCCAAATGCTGACTTGTTAGCCAATTTATTACAATCTTTCATGCACAACACAGAAATCTTTTCACGAGAAACACAAACAAGGATTTCAATACGTTAATATCCACAAACCACAGCCCGCTTTATAATTTTATTGAATACACCGAAATACTAACATGCTGTTGTACTAAACGAGGGCTGATCATGTACTGACAATCCCAAGCACATAATTGCCATCAGCAGATCCATATCAGACTGACGAAGCCGGATAGAGTGATGTTAAAGAAGATAGTTATATAGAGAAGAAGCATGGGTAGCAATCATGCAGTAGTAGCAGCAGCGGGGGCATCAGCTGGAGTACCTTCCTCCCAAAATGAAGTCTTTTTGCCTGTCTTTGAAACAGTTTGAAGAACAGCTTCAGGTTGTACATTGCCTTTGACAGTCACTTTCTGCTCCTTCAGATCCACATCAAAGGATTCAACGCCTGAAACCAACGAGAAAAATGAGCACAGAGTCAAATCTGGTTGAAATGATACTTAAATTTACTAAAAGGATAAATGTCATGACTCCGGAGACATTACTAGAGTCAGATGTATGAAATCCCTTAATAGGGCCGCACCAGTTGTCATTGAGTTTCTCATGGTGGTGAATACATTGAAAACAAGCCTAATAAACAATAAACTTCTAGAAAGTCAAACATCTAGAAATAGTACAGCAAGGAGAGCATTGACCTTCCATTTTGGTAAGAACCCTCTTAACAGCTCCAACACAGCCTTCACATGACATACCAACCTTAAGGACGACGGTCTGCAAAACAGAATTACATCAATTAAACAGAATACCATTACATCTTCAAGACTAGCATCTTAGACCAATAGTTTATCACCAAATCCAACGTAGCAGAGAGTTGATATTTTGGCTAAAATTCAGAGGAGAAAAGGAAGAAATAATTCAGGGATATGAATATGAAGAAGACAACTGTATTGAACTAAAAAGAAGGGTCTGATCCTTCAATTTTTCAGAGTATTAGAAAGGAGTATATAGAGAGAGAGCAAGCATACTGTTCATCAGCAATTCACTGGAGATTAAAACATCAATAGAAAAGAAGCCATTGTTTTTCAAAGAAACAAAAGAAAATTACAAAATCTAATACCACCAAAAAAAAAATATTAGTCACAGTAATGAAAGCCAGGGATCAAATTGTCCCATACAAGGTCCTTAAGTGCTAAGCAGTTTTTCATGTTCAATGTCTCAAATTAAAGAAGGCAATATAAAAGGTATTCCTATCACAATGAACTGAATTTGTGGCAAAAGAAATAATGATTTGTGGCAAGAGAAATAATGGACATCTTGAAGAGCAAAGTACAAAATTAATGGGCTAAATCGTACCAAGAAGCAACCAAACAAATTTTTTGCAATTTATTAGAACCCCAAGTGGTGAAGCAAAGAGTGTTTTGATGTGTTGTCGAATAAGTTTAAATTGGATCTTGTTGTGTTTCTTATGTGTTTTAAGCGTGCAGGGACTCAGGATAACTCACAGGTACTTGATGGCTCAATATATGGTGGAGTACGGTGAAGGATGATATGAGACACTCAAGGGACTGGAAAGGACAAGGAGTATCAGAGATGACAAGACCTTGGCAAAAGATGCAAGCGAGCAACAAAGATGTCACAGTAAAGGAGTCAATCGGCTCAGTGCATCTGAAGGACAAGCAACTGCAGAAGAGCACTCCAGTGGAGCGAAAAGGATGACACAAGGAGTGAGCATTGGTGAGACGAGAAATTGAGTGACCTATATATGGTAAACTCAATGTTAGGTGGACTTAGGTATAGCCGACTGAGTAAGTTTTAGGCAGCTGGAAAGGGATTTCCGATCAACTAGACCAACGGTTCAATCGACCAATGCAGAATGCCAGAATAGATATTTATCTACTTGCAGGTTATTGTTGTAACGGGGATAGTCAACCGAACAACAAGATCGGGCGATTGAAAGTTACGTGGAAGCCAATCCAACTGCGGGGATCCAATGTAAGTGACGACATCGGGTGACCAGAGGACGTGTAGCAAATCCATAGAAGTCATCCGAAGCTAACTAAGTTTTTGTCGACTGATAAGTTATTAGGTCAACCAAAAGGGTGTCATGTCAGCAAAGGGATGAGCGAGGATCGTCGGGTGGATGAGCTCTATCTGCCACGTCATCAGTTTCTGATCGACCGAAGATGCCACATTAGTAGCTCGAAAAGAGGCTATAAAAGGAGGTGAGGAGCTCTGTTTAAAGAACAACACACATTTGAATACCTTTTGTTCCTCAGTGCTTTCAAGTACTCTTTCTCTATTGTAATTAGTTGTAAGAGGCTTCTCCACCCCCGACACTTTACCAAAGAGGTGAAGAATAGTGGATAGGCACTTCCTATGCATAGATGTAGCAACCTGGGGGTTGTGAACCAAATAAATCTCTCATGTCCATCTTGTTATGTGTGTTTATTTTACTTAATTAATGTGTGTCCTTGCTAAGTCATTAGCAAAAGAAATAGAAATTTTAATTGCAGGTACGCTATTCACCCCTCTCCTCTAGCGGTCCAAACCGCCTCCACAGCACCAACACAATTGTTATTCACAACTATAAAAGCCAGTAATCGATATTTCTCCTATACTGCTAATCTTAATGGCTAGTTGCAATAAACCATATCTTAACATTATTGAGAAACCAAGATCCTCAGCAAATAAAATAGTTGCTAACAGCCATATTGTAAATTTTTTTCTGAGCAACCAAAACAATTCCATGTAACAATGCAAAATACTAGCATAATCCCTTCATATCTTCCTGTTGAGTTATGGGCAACAAAAGATCATCTTTTTCTTCGTAGTTTTTAGGAACGTGAATAGTAAATGTAGAACAATTGACTCTATGCGACACCATTTTTGATCTGTTAAAAAAACTTGCTATGTTCCCGAGGATTAGGGCCGGACCTGAGGCGAGGCCCAAGAGGCGCTCGCCTCAGGCCCAATTTTTTAAGGGGCCCAAAATTTTTTTTTATTTAATATTATATTTTATTTTAAACTTCTCCCTAATTAATTTGCTTGCCCTAGTTTTTTTCCCGTGCCTCGCCCAAATCGCCGACTCGCCGACGCCGTGACCGTGAGTCTTCCTCGCCGGCTCATCTTCTCTTCTCATCCCATCGTCGATTCGCCGTGAGCTCCTCCTCGTCTCCTTCAGTCCTTCTCCGACTCTCCTTGCCCAGTTGCCCCAATATTCCCCAATTTGTGATTTCGTTTGGGACTGGGAGATCTCCTTTGTTGGTGGGGCTGACCACCATTCAATTTGCTATCGCCAAGGGAGCAGGTAATGTCCATTGCCCTCGTCTTTCTCTGTCTGCAACTACAAGGAGGTAACTGTTCATGAATCATGATATAGAATAATCGAAATAGTCATCTGCCCATCTAGCTTCGCAACAATTTGATAGTTCAGTTATGCAATTTTCTTTTTCCTTTTCAGATTGTTCGAGTAAACTCTCTCATAGATTTACTTTTTTCTCTACTATAACATCTGTCCATATAATTTTACATAGATTTACTTTTTCCTCTGCCATGAGTCCATGACCGTGACAGTTTTGGATCAATGGAGAATAATGATCTCAAGTTTTCTTAGCATCTTAATAAGCATGATTATCTAATAATGTGGTTAGATGGCTTTTTTGAGAGTATTATAAGCTATTTTTTTGTTTGTTTAATTTTTTCAGTAACGTTTCAAAATATTCATGTTATTTAATTTTTTATTTTCTTATATATTTCTTAGGTACGTTAAAATTTTTTGATCACGTGTTAAAAGGAGGATTATATTTTGAAATGTGAATGATTTTTTAAATTAAAATAATAAAACATTGTAAAGGGCCCTTTTCTTTGAAGTTCGACTCAGGCCATCAAAATCTCAGGTACGGCCCTGCCGAGGAAGTTAACATCTACAACCAATCATTCCATGGTATATATAAAATGTCACGGATTTTCCTTTTTCCCTGCATGAATCAACCCATAAAACATGCAGCTGTTATACTTACCTGAGAGCTTTGAATGCGAAGCCAGAAACGGGAGGAAAAAAAAACTTAAGTAAAAACGGAACACCAACCCGTAATCAGTAAACTTAAATAATCCTCCTTTCCCCCTAAAAAATTGGCAAATTAAGATTGGGAGCGTAACCATAAGCAAAGGGCAACCATCTCAAACCCTAGTCTATATCCGATTTCATAGAGAAAAGAATCGATGGAGGATCCGATTACGCTTGGCATAGAGGGATTATACAACGTAGATAAATAACTACGGGAAGCCCTAATGATCCGAATGCATTAAAAAGGAAACCTCAAATCAAGGAGACAAACTAGCCGGGGAAGATTAAGAAACTGTGAAACAAAATAGAGCAATCGATTCTTCGATCCACTCTTATTCCCGTTAAAGAGATTGAATGAATACCTGCGACATCGGGAAAAAAAAAGGGAGGGGGAGGACTCGAGAAGTCGCAACGCAGAATTGGGGACGCCGAATGAAGTCCCAACTGAAACAATATCATTTTATAAATAGCAAGTTTTATTACATTTTTCATTTCACTCCTATATTTTGTAAAATTACTATTACGAATCATTTAAAAGGATTAGGGAGGGCCTGAGGGATGCAACGAACTGGAAATCTGTGAACTTCGTAGAGCAAAGTGATATTTACGAATTGAGATGAAAATTGTCAATTTTTGAGTAAAGCGGATCTGACTTCCGAGACGGCAAAAACAGAGGACGCTCAGGTAACGCCGTTTCAGGCGACGGGAGCGACGAGCTTTGCTGCCCCAAAATTACACCTAATTTAGTTATTTAATCACACGGTTGTCGGCGGACGCAACCACCCGCCGCGTCACACGCGCCCAAATCCCGCCGCTAAACGTCGTGATCAGCCCCGGCGCAAATTTAACCGGCCGACCGGGGTCCACAACCTCGACGTCGAACTGCTCCAACACCGCGACCACCACCTTCCGTATCTCCACCAGTGCGAGCTCCTTGCCGAGGCAAACCCGGTTACCGGCCTGGAACACTGGGTACTTGAAGAGGCTCTCCGCGGCGAACGCTTTCCCGCGGAGCCACCGCTCCGGCCGGAACTCGGCGAAGTCGGCTCCCCATATGCTCTCCATCCGCCCCATCGCGTAGGGGTGGTACATCACCCGCGTCCCCCGGCCCACGAAGGTCCCGTCCGGAAGCACGTCGTCTTCCACGCACCACTTGGAGTCGAACTGCACCGGCGGGTACAGGCGCATGCTCTCGTGGATGGCCGCCTGCACATAGTCTAGGCCGGAAGAGCTCAGGTTTTCCCCGCCGGTGTTTATTTCCTCGCCGATCCTCTCCGCCACTTGCGGGTTGCGCGCGAGGAGCAGGAAGAGGCCTGCCAGCGCGGAGGCGACAGCGTCGCGCCCCGCGAGGAGGAAGCTGACGACGATGTCGCGGAGGTACTCGTCGTCGTCCTCCATGGAGCTCATGAACCGCGAGAGCAGGTCATGGCAACCGGCGTAACCCATCTTCCGCCGCTGCCGGATGACCTCCTTCGCCAGCTCGTTGATCATCGAGATCGCACGGCGCAGTTCCCTCTCCGATCCCACGTTAAGTATGCGCTTCAGCTTCCACACCGCCGGAGCCACCTCGGCCCCCCGCATCGCTGATAGTCTCGAAGCGGTGTCGAATGCCGCGGTGAACTCCTCCATCGGCACCGGAAGCTCGACACACCCCCTCTCGAGCCCAAACGAGATCCGGCAGATGGCGTCGAACGCGAACCTCCGGAACACGTCCTGCAAGTCGATAATGCTGCCGGTCTCGGCCGCCGCCGCGAGCCGCGGCAGCATGCCGGAAGAGATCTCCTCGGCGGCGATGCCGGAGGCGTACTCTCGCACCTTGACGCTGCCGAGCGCGAGGCTGGCCACCTTGCGCTGTAAGCGCCAGGCGTCGCCGTCGACGTTGAAGATGCCCTGGCCGAGGAGGTCGCCGAGGATGGCGGAGAAGGGCTTGCCCTTGGGGAAGTTATCGAACCTGGTCCGGAGCATGTACTCGACGTTGGCCGGGTTGGCTGTCACCGTTTTGCCGAGCACGTGGATGTGGATGGTGCCGGTCGGCGACTTCTGCAGCAGGTGCGCGTACCAGTCGCTGAGGTTGTCGAACTCCACCGCCCACGAGCCGCTCAGACAGGCCCGACAAACGTGGCAGCAGCACCAGGGGCGCTTCCGCACCAGCAGCAGGAGCAGCGCGAAGGCGAAGAATCCTGCAGCGAAGGAGAAAACGACAAAGGCGAGGTGACTGGTTCCGATTTCCACCATTGCAGCTCCAATGACTAAAGCACTAGTTCCCAACTGGGCCTTGAGTGAGTGAGGCAAGACGTAGCGGGGCACTTGTTTATAATGGCGCGAGGCGCAATAATTGATCTGATAAAATATGCACCTTGTGGAAAAAATATTGTCTGGTGGCTCGCGGTGGGCTGGGCTTTAGTAATTAAGAATTGAATGTCTAAAATAATTATTACTTATCCTACTGCTGTATCATAATAGTAGTTGTGATCCTATATTTTTTTTTTGTTATGCACCTTGTGGAATATATTTGAAGCTATAAGCCTATAAAAGACACGTGAAAAAGGATCGACAAATGTTATTTTTTGTCTTGTCAAATTTTCAAGCACTGTTTTAAGGAATCTAAAGCAGTTAGTTTTGTTTAGGCACGAGGAAATCGTGATCACAAAGCATGTGGGAGAAGATGATTGGACACCGTCGTCTTAATACTCATTCCCGCGTGCCAATGACAATCCGACAGCACACATGTAGGACCGTACTATTCTACCATCTAGAACCCCTAATTGATCCTAATTATATAGGATATTTTTTATAGTAAAATCAGAATGCGATCGATGAGATCGCAGTAGGTTCAATAGAATTATAGCTGAAATAGGATATGATTGCATGTTACAAATTTCGAGAGATCGTAAGTTTTGTTGTACGAATCACGAAATCAATAATATATTAAATCATATTATATTATAAGATTTATCATTGATTATCGAATAAAATTTGTAATCGTTAAATTTCAAACTAAAACATGACATTGTGAAAGCTTTTCCAGTTGCCAGAAGCTTTTTAATATTTTTTATTATCTTTAAAATTATTTTATATTTAGGTTATTTATATATTTTTTTTTTGAGTTAGGATTACGGAGACTATTTAAACATATGTAATTTTCTAATTAGTAATATTTTATCATTTTTTCAAATGATGAATTTTTAGATATCTATTACCTAATATTCAAGGGAATCAATAAGTCTTTAAAAAAAATTTCGTTCATATTTGAATCAAATATTTCAATAACTTCTGCTACGTTACACCTGCTTTATTGGCTTTTAAACTGAGTAAACTTGTACAACTAAAGGAATATTCTTTAGGATAAATTGGATTATTTTCATGGTATTAATAACTATTTTCATTTGTGATATGATAATATAAATATATATTATTTAGTGTTATTGTGCTACAATAGTAATTAAATTACTAATTAATTTAAATTTGTATATGTAATAATGTCATCCGTAATCTCAATGTCGAGTGTAATATATATATTTGAATTTTTAAGTTTTTTTTAAATTATTAATTATTTATCATAAAATTTTTAACCATCCAATCTTAATTCTAAATTCATATCATGATTTCATAAAGTATAGCTAGAGCAAATAAATCATCTTTTTGTCACTGTGATTCCTTAAATTATGACTTCCTCAATGACGGTATAATAGTTAATTTTTATGATGTATAGTAGTTAGGTTTTTTTTTAGTAGGGTCATACGATTCTACCATTCGATCTTAATTTCAAATTATACAATTATTATGATTTTGTAAACTATGGCTTCGATACTAACTGTATAGTAATTACTTAGTAATTAACTTTTAGGTTTTAAACTTTCAGATGATAAGATTTAGAATTCAATTATAATGGTTTAGAAGAACTAATTTTGATTAAATTTAATTATTGGATAAAGTTGAAAAAGATTATTTTAAGATAACGGTGTAACAACTATTTACGTAATTTAAGACACTCATTTAATTATTGTCCTTTTAGTTTTTTGTTCTCCTTTTTTTATTTCCTAGCCAAATAAACGGAGCTTCGTATATAAGAGCATGTTACACATGGGATAATTCACGGGTAGTTGAAGTGCCCAGCACAGCTCGCACAGCAGAGCACTACTGTTGAAATAGGCGTGTCGGGTTTGTCTTCGGGTCAATTTTCTGGTGGTCCGTGGCTTTCCGCCGAACTGATTGGAAGTTTTTGCCACGTTGTGATTTTATTATTCCCCCTCTCATGTTCTAAACATTTTTTATTTGGAGGACTTCTGTATTAAAACTGTAACACATGATAATGCACGTCATTAACTATGGTTAAATTTAATAAAATAATCTAATCAATATCTTAAACGTCAGCTAAATTAAAAGATATGGATATACATGGATTTAAGGTCTCCAAAAGGTTAAGGTAATGGAATTTCATTCATTTTATCCAGAGATAATTACGGTTTCTCTCTCTCTCTTAGAAGATCATCCTGGCGCAAAATTATTTTCCTCTTGATCATCACATTATTCCTGCAACAACAAACAATGATAAATGATGACTTTCAATTAAGGTTCAATTTATAGTCGTTCCTTGTTGCCAATGAGTTATGGATGGAGCATTCCTATATGATATAAGGTGTTCTTGTCTGAGATCATGATATGATGAGTCAGCGTAGAACAACTGTCGTGGAAAAAACTATGGGTGACACAAAGGCAAATGCCCCTTAAAGTTCCTACAAACACTCGATCAACTTTTGAAATTTTGTCATAAAATTTATTATTATTATTTTAATATTTTTTTTTAAAATTCGTGCTACCCTAATTCGAGCAAAGTTTTTTTTAACATTGACTTCTAACTTTTTTATTATTAATCAGAAGTAATAAAATCAACATTTTCAAAAATTTGTCATAATTTATTATTATTATTTTACCTCAAAATTCGTGCAATATTTTTGTTGGGCTATATCTTTTCTCTCCCGCACTACTAATCCAAGACCAAGTCTTGGTACAATTTTTTTGTTATTTTGTTTGTGTGCAAGGTTTATATTAAATGGCCAACCAAGAGTGGAACAGTGCACGTCCCACCACTATTCTCCGGCGAGAACTTCACGTTTTGGAGATGTCAAATGGAGTCCCTTCTGAAGGCCCACATAGACTTATGACAGATCATCCAAACGGGATTCTCGTTTTCCGTAGAAGATGAGTCATCAATCGAAGATGAGTCATCAATCGAGTGGGACAAACTGGATGAACACACCCTCAATCAAATTGAGACCGATGCAAGGGTAACTGCAATCCTACAATGTGACCTAACCAAGGAGCAACTCGAGTTAGTAGGTCCATGCAGATGTGCTAGAGAAATCTGGGAAAAATGGATTAATCTTCATTAAGAGATCTCAAATGAAGAAGAAGATTACCAAAGTTATCTTGCAGTTTCGGTCCAAGCACAGACAGCCGAGTCAGACTCGACACCCGACGTTGAAATCGAACCTGAGTCAGACGACGAGTTTTCTGAGACAAAGTTGGTAACTAATTTTGAATCATTTTCTTCTAAATTAAGGTTAAATAATCAAGCTGATACTGCAATGGTCGAGGAAGGTATAGTTTTCATTACAGGGAAAACTCCAAGAGAACTGCAAAAGTAGCCTCAACCAGTACCGGAGTCCAACTCAGACTCAATATTTGACGACAAAGAAGGAGATCGAACCAAACTGTTCCGATTAGCTCGTGTTCACTACAAGATGATAAAGAAACAAAGAAGAATGATGACAAGTATCAAGGGGGAGATTCCCAACCAGGAATCAAAAGGTAAATTTTCAATACCTGAAAATCCAACATTTATCTCAAATAACGTGGTTAATTTGTATAAACCAGAGTTTTATTTCGATTATGATGTAACTTAGATCATTTTTTCTTGTTTGCTTTAATTGTATGTTGTTTTTATTTTAGTTATTTATTTTTGCTTAGAATTAGGACTGGTTAGATAAGGACTAAAACGGTTTAACTGAAATTTGAACAACATAGTATTGGGTGAAGGTGAGATGATAGTACGTTAGGGAAGCCATTTTGGCGGAACTAGCCGAAGCTACCGATCCAAGACTCAAACTAGTTAGACCAGAATTTATCAAAAAGTAATTTTGAAGATGAAATTTCACTAAAAGGCTTTGTCTAGGAAAGGGTTGATGATCCAATAAGGCTACGACCAAAGAAGGCCTAGTGCCTCGCCAAGACCTGGAAGCCAATTTTTGAAATTCAAATTCAAGTTACTTCTTGTCAAATTCAAATCTAACACAAATTTCAATTGATCTTAGACTCAACTACTTTTTCAAAATAAAGCTAAAATTCATTAAAATGGTTTTCAAAGTTAATTCAGTTTTTCAAAATTAATCATGATTTTTCAAAGTAAAATCCTTACTTCTATTTTTGTCTCACAAAACCCATAAGGTTAACATGCTTGATCATGTAGAACTGGGTGAGACATCTAGGACCTAAAAGCATAATTCACTATCTTTTTAAATAAAAAATGTTTTCAAAAGTTATTCAAAATTACCTCTAATTTTTAATTTATTATACTGTACCCTACTTTTTCATTTATCACCTTTTTTTGTCAAATATCACAATAAATAGAGTCTAGGGCTTATTCTGATTTAGTCAAAATAGTCAACCCTAGTCCATATAGTCAAACCTGGTCAACATTGAAGTCCCTTAAGGAACTTAGATAAAAGACAGACTGTGTCGGATACAGGGGGAGTTCTTCTTAATTTTTTTCGAAAAATTCAAATTTTTCAAAAACCTTATGCTTTAAAACTTATTCAAAAACCCTCTATATTACTATCTCGTTGAAAAATTATCATCGTGATTTTCGAAAACTGTGCTATCATTTCAAGTTATGTTTTCAAAAATTTATCTTGAAAGTTATCATACTCAGAAGATTGTTCAAAATTATTCTTTTGATTTTAATAAACCCTAAAGACACATAGGAAGGTCCACTTCATGATGTACAAGGACTCCTAGGATGTGTCAAATTTAGGGGGAGTTGGAGTCAAAAGAAGAATTTCTAAAATATTTTTTTTGGTAATTATTTGTTTTGAAGTTATTAGATAATTCTTATAATTTAAATCAAACCCTAAGAACTCAGAGGAAGAATACTTGTGGTCAACAAGCTTCCAAGGACTGTATCAAGTTTAGGGGGAGGTCAAATTAAAAGAGTTATTAAACATTTCTAAATAATATGTTTTCATACACTATATTTTCAAAATTGTGTCGAAAACATTTGTCTTACAAAATAATATTATTTTAAAATGTTTTTGTGGCTTATAAAATTATTTTTGAAATACCTTTTGAAATAATATTTACTTGGGTTGAAAATTTTCCAGGACATGTAGGAAAATGTCCTTGTAGTTAACAAGATTTCCTAGGATTGTGTCAGACTGGAAAAGAAATCAAGTCAAGTATTCAAAATAAAATTAATTTTTTAATGCATAATCTTCAAAAGTACTTCTATTTTTCAAAGTATAATGTTTTGAAAAGTACTAATACTTGTAAAGGCAATAGTGTTCTAAGTGCATGAAGTTTCTAAAAGATTTGCCTACAAATATAAAATATTTTTTTAAGTGGAGTTTTGTTGGTGCAGTTTAAAGTTTTTTTGCTATACTTTCAAGAATTATGCTAAATATTTTTATGTTTTCAAAACTCATAGGCTCTGATACATAAATTTTAAAAAAAAACTTCATTCAAAATATATTTTGTTATTGATATATGGCCAAGGGGGAGAGTAGAAATTAAATTCTTCCTTAAACGTTTTTTTAGAAAGGTTATCTTAGAAATGGTTTAAAACTTAGGAGAAGAATTTCACATTAAGGGGGAGAGATAGGAAAGAGAGAAATTGTTTTAATCTTTATCTCTTTTTCAAAAAGTGCTTCAAAAGTTTCTAAGTATTTCTAAGTGTTTCAAATTTTGTTAAGTGCATGTTTTCTCCTAAGTAAATTTTTTTTTCCTTAATAAACAAAATTTGGTTGAGCAAAAAACTTGTTCAAAAATTTTGCCAAATATTTCCAAGTAAAGTTTTTTGGTGAAAAACTTGTCTAGAAATTTCTTAAAGACCTTGTTTTCCAAAATGTACAAAGTGTTTCCAAACAAATATTTCTAAGTGTGCAAAAATTTTTTTGGTAAACAAATTGTTTTTGGGAAATTTGAATTCAAAATTTTGCCTAAGTAATTTTTTTTGGTTTTAAACAAAATTTAGGCTTGCAAAGCTCTTCAAAATGGAAAATTGTCTAAGTGTAAAAAGCTTTTGGTGCAAAGGCTTTTATTTTTTTGAAAAACACTTTGTCAAAAAACTTAGAAATTTTTACAAAAACTCAAAACTCCCTATTAAGAACCTTGTTCGCCTATGTATGTTTTTGATATATGTCAAAGGGGGAGGAAATGTCAAAGTTAAGTGTTTTAAGTGCCTGATAACACAAGTATTCAGGGTTTTAGGGGGAGTATGAGAAATAAAGATTTTTTTCAACTCTACATTAATTCTGTTCATAAATAGTTATACTTCATTGTTTACCTTTTGTTCTTAACTGTTATAAGTTTTTAACTTAACTTTGAATTGTGTTGCCATAAATCAAAAAGGGGGAGATTATTGGTGCAGGAAGCACCATATCGAACCTTGTTTTGATATTGGCAACACAATTCAAAGTTAAGTTTATTGGTGATATAACAATGTTACTCAAGTGTGCAGGAAAAGTCCTAGCGAAGGGCTGCTAGGCACCTGGCGAAGGGCTGCTAGGAAACAAAGTCCTAGCGAAGGGCTGCTAGGCACCTGGCGAAGGGCTGCCAGGAAACAAAGTCCTAGCGAAGGGCTGCTAGGCACCTGGCGAAGGAATGCCAGGATACAAAGCCCTAGCGAAGGACAGCTAGGCACCGAGCGAAGGATAGCTTGGTATCCAAGACCTGGCGAAGGACCGCTAGGCAAAAGTCTAACCGGAGGAGCCGATTGGCATCAGGTAAATTCTCCCGAGAGGAGTAGGTGAGGACGCGTTCCCCGTCGAGGGAACAGTAGGCGTCGGTTCGACCTAGGGCTTCATTTTGGAAACCCAAAGTCAGAACCAAGACAGCTAAGGCTGTATAAAACTAACAACTTACTGCTTTATGTTGTTTTCGGACTAACCCTGGATACAGGACCAAAGGAATGAGTGTCTGCAGCTCAGAGAGCCTCAAAGGAGTGAGGCAGCAGCTGAGTAGGGCGCCCTGAGTGTCCCGGGCGCCCCCAAGGTGAACACAAAACAAATGAAGCAAAAGGAGTTTCGGCTGAATACTGGCCGGGGCGCCCTCAGCAGCCAGGGCGCCCCCAGCACCCAGGGTGCCCCCAGCACCCAGGGCGCCCCGAACGCCCAGGGCGCCCCCAGCCACCAGGGCGCCCCGCGCTTGAAGCCAACGAAGAGGATAACATTATCCAGCCGAGACTTCCGCAGAACAGGTCAGCCAGGGCACCCTCGGCTTCTCGGGCGCCCCCGTCAAGGCATTATCCCGAATTTGAAGGGATAACTCGCTGACCGCGAGAAGGGGGGATCACAGGCCACGTGGAGGGCGCCCCCGTGCTCCCAGGCGCCCTCAAAACCCTATAAAAGGCCCTCGACCCCTCAAGCCTGAACACAACTTCTTCCAACGCTGTTACGTTTTTCTGCTCCTGCGCTTCGCTCCAGAAACCTTCCAACTCGCCACGAAAGCGCCGACGACGTCCCTCTGCTCCGAGAAACATCTCGTATCGGACGTCGGTAATGAAGAACTGATTTCTTTCATTTCTGTTATACTATTACTGTACTATAACTGTAAACTTTTGTAAGAATCTTTGCGCGATTATAAAATTGCCCTCAGTAAACGGTCAACGACCGTGGGCCTTGGAGTAGGAGTCGACCCAGGCTCCGAACCAAGTAAAATCATCTGTGTTTGCGTTTGTGTTTTCCGCTGCGTACTTGCTCTAACTCTCTTCCGAAAATTTTTAACGATATTCACCCCCTCTATCGTTTCTCTCGAACCAACAATACCAAGCCCGGGGAGTTTGTTTCAATCCATACAAGGCTTTTCTTAATTTGTAGACATGTCTAGGGTAATTTAGGTTTTCAAACCCAGGAGGTTGTTCTACATAGACCTCTTCCTTAATGATCCCATTAAGGAATGCCGACTTCACATCCATTTGGTAAGTCTGAAACCCATGTGAGCGGCATATGCTAGTAAAATTCTAATGAACTCTAATCTAGCTACGGGGGCATATGTCTCATCATAGTCTAGTCCCTCAACTTGATTAAACCCCCTAACTATCAATCTAGCCTTATTCCTAGTAATTTTGCCTTGATCATCTAGCTTGATCCTAAAGACCCATCTAGTGGTGACAATGGTGCAATCATTGGGTCTAGGAACCAACTCTCATACTTCACTCTTTTCAAATTGATTTAACTCCTCTTGCATAGCTAGGACCCAATCCACATCACCTAATCCCTCATTAATAGATTTCGGTTCTAATTGAGAAATCAAGACAATTTGACTACTTTGTTCTCTAAAATAAGACCTAGTCCTCACCCCTTGAGTGACATCACCCACTATTTGGTCAATGGGGTGATCTTGATGATGTTTTAAGGGCCTAGAGGTTATGGGTTCATTGACTACATGATCCTCTGTTGGGACCGGGTGCATGTTGACATGGATGCGGGTTCGTAATTTTAAAATTAATTACGTGTAGCGGAAGGTTTAGCATAAATAATTTCTCTAATTATTTAACCACACATCTAAGCATGTAATTTTATCTTGTGTAGACATGATCATATATTTAAAATTTTGCAGAAACATAAACTAATTTACATATTACCTCACGTAACTCGAAGGAAGGGACGAAATTCAACCGTAAGCGTCCCTTGGAAGCTCCGCCTCTATTCGCGTCCACGCCGAGTATCTTCGGGATGACTTCGCAAAGCCACGAGTTTCGTGTTCTCAAGAACTACTAGATTCTCTGAGAACGCGATGATAAAAACCAAGAGAGAAGTCAGAAGACTAACCATAAAAGGATGGCCGGAATCAAAATTCCGGTGAAGCAAAAGAAGAGGTTTGCGGCAAAAAAGATCCATGCGACAAACTCTAATTCTGGCAGCACCTTCTTCCGGCCAAGAGATGGCCGGAGCTTCCTTCTCCGGCAGCAGGTGGTGGTCGGCAAGGAAAGGGTAGGGGTAGCCGGCTGGTGCTCCTTCTTGGGGCTGGTTGGCGCACGGCAAGAAGGGGAGAAGAGAAGGAGAGAAAGAGAGGGAGAGAGCCTATGCCTTCATCTCTATGATTCACACCCAAGCCTTGCCTTGGGTCCTTTATATAGTGGCCTCTCAACCATTAAGCCTCTCAAATATGGAATAACTTATTCCATCATGCCAAGTTTGATTTTATATCATGGTTAAAATCATATTTTAATTCATGATAAAAAATCAATCAAGTCTCTTCTCTCTTATGGAATAAATTTTCTTATCATGGTAAATCAATCCATGATTGATTTTATAAAATAAACCAATACATGGTTCATTTTAATTTCTATGACAAATAAACCAAACCTTGGTTTATTATATATAAAAAATCTATATCATCCATAATTTTATAAAACAAACCACACTTGGTTTATTTTATAAATTGAACCAAAAACTTGATTCTCTCCCTTTGTTGTGGCCGGCCAAGCAAAGAGGATGGATGCCCTCTTTGGCTGACCCATCCAAGCCACGCCTCAATGAATTAAACTTATTTAATTCATCTATTAAGCCTTCAAAAGACTTAGCCATTTTACGCTTCCGATGCGTCTCTGATAAATTCAGATTCGACTTATCGTTTGGCTCAACCAAACTTAATCTCTCTTGATTGGAAAATCTAATTTTTAACTCGTTTTAAATCCCTTAGATTACTTGTAGTGCGTGTGACTAAATAGACTTTCGATTTATGTTGGCCGTCTATAATTAATCAATTATAGAACGATCATGAGTGGCACCTAGTAGTACATCATGATCCCCAATTAATCGAAAGATCAACGGTTGACCTCAGAAACAATTCTGAAACCCTTCAGCAGTTATAATGAATCGTGCCCCATTCCCTTCACCATCTTATACCCACTTGGTTCAGGACATGGTCTATGTGTGTCAGTCCCCACTAGGCTGGCTACGTCACACCTAGCCCAAGTAACGTTTTCTCGTCCTACGGATTCTAATTACTCTCATATATTTAAGAGATTCATACTCTGAACATGTCATGCTTTGGCCAGAGGCTTCGAGTAACAATCCGACGATAGGCCTCGGGTATACATCTCCTCGCAAGAGTGGTGAATCTTTTGTAGGATGTTCAAACATCTTCGGGCACTTCGGCTTATACCCAATCATCCTGGGCCCACACCTCCTTGGAGATGCTTGCTTAAGATGTCAAAGTATAAGTCTCCATAACCAAGATGACTTGAACACCACAAGTCAAAGGAACATCGCACTTAAGCTGCAGTAAGAACTTCACTGACATATCTATATGTAGACTACCATATGAAGTTTTACAGCCAGTCACTCCAATGAACTAGTTCCCTTAACTAGCATTCATGTTTATCTCCGGACATCTCAATGTCACCAGCCAGTGAGAATCAGCTGATTAGAGAATAACCCATGCTAGTCTCAACAGAATTGATAGTGTCTGTTTTTATCAATTCATCGACTAGAGACAATTTCAATACTCGACAATTGCACATGTAGAGATAATCACTAGTTGTGAATTCACCACAAATTCTCTCATGCTATGAATTGTATTGCGGACATTCAGTAAATGAGTTTAAGATCTCAATCAAATACACAAACATGTATACTCAATTAGTGAATATTCATTTATTAGAATAAATGATTACAATCATAAGGTAATTGCCTTAGAACACTTCTCTCATATCACTAACAAACTCCCACTTGGCCTAATGCCAATCGCTGCGGTACCCAATGCCACAAACTCTAACATGACCCTCAAACTTGCTTTAAGGCAAGGCCTTAGTTAAAGGATCCGCTAAATTCCTTTCAGTGGGAATTTTCTCAATTTGTATATCATTCCTACTTATAATCTCTCTAATCAGATGATAGCGGCGAAGCACATGTTTGGATCGCTGATGAGACCTTGGTTCCTTTACTTGTGCAATAGCTCCATTGTTGTCGCAGTAAACCGGTGTTGCTTCATCAATGGTTGGAACCACACCAAGTTCTGAGACAAACTTTTTGATCCAGACTGCTTCCTTTGCTGCTTCCAAAGCTGCAATATATTCCGCTTCCGTGGTAGAATCCGCTACGGTGTCTTGCTTGGAACTCTTCCAACTTATTGCGCCTCCATTCAAAATAAATACGTATCTGGACTGAGATTTGAAGTCATCCTTATCTGTTGGGAAACTGACATCTGTATACCCACGTATTACCATATCACCTTCTCCATATATTAGGAACACATCCTTAGTGTTTCTTAAGTACTTGAGGATTGTCTTGACAGCCGCCCAATGATCCATTCCTGTATCAGACTGGTATCTGCTTGTGACGCTCAGAGCATACGATACATCGAGCCTAGTACGTAACATAGCATACATGATAGATCCTATCGCGGATACATAAGAATCTTATTCATGCAAATCCTCTCGTCTTCTGTGCGCGAACACATAGACTTCGAAAGGTTGATCCCATGCCTGATGGGAAGGTAACCTTTCTTGGATTCTGACATGCTAAACCTTTCTAGCACTCGGTCTATATATGTAGACTCCGAAAGACCAAGCAACCGTTTTGATCTATCTCTATAGATTCTAATCCCAAGGATATAGGTTGCTTCTCCCAGGTCTTTCATGGAGAAAGTTTTGGACAACCAAATTTTAACTGACTATAAGACTGATATATCGTTTCCTATAAGTAATATATCATCGACATATAACACTAGGAATACGACTGCACTCCCACTAACCTTCTTGTACACACAAGGTTCGTCAGGATTTTGTGAGAAATCAAACTCTTTGATTGTCTCATCAAAATGGATATTCCAGCTCCTGGATGCTTGCTTTAGTCCATATATGGATCGTCGAAGCTTGCATACTTTGGTTTTATTAACCGATGTGAAACCATCAGGTTGTATCATGTATACATCCTCAAGCAGGTTTCCATTAAGGAAAGCTGTTTTCACATCCATTTGCCATATCTCATAATCATAATGAGCTGCTATGGCCAGGAGCATCCGAATGGATTTAAGCATAGCTACTGGCGAATAGGTTTCGTCATAATTAATTTCTTGTTTTGACGATATCCTTTTGCCACTAATCTAGCCTTAAAGGTAACAACATTACCTTCCATGTCGGTTTTCTTCTTGAAAACCCACTTGCACCCTATGGGCTTAATCCTTCAGGTGGGTTAACCAAGTCCCACACTTGATTTTTGTACATGGAATCCATTTTCGACTTCATGGCTTCAAGCCATTTATCCCTTTCTGAATTTTTCAGAACATCTTCATAACTGATAGGTTCATCATCGTTAATGAGTAACACGTTGTTCGATTCACTTATGAGAAATCCATATCTCTCTGGAATATTGCGTGTCCTATCAGACCTACGAAGAAGTGGTGTTGTTTTAGGTTCAACTGATAGCTCATCATTATGAGTTATTGGTTGTGGGTCTAGACTAGGTGTCTCTGTAATGTCTATTGGAGTTTCTTGAACTTCTTCAAGTTCAATGCTACTCCCACTGTTTTCTTGTAAAAGAATTTTTTTTTCTAGAAATACAGTATGCCTTGAAACAAACACCTTTTGTTCCAAGGGATGATAGAATTGGTAACCTTTCGTTTCCTTAGGGTATCCAATAAATAGACATTTATCAGACTTAGCATCCAATTTGTCTGATACAGTCTGCTTTACATAAGCAGGACAACCCCATATCTTTAGGTGAGATAAATGAGGTTTCTTACTATTCCACGTCTCATATGGAGTAGTAGAGACTACCTTGGTCGGGACTCTGTTTAGTAAGTAAACAGCTGTCTTAAGCGCATAGCCCCAAAAGGATTTTGGAAGAGTTGCATGATTCATCATAGATCTAACCATGTCCATCAAGGTTCGGTTACGCCTCTCAGATACACCATTATGTTGTGGTGTATATGGCGGAGTCTATTGAGACAATATCCCATTGTCCCTAAGATAATCTTGAAACTCTTGACTTAAGTATTCACCACCCCGATCGGATCGAAGTATCTTAATACTTTTACCAAGCTGTTTCTCTACTTCACTTCTGAACTCTTTGAATTTCTCAAAAGCTTCAGATTTGTGTTTCATTAAGAACACATACCCGAATCATGAGTGATCATCGATAAAGGTAATGAAGTAGCTATAGCCTCCTTGTGCAAGAGTTGACATTGGTCCACATACATCAGTATGTATTAGACCAAGCAATTCTCCCATTGGTTTACCTTTTCCGGAAAAGGGTAATTTGGTCATCTTGCCTTTTAAGCATGATTCGCATGTATCAAATGAACCGGGTTCAAATGATTCCAGAATTCCACATCGGTGTAATTTGGTCATGCGTTTCTTACTTACATGGCCAAGACGACAATGCCACATATAGAAGTCTATTTGATTATCTACTCGAGCACGTTTGTTGCTAACTTCGATATTGAAAATGTCACCGGATAAATCTAACGTGTAGATACCATTGCATAAAGTTCCGGTCCCAAAAAGAACACCATTTAAAGTTATGTAACAGCAATTGTTACTAAAAGTTAAATGATAACCCTTTTCATTCAAGCATGAAATAGATACAATGTTCTTTATTAATGAAGGAACAAAATAACAATTATCCAATTCTAAGACAAGTCCAGTAGGGAGCTTTAGCAAATATGTTCCGATGGCAACAGCAGCAATCTTTGCTCCATTTCCAACTCGCAAATTCGCTTCTCCCTTGACGAGTCTTCTTCTATTCCTTAGCCCTTGTATGTCATTACATATATGTGAGCTACACCCAGTATCAAGTACCCAGGTGTCCGAGAAAATAGAGTGACATTCAATAATGAAGATACCTGAAGAGGATGGGGCATCGGATGCCTTCTTCTTCAAGGACTCAAGATAAACCTTGCAGTTTCTTCGCCAGTGGCCCTCCTTGCGCAGTGATGGCAAGTGCCTTTTAGTGCCTTTTCAATCTTTTTGGCCTTTTTCTTCCTTCCCTTATTTTGTTCTTTGGGCTTCCTCTTAGAGCCTTTATTTGAGGAACCAACTAATAGTACTGTCTTTTGATCCTGCTTTACAGAAGGCTCTACAGTCTTCAGCAAGTTAAGCAACTCAGGAATGGTAGTCTCCAGTTTGTTCATCCGATAGTTCATCACAAACTGTGAGTAACTCTTGGGTAAACAATGCAAAATTAAGTCAATACTTAGTTCGTGATCCATTGCAAATCCGAGTGTGCCTAGTTGCTCAATGTACCCCAACATCTTCAACACAAACTGTGAATCAGAAGTGCCTTCCTGCATCTTAGAGGTGAAGAGGAGTTTGGAGACCTCAAACCTTTCGGATCTCGCCTGCTCATCAAACAACTCATGAAGATGGAAGACGATGGTATGAGCATCCATATGCTCATGTTGCTTTTGTAGCTCAAGTACCATAGCGGCCAGCATGATGCAACTCGCAAGTTCAGAATCGACCACATGTTTCTGATAGGCCACTAACTGGTCTGGAGTTGCATCTTCAGGAGGATGGTTGGGAAGTTGTTCTTCAAGGACATAAGCAAGCTTTTCTGCCTTGAGGACTATCCTCAGGTTTCGAAGCCAGTCCATGAAGTATGGCCCAGTCAGCTTATTGATGTCCAAAATGGAACGCAAATTCAGAGAAGACATGATCAGGTGATTATCCTAGAAATACAAATTGAGGTTATGTGATGAGAATGATAAAGAATGCATCAATATACATTAATTAAATCCTATTTATTTTTCGAATTGAATAACCCTTTTTATCAATTCGGGAGATCGTAGGAACATCTCCAAATAGGTTGATATCCAACCATAGATAAGAACAACCATGGCTAGAGTCCATCAAGTTATTCTTAGCTATGAAGGTAGGTAATTATACCGATTACATATTATACATATGTAACTATCACATTATGCTATCAACTAATTGAATGTTTGCATAAATCATTGGGTTGTTAACTCATTAACAAGTATGCAACAATATACATAGCACCCAACTGCACCTCTCTTTACATCGACCTTGGCTGTGGCACAACAAATCGATGCTCCAAGCTTAAGGCTGACATATTAATCAAGAAATAGTTTTAATATGGTTGGAGCTCATTCAACCGTTTAGTCAGGCTTGGATGTGTCCAACAACCAAAACTAAGGATTGACCTCTGACTCCAAATATATTAATCATAAACTAATTCCATGATTTGAACATGTTGAGGTTCAAGCCGGGCATGGATGTGTCCATCAACCCAAACGAGAAATAAAACTCCGATTCTAACCATATTAATGGAAGGTGTTGGCCTTAATATTTTGAAGGGGTTTTGGGTCTCATCCTTTTCTTTTATGCACATTCTGTTGGTGCAGGAAGCACCATATCGAACCTTGTTTTGATATTGGCAAAGGATTCAAAGTTAAGTGTTATTTGTGATCTAATGTTGTTACTTAAGTGTGCAGCATCAAGCCCTAGCGAAGGACTGCTAGCACTGGCGAAGGACTGCCAGCACCACAAGCCCTAGCGAAGGACTGCTAGCACTGGCGAAGGACTGCCAGCATTAAGCCCTAGCAAAGGACTGCTAGGCACTGGCGAAGGACTGCCAGCATCAAGCCCTAGCGAAGGACTGCTAGGCACTGGCGAAGGACTGCCAGCATCAAGCCCTAGCGAAGGACTGCTAGGCACTGGCGAAGGACTGCCAGCACCAAAAGCCCTAGCGAAGGACTGCTAGGCAACTGGCGAAGGACTGCCAGTTCACAAGACCTGACAAAGGACCGTCAGGCAAAAGTCCAACCAAAGGAGCGGTTGGCATCAGGTAAACTCTCCCGAGAGGAGTAGGTGAGGACGCGTTCCCCGTCGAGGGAACAATAGGCGTCGGTTCGACCTAGGGCTCCATTTTGGAGACCAAAGTCAGAACCAAGACAGCTAAGGCTGTATAAAATTATTGTTTTGTTGTGTTTTGGACTAACCCTTGATGCAGGACCAAAGGGACGTGTGTCTACAACTCAGAGAGCCTCAAAGGAGTGAGGCAACAGCTGAGTAAGGCGCCCTAAGTGTCCAGGGCGCCCTCAAGGTGAACCAGAACCAAGCGAAGCAAAATAGGCTTCAGCTGCTTACTGGGCAAGGCGCCCTCAGCAGCGAAGGCGCCTTCAGCAGCCAAGGTGCCTTCAGCAGCCAAGGCGCCTCCAGCTCTCTCTGCGAAGCTTCGACTCAATCCAGCCGAGAAGACCGGGTCAACCAAGGCGCCCTTAGCGACCAGGGCGCCCCAGAGGTCAAACCTCATCCCTATTCCGGTGCGATAACTCTTGACCGAGCGAAGCACGGATCGGGTGACACGTGGCAGGGCGCCCTCGACGACCAGGGAGCCCCTAGGTGCTATAAATAGCACCCCTCGACCCCGAGCTTCAACACTGCTTTCATTTCAACGCCTCCAAACGCTCTGACGACTACGCTCTGCTCCAGGAACTTCCCAACTCAAGTCCGAAGCGTCGTCGACCTCCCGCTGCACCGAAACTCGATCTACACCGGGAGTTGGTAAAACAGAGTGTAACTTTCTATTTACAGTCATTTTTGTAATCTTACTCTGTAACCGTTTTGCGCATTATAGAATTGCCCAAAGTAAACGGTCAACGACCGTGGGCCTTGGAGTAGGAGTCGACCCAGGCTCCGAACCAAGTAAACTACTGGTGTTTGCGTTGTTTGATTTTATTCCGCTGCGTAACTGCTCTTTCTGTTAAATCCGAATATTTTCCGATATTCACCCCCCCTCTATCGGTCTTTCTCGATCCAACACATTCATGACATATAATTATGTCATGTTCTAACGATTTCCTTAATAAAGTATGTATGTGACTTAATTTATAAAATCTCATTAATTGAATTAAGAACCGGATTTCCTAATTCTAATTTCATACTTTATTTAAGGAATTGTTTTGGGAAACAATTTCCTGAATTATCATAATCAATTTCGGAAATAATATGTTTAAGACTTTGATTTCTCTAAATCAAATCTTATTAAATTAAGAGACAGATTCCCTTAATTCAACCACATATTATTTTCATGAAAATTTTATTTAAGGAAATATACTCTATAGGAAACAATTTTCCTAATTAATTTTGGAGACAATAATATGTAAGAGCATCACCTCATAAATCAAATTAGGAAATTATCGTTTAAGAATCACCTTAAAAATTTCCAAGATTTGATCACATATTTTATTTATGGAAAATTAATATCAATTACTTAATTTGGATGGCTCCCCGAGGCTCAATCTAAATTAAACATTTGACAATTTAAATTCAATTTAGGAAATTTAATTATAACAACTAACTTTAAATTGGACAGCTCCCCGAGGCTCAATCCAAAATAAAGAATTTTGTAAATAATTTAATTTCCAATTATAAATTTAAATGCCAATTAATATTCCCATAATTTGTCTAGACTTTCTTGAAAGAAAGTGCCCAAAATTGCGAGCTTTCCATAAATAGAAAGTTTCCAAAAATAAAAGGTTTTCAGGATAATTGTAAGTTTTTGGTACAAAGAAAACTTATGTTTTTCCAAAATTAGAAAATTTTCAAAATAGAAAATTTTCCAAAATTGGAAAGTTTCCAAAAATGGAAAGTTTTCACAATTATCATAAAATTTCAGAAACAGAGATATTTCAAAAGTTTGCGAAATTTCATGAGGATTTCCAAACATTGAAATTCCTAAATCGAAAATTTACCATAATTGGAAAGTTTCCATAATTGAAAATTTTTCCAAAATTGAGATCATGATAAAGCTTTCCGCAAAACAATTATATGATTATGTCGAACACAAACCTCGGCTTTGATACCACTGTTGGGACCGGGTGCATGTTGACATGGATGCGGGTTCGTAATTTTAAAATTAATTACGTGCAGCGGAAGGTTTAGCATAAATAATTTCTCTAATTATTTAAGCTAAACCTTCCGCTGCACGTAATTAATTTTAAAATTACGAACCCGCATCCATGTCAACATGCACCCGGTCCTAACAGTGGTATCAGAGCCGAGGTTTGTGTTCGATATAATCGTATAATTATTTTTCGGAAAGCTTTATCATGATCTCAATTTTGGAAAAATTTTCAATTATGGAAACTTTCCAATTATGGTAAGTTTTCCAAGCTCCAATTACGGAAAGCTTTACTGTAAGCGCCCCTTGGAAGCTCCGCCTCTATTCGCGTCCACGCCGAGTATCTTCGGGATGACTTCGCAAAGCCATGAGTTTCGTGTTCTCGAGAACTACTAGATTCTCCGAGAACGCGACGAGAAAAACCAAGAGAGAAGTCGGAAGACTAACCACAAAAGGATGGCAGGAATCAAAATTCCGGCGAAGCAAAAGAAGAGGCTTGCGGCAAAAAGGATCCTTGCGGCAAACTTTAATTCCGGCAGCACTTTCTTCCGGCCAAGAGATGGCCAGAGCTTCCTTCTCCGGCAGCAGGTGGTGGTCGGCAGGGAAAGGGCAGGGGCGAACGGCTGGTGCTCCTTCTTGGGGCTGGTTGGCGCACGGCAAGAAGGGGAGAAGAGAAGGAGAGAAAGAGAGGGAGAGAGCCTATGCCTTCATCTCTATGATTCACACCCAAGCCTTGGCTTGGGTCCTATATATAGTGGCCTCTCAACCATCAAGCCTCTCAAATATGGAATAACTTATTTCATCATGCCAAGTTTGATTTTATATCATGGTTAAAATCATATTTTAATTCATGATAAAAATCTTCTCTCCTATGAAATAAATTTTCTTATCATGGTAAATCAATCCATGATTGATTTTATAAAATAAACCAATCCATGGTTCATTTTAATTTCCATGAAAAATAAACCAAACCTTGGTTTATTATATATAAAAAATTTATATCATCCATAATTTTATAAAACAAACCACACTTGGTTTATTTTATAAATTGAACCAAAAACTTGGTTCTCTCCCTTTGTTGTGGCCGACCAAGCAAAGAGGATGGAGGCCCTCTTTGGCCGGCCCATCCAAGCCATGCCCCAATGAATTAAACTTATTTAATTCATCTATTAAGCCTTCAAAAGACTTAGCCATTTTACGCTTCCGATGCGTCTCTGATAAATTCAGATTCAACTTATCGTTTGGCTCAACCAAACTTAATCTCTCTTGATTGGAAAATCCAATTTTCAACTCGTTTTAAATCCCTCGGATTACTCGTAGTGCGTGTGACTAAATAGGCTTTCGATTTATGTTGGCCGTCTATAATTAATCAATTATAGAACGATCATGAGTGGCACCTAGTAGTACATTATGATCCCCAATTAATCGAAAGATCAACGGTTGACCTCAGAAACAATTCTGAAACCCTTCAGCAGCTATAATGAATCGTGCCCCATTCCCTTCACCATCTTATATCCACTTTGTTCAGGACATGGTCTATGTGTGTCAGTCCCCACTAGGCTGACTACGTCACACCTAGCCCAAGTAACATTTTCTCGTCCTACGGATTCTAATTACTCTCATGTATTTAAGAGATTCATACTCTGAACATGTCATGCTCTGGCCAGAGGCTTCGAGTAACAATCCGATGATAGACCTCGGGTATACATCTCCTCGCAAGGAGTGGTGAATCCTTTGTAGGCTGTTCAAACATCTTCGGGCACTTCGGCTTATACCCAATCATCATGGGTCCACACCTCCTTGGAGATGCTTGCTTAAGATGTCAAAGTATAAGTCTCCATGACCAAGATGACTTGAACACCGCAAGTCAAAGGAACATTGCACTTAAGTTGCAGTAAGAACTTCACTGACATATCTATATGTAGACTACCATATGAAGTTTTACAACCAGTCACTCCAATGAACTAGTTCCCTTAACTAGCATTCATGTTTATCTCCAGACATCTCAATGTCACCAGCCAGTGAGAATCAGCTGATTAGAGAATAACCCATGCTAGTCTTAACAGAATTGATAGTGTCCGTATTTATCAATTCATCGACTAGGGACAATTTCAATACTCCACAATTGCACATGTAGAGATAATCACTAGTTGTGAATTCATCACAAATTCTCTCATGCTGTGAATTGTATTGCGGACATTCAGTAAATGAGTTTAAGATCTCAATCAAATACACAAACATGTATACTCAATTAGTGAATATTCATTTATTAGAATAAATGATTACAATCATAAGGCGATTGCCTTAGGACACTTCTCTCATATCAGTAACATCCTCATCATCTAGTGTACTTCTCTCTCCCCCTTGATCATTGCCCCCCTAAATGTAGGTCTTGAATTTCTTGGGTAAGGGATTGACTTTCTTCAATGTCCTTATCAATAGAGGACTTCCTAGGGTAGGTGATTGTTGACTCATCAAAATCAACATTTGAAGATTCCTCAATTACCTTGGTCCTTTTGTTGTAGACTCTATATCCCCTACTAGTGGATGAATAACCAACCAAAATCCCCTCATCCGCTTTCGATTCAAACTTCCTTAAATCATCCTTGGTGTTTAGAATGTAAACTTTACATCCAAAGACCCTAAAGTAATGAACTTGTGGAATTCTCCCATTCCACAATTCAAATGGAGTTTTACCTAAAAACCTATGAATTAAAACCCAATTTTGAATGTAGCAAGCGGTATTTACCGCTTCGGCCCAAAAGTAGCTAGGTAAAGAATATACATTTAGCATAGTCCTAGCGGCTTCTTGTAGGGCTCTATTTCTCCTCTCCACTACCCCATTTTATTGTGGGGTTCTTGGGCATGAAAATTTATGCTTGTACCCATTTTCTAGACAAAATTGTGAGAAGTTTGAGTTTTCAAACTCCCCACCATGGTCACTCCTAATGCGGTTGATTTTGAGGTGTTTCTCATTTTCAACCTCTTACTAAACCCTATGAAAATCTCTAAGGCATCATCCTTATGTTTCATGAAAAATA
This sequence comes from Boesenbergia rotunda, assembly GCA_024364735.1. Lineage (NCBI taxonomy): Eukaryota > Viridiplantae > Streptophyta > Magnoliopsida > Zingiberales > Zingiberaceae > Boesenbergia > Boesenbergia rotunda. The sequence continues at coordinate 289,161 of JAGFNQ010005701.1, forward strand.
CCCAAGTAAATCTAGAAAAATCATCTACAATAACTAAACAATACTTACTCCCTACTAGTGAAGGAGTGCTATGGCAATCAAAAAGATCCATGTGTAATAGTTCTAAAGGCAAAGTAGTGCTAGTTAAGGTTTTACCTTTGTGTGATGATTTTGATTACTTACCTCTTGACATGCATCACACATCTTGGTCTTTTCATACTTGATCATAGGAAGCCCCTTCACCAACTCCTCCTTTGCCACTCTTGCAATGTTCTTCATGTTGATATGCCCAAGTCTCCGGTGCCACAACCATCCTTCTTCTTCTTTAGATATGAGACACTTAGGCAAATTGTTAGAAGCATAAGCAAGATTAAGATAGTAAAGATTAGTCTCTCTATATCCTTCTAGCATAACAATTTCGGACCCATTTTGTTTAATTAGATACTTTCTAGCATGAAACTCAACCCTATATCCCGCATCACAAAGTTGACTTACACTAAGTAAATTAAATTCCATTCCCTTAATTAAAAGAACTTTGTTGATAGAGATTGTAGGTGATACCTCAATGGTGCCCCTACCAATTATTTTGAGTTTCCCACTATTTCCAAAGGATACGGTCTCTTCTCTTAGGTAGCTAATAGTGGTGAACTTGCTCACATCTCCGGTCATATGTCTTGAGCACCCACTATCTACAATCCACATTTTTAAGGCATCCTTCACTTTTACCTATACAACATGGAAAACACAAGCTTTTGGTACCCAAATTTTAGTTCCACAAGAATCAATTAAATACTTCTTTGGTACCCAAGCCTTCTTTGTATTTCCCTTGACCCCTTGTCTCTTAGAGGCACCCTTTCTACCCATAAGTGAAACAAAGGATACTTCCTTGGTCTTTGGCCTATAACCTATCCCGGCTTTGTTGTAAACGATTCTTTGACTATTTATTATCATATCAAGGTTGCTAGAGTCAACTTGAAACTTTCTAAGTGTCTTGGTTAGGTCTTCTACCTTTTCCCTTAATTCCTTATTTTCATTTTCAAGACATGAATCATTTGACATAGTAGAAACATCATGCAAATTATCCTTAAGTTTCATGGATTCTACTTTAAGCATGACAACTTCATCCTTTAATTCTTTAATTTTCCTCCTAGCCTTAGCCAAATTAATATTTGTACTAGTAATAATTTTGACAAGAGTAGAAGAGGGTAAGCTATATACCTCACTTCCGATGCCTCGGATTCGGATGATGATGAGGCTTCACTTTCATCTTCACTACTTGAGCTCCTCTCATCATCGGATGACTCCAAGTTGTCCACTCCCATTAGTGCGAAGTGTGACATGTGATCTTCCTCCTCCTCCGAAGACGATGGATCATCCCAAGTAGCTTTTAGACTTGTGAACTTTTCCCTTTTTCTTTTGACTTCCTCTTCTCACTCTTCTTCTGTTCTTCCTTCTTGTCATTACTTTTCTTGAGTTGTGGGCACTCATACTTCATGTGGCCCTCATGGTGGCAATTATAGCAAATGATATCTTTGCCTTTGCTCTTGCTTCTTGACCCTTTCCTACCATAAGATTTGTTAGAGAAATTTTTAAATGCTCTTCTCATTTTCCTTACCATGTAGGCCTCTTGGTCATTATCCATAGAAGCACTAGATTCCTCCGATTCGGATGATGAGGAGTAGATGATCTTCTTCTTTTCCCTTCTCCTTTTCTACCATGAATGCTACACCTTTTTCTTTGGAAGAGATGTTAGCTTGCTCATGTAATTCAAATTCACAAAACAAATCATCTAACTTTACCATTGAAAAATCCCTTGATACTTTGTAGGTATCAATCATTGACGCCCACAATGTAGTCCTAGGGAATGATTGTAAAACATACCTCACGAGATCTCAGTTTTTCACCTTCTCACCAATTACATGTAGCTCGTTGATGATTTCCTTTACTCTTCCATGTAATTGGCTAACCGTCTCGTTGGTCTTCATGGAAAGTGATTGTAATTGAGCCACCAAGAGGTCCTTCTTTGCCCTCCTTGACTCGTTTGAACCTTCATTGAGCTCGACTAATTTCTCCCATAATTCCTTTGCGCTCTTCAAAGGCCCCATCTTGTTGAGTTGTTCCTTTGACAACCCGCATTGAAGTGTTGTGGTGGCCTTGGCATTTGCTTGCGCCTTCTTCATTACTTCCTTTGGCCAAGTTCTCATTGGTAGTGGCTCTCCTCTTTTGTTGACGAGTGCGTCGAAACCATCTACAACACTCATCCAATTCTCAATGTTATTCATCAAATAGTATTCCATTCTACCTTTCCAATAGGCGAAGTTATTTCCATCGAAGAACGGAGGCCTTGCGGTGCTGTAGCCCTCTTGAAACACCATTTCTTGTTACTCTGGTTGACGGTGAGTTCTCCCGAAGCGAACCTGCTCTGATACCACTTGTTAGATCGTGGCGCTTGTTAGAGGGGGGGTGAATAGCACTTGTCTCGAATTCTCTCTACAAGAGGGTTAGCACAATACAAAAATATATTGAAAATATGAAATTCAATGCTAACAAGAAAGATTTACTTGGTATCCATCCCGAAAGGTGACTAATCCAAGGATCCACACGAGTACACCACCTCCACTATGAAAAGTCTCCTTGAAGGTGGAGAAAACCTTTACAAGGTTGTCTTCTTCCTCTTTACAAGATTGAGATGAAAACTAGAGGAAGAACTGATCACTTGGGGCACTAGTAGCACTTTGGTACAGTAAAGAACCGTACCTTTCTCATGCCAAAAAGTCCCCTTTAAATAAGAGTAAAGGACAGCTTCAAAAGCTATCTAGCCCCGCTACCAGTCGGCATTCAACTGGCCTAGCTTTAATTGCTAGCCAACGGCTAGCGCAACGGCTAGTTTTTGGGGTGACCAGTCGACTGCCCCTGGGGCAATCGACTGGTCGAAGGCTGAAAACCTTCTATGAGTTTTGGAGCTCGCTGGCAGTCGACTGCTCCAATACCAGTCGACTGCCCAGCTTACAATATCACTCCTCCTCACTTCAACAACCCTCCTTCACGTGTGCCTTCAGGTACACTCCCTTAGCTTGCCCCTTGAAGTCTTCTTTCACCGGTTTTCGTCCCTCGGATACGCACACAAGCCTTCCCTTGGCTTGCCTCCATGCCACCCTTCACATGTGCCCTTTGAAGTCCACTTCCCGGCTTGCCCTTGGAGTCCTCCTCCCTCGGCTCTCATCCCTTGGATAAGTCCTCCACGTGTGATTCTCCAAGTCCTGCAAACTCAATCACACATATCAAATAACAACACAACACCCTAACCTTAAATATATTGGCACACACACATCAAAACCATGATCTTCCCGATCATTCTTGGGCCGATTGCCTCAACAAGGACGCACTCCTCGGAAGAGGGAACACTAGGCGTCGGTTTAACCTAGGATTTCATTTGAAATCCAAAGTCAGAACCAACATAGCTCTGGCTGTTATTCATGCATATTTATCATATTATATTGTGTTCTTGGACTAACCCTGGTTGCAGGCTGAAAGGAGTTGGCTGCTGCAATCCCAGGCGCCCAAGAACCTAGGCGCCTGAATGGTATCAGGCACCCCAGAAGGGGTTCTTCAAGCAGTTGTGCCACGTTAGCTCCCAGGCACTCGTGAGCTCCTAGGCGCCTCAGTAGTCTCAGGTGCCCAAGAATGGTGATAAACGTTGGCCAAGTCTGCGAATAAGGATGCAGCTGAATCGGGTGACGTGGAGGGTGCCCCATACCCTATCAGGCACCCGAGAACCAACTACAAAAGGGGCTTCACCCCTTTGCTTCCAGACAACAACTCAAGCACTCAAGCACGCTATGACAAGGTTCCGTGCTCTAGTTTTCTACGCTGACGATGTTCAAGATCGACGACACACCACTCCAACAAGCTCAGCCTTTTTTCTTAAGCGTTGTCGGTATAAAGTTATAAATTCTATTCTGTACTTAAGTTCTTACACTTGTAAATCATTTTTTGAACTATAAAATTTCCCAACGAAAATAGTCGAGGACCGTGGGACTTGGAGTAGGAGCTATTACAGATTCCAAACCAAGTAAAACAAACTGCGTTAGCCGTGTTTGAATTGTGCATTGTCCACTGCGTTTAAATCTATTTTTTCAAAAAATTTATGTTATCAATATTCACCCCCTCTATCAATCACAACGATCCCATAGACACTGCAGGTAATCAGATAGATAAACGCATGACATATAACAAGATACAATAAGCAAGTAGAAGCAACACTATATAGTCTCCGAAATAGAATAACATATATGAATGTGCAAAACTAAGTGAAAGTGCAATAATAAATCATATATGCATGTCAGTCAAATGTAACAATCATAGCTCATATAAATATAACAAACATAAAAAAATATAAGATGCAATAAATACACATGATGCAATGACATATGTCACCCCTAATGCCAGTCAAGCAACCATCACATCACATCTGTGAGGCTGAGTGGGTAGGGCTGTGACAACTACCAACAACTACCACTACTATAAGTGGTTAAGTAGATAAGATGTTGGGGAGTCATCTACTCCAAAATCCCAGGAAAAGGGGGAGTCATCAATAGCTCTGCTACCCTCGCAACAACGGAGAGGGTGTCAACTTCTTGCCTACAACTTCAACATCTACTACCCATAAGTGGTTGAGTGTGGCACAATAGGACGGCTGCTAACACTCTAACAACTACCACTACCCCTGATTGGTTGAGTGGATAGAGAACTATATGACTGATGACAGGCTTAACTGTTCGCCAGCATACAACTATGCAGATTTGATGCATGTTACTAATATGCACAACTTCAACCTGGTCATAACTATTCAACGGTACGATACATAAATACTAGAATCAATAAACATATAACTTATCTACTGAGTAGTGTATATCTAATGTCAACCAAACTCTAGTTATGTTTACTGATTATTTCTAAGTACTCGCTTGTAAGGATCTTTAGGCAAAAATATTCAAAAATTACAGCGGAAATAATAGATCCCATGAGCAATTCATGAGAAAGAAAACTCATACAAAGTTAATTTACAAATTCTATCGTATAGGTATACCTTTGGCGTGTGCCCTACGCTTATCCCGCTTGTCCGAGGTATGTCAGATCTCTTGCACGTTCAAGTGTCCGTGCCTCTATGTGTATCCACATGAACACGATCTCTCAAGCTTCGGAGAAAAATCACCTTTGTGGTGCTAGCCACAAGAGGAGATTCACAAAGCAAGGAGAGGGAGAAGAGGGATTTCAGCCAAGAGAAGGAAGGGAAGGAAAAATGACAAGTGCTACATCCAAATGACAAGAAAAACTCTTTTATACTCATCCCATGAATATGAAGAGTTTTTGTCCCTTTAGCTTCCCTCTATTAATGCCAATAAAAACCCAATTAGAGTATATTTTCTCATGTGACTCTTCAACTTCTCTTCATCCAATGAAGAGAAACTTTTCATCTTCCTCTATTATTAATTTATTAAATATTTTAATGAATTAATATCTCATTTAAATGTGGTTGAATCTAATTTAAATGAGTCAAACTAAAATTAGGTCTCAATACCATAATCTAATTGGATTGACTTGAGTCTAACTCAATTAATCCAATTCGGATCAAATCTTAGTCAAACTAAGATGAATTAATCTCCGAAGCTTCGTGTCCTTAGCGTGTGACCCAATAGGTTCTCGTAACGTTGGCAATGTGTCAACCACTTTAGACACATAAGCAATGAGCGGCATCTAGCAATACATCATTACTATCCAAGTGACGAGAAAGCTGAGATTTGACTTAACCTCCATGACTATGATAATGTATGACCTTGTCCTTCTATCCTTGATATTTAGATTGACCAATGAGACATAGACTGTGTCATCCTCGATCAATCATTAAGTTTCTTGATCCCCAAGTAGACTCACTCAAACAAATGAGCTCAATATTTCATATTGACTCATTTGAGTATGACCATGCGCTTTAGTAGTCCTACTCGATCAAGGGGCCCACAGATATCACTCCCATCATATAGGAGGGATATATCACATCTACATCACTCACATCCCTCCGCATAATTCATTACATACCCAGTGATCGCCTTTATAGTCCACCCTGTTACGGATGATGTTTGACGATACCAAGGTACATAACTCCTTATGTAGGGAACCGTAATGATTTCAGGTGTAAGGACTATTCATACTAATAGTCACATGAGAAAGTTTATGACACTCATATGACAATCTATGAAACATTCTCATGACGGGTCAATTCAGTACATATTCTCTAATGTATACACATGTGTCAACTTGATATCATATATCCATGACTTGTGAGCTCAAGTCATCAATTGACCTACATGCTAGTCTCCATGCATTAATATTATCCTTGAATACTAATGCTTGACTAGGAATTGTTTAGTGTAGTATTTTCTACATCATCTTACTATCTATTCAACCAATCGATATGATGTATATAAGAACCTACTATCCAAGGACATTAATATACTTAGTTATTTGGCACAAATATAAAGTAAGTATAATAACCAAACATGCCTTTATTAATGATTGAATATGATATAAAAGGTCCCAAGTCAATCATCACATAATTGGCTCTAGGGCTCCTACTAACAATCTCCAACTAACACTAGTGTTAATCACTTAATATCTAATACCCAGTGACCTAGTGTGACCATCATGCTTCTTCTGTGCCAAAACCTAGGTCAAAGGATCCGCGATGTTAACATCAGTGGGTACTCTGCATATCCTCACATCTCCTCTATCGATGATCTCTCGAATGAGATGGAAGCGCCGTAATATGTGTTTGGTCCGTTGATGAGAGCGAGGTTCCTTGGCCTGTGCAATAGCCTCATTGTTGTTACAATAAAGGTCTATTGGGTCTGCTATACTAGGAACTACACCAAGCTCTGTAATGAATTTCTGAATCCAAACAGTCTCTTTTGCTGCATCAGACACAACAATATACTCGGCCTCTATTATAGAATCTGTGATTGTGTCCTGCTTCGAACTTTTCCAACTCACAGCGCCACCATTCAAGAAAAATACATACCCTGACTGCGATATGAAATCATCACTGTCAGTTTGGAAGCTTGCGTCACTGTAACCCTTTACAGCTAGCTCCTCATTGCCTCCAAATATCAAGAAATATTCTTTCGTCCTTCATAAGTACTTAAGAATATTCTTGACAGTTGTCTAGTGACTTTTACTTAGATCTGACTGGTATCTGCTCGTCATGCTCAAAACATACGAGACATTTGGTTGAATACAAAGCATGACGTACATGATAGACCCTATAGCAGATGCATAAGGGATCTGATCCATACGGTCTCTCTCCTCCTTAGAAGAAGGACATTGAGTCTTCTCAACCTAATGAATCCATGAATCTCCTCAACCTAATCCCCCTATCATATCACATGACACATAACATATAATCAAGAGAACATAACTAGTCGACCCTTCCAACACGAAGCTACACACCTAACCCAAAAATTTATACCAATCCAACCATAATTTATGGCCCATGGCAACGTTTACGGGACCTACAAAACTGCTACCAAAATAAAACGCAATCCAACTAAACCAAACAATCAAAAACCAAATCTATAACAAGGTGAACTCCATGATCCACAATCCTATGAACTCAAAACCAAACAACACCTATGGCAAGGTGTCAAGAGCTCAAAAGCTCCAACTTACAAATTCAATACAACCAATTTAATCCAATGCTCAATCAAGCTCACGGCAAGGCATCACAAAGCATGCAAAGGATCAAAGAACAAAACCAGCAACCCTAAACCCATAAACACCTCACAGCAACTTTATAAAATGACAACCAATTTGAAAACTAATCTCTATTCCATTTCCAGAACAAAATCAGATCGGAAATAGAAAACACTAAGTTCAACAAAACATTAGATAATCTATTAGCATCCCAGTAGGTCTATTCATTCCAACTCCAACACAAAAACCAAGGCTTACTCAGATGATCGCTAGCCTGAAGGTTTGTTTAGATCCACTCGAAAAAATGGGAACTCACAACGCCGAATGGAAAAGGGCAGCGGCTCGGGATGCGTCAAGGGAAGGAGGGATCAGAGCGACACCATGGGAGAGAAAAAGATTTTCATGTGAGGAGGAAGATGAAGAAGGCGTTGGGGTTTGCAGTTCGAGTGTGGCGCAAAGGAGTCGACGATTTCGACAGGGTGGGCATTTGATTAGGGAAAGGAAATAGGGATAAAGGAAAAAATTATTTTGCAAAAAGGCCCTCCTAGTTTCCAATATTTAACATTCTACAGCTGAATTGTTAGTGAATGGGGAAATTAGTGTATCACACTAAAGAAACTTGATTAATGAGTTCAGTAGTCTCTTATATCTCTTTATTTCAATTAGTTGTAGCACCACCTAAAGCAACTAGAGGTCCTACAAAAATATTAGATGTGTGGGACATGGATCCTGAAGATTTTATAAGAGTTAATTTTGATGAATTTGATTGACCTATTGGTGAAGAAGCAAAAAACTCTTACTTGATTCATTAGAAGTGTAGCACGAAGTCCCCAATATGCTCCAATAAACTATACAGGTTGAAAATTAATGCCAAAGAATAACAAAGAGAGGATGCTTAAACTAATAGAGGTTCCATGAATGCTATTTTCTATTTACCTATGCATTCATAATTTGTGTTATGATTAAATTTATATTCATATTTTTTGGTTTAATATGTTTTATTATTTAGAGTAAATTTGAGTTCATCCCTCTTATAAATGATGCTATAAGGAAGATGTTGAAATCGAGATGAATCACAAATGGAGACAATGGAAGCATGATTTAAAGATAGCATTTGACCCAATAAGACAAAAGAAGAAATTGCTTCTACATTACCTGATGATCAAGTTGATCTAGATCAATACCGTGCTTTAGTTCATCATTGATTTTCAGAAGAAGGACAAGTAAGTTATTTTACATATATATGTATTTTATATAACATTATACATATATGTGACATTTCCTCCTTATGAATTCTTACTTTGTACAAAAAATAAGTAGAATTAATAAGCAAAATTGTACTAAGCTTGAAGATACCCATTGTATGTTGGTGCCGGAAGAACCAGATCGAACATAATTTTGATAATGGAAAAGGGTTCAAAGTTAAGTTTGTATTATGATCTAATGGATTTACCAAGTGTGCAAGAAAGTCCTTGTTCACCTAGGCACGAAGTTTTGAACTGTAGGGTTGAGCAAGAAGTCCTGGTCGAGGACTGGGCAAGAAGACCTGGCCGAGGGTTAGGCAAGAAGTCCTGGTCGTGGACTCCGGACACCAAAGTCCTGTTATTCATACACTTATTATCTATATTGTATTGTTCTTGGACTAACCCTAGTTGCAGGATTGAAAGGAAGTAGATTATGCTTCCTAGGCACCTGGAAGCGTTTAGGCGCCCGAGAAGCTAGGCGCCTGAAAGCATTCAGGCGCCCGAGAAGTCAGGCGCCTGATAGGTATCAGGCGCCCCAGATGGTCTTTCTTAGCAGAGGGAGAGGCTGAGCTGGCTGGGTTGCCACGTCAACATCTCAGGCGCCCGTGAGCCATCAGGCGCCTCAAGTATCCTAGGTGCCCAAGATTGAAGGATAGGTGTTTGGCCGAGTCTGCGGATAAGCACGCGCCCGATTCGGTACATGTGGCAAGCGCCCCATAAGCCTCATGCGCTCGAGAACAGTGTATAAGGGGCTTCACCCCTTTGCTTTCAAAAATCAATTTCACATTCAACGCAGAAAATCTTTCTTGCAACTCAAGCACTCTAATGCTCTTCAAACTTCTTTCGTGCTTGAGTTTTTCTATGTCACAAATGATCAAGATCGATGACACGCCACCCAAGACGCTCTGAAACCCTTGTTGTGTCATTGGTATAATTTAAATTTGGTGTTTCAATTCTGTACTTTGAACTACATATTTGTAACTTTTATTCGACTTATAGAATTGCCCAACGAAAACGGTTAAGGACCGTGGGCCTTGGAGTAGGAGTCGTTAAAGACTCTGAACCAAGTAAAAAGAAATGCGTTAGCATTGCGTTTTTATTCTTCCGCTCTTTTTTTGAATATTCATTAAAAATTTTAAGTAATCACTATTCACCCCCTCTATCGATTACAATGATCCTACAAGTGGTATTAGAGCGGGTTGCTCAATCTTGGTGAAACTGCCAACTGAGCAGTTTTTCAGAATTCTTTTTCGTTTATTTTTATTAAAAAAGGGAATTATTTTCTTGTTCTTCGATGTTGGTGCAATACCACTTGAATTGTTTTTAGTTTACACTTTTTTATACCACACTACTAATCCAAGACAAAGTCTTGGAACGAGTTTGTTGTTTTCTTTATTTTTCAGGAATATTAAATGGTCATGCAAGAATGCTACAACACTGCTCGCCCTCCTCTGTTCTCCGGTGAGGATTTCTCCTACTGGAAGAGTAGAATGGAGGTCCACCTGAAAGCTCAAGTGGAAATGTGGATCATCATCTAGTCTGGACTGGAGATCCCGAAGAACTCTCAAGGAGAAGTTCAAGGATACTCTGAGTGGGATGCTGCACTCAAGAAAAAGATAGAAGCAGACGCAAAAGCCACTCAAACCCTTCAGTGTGGACTGACGAAGGAAGAACTCAACCGCGTCGGCCCGTTTATTAGCACTAAAGAATTATGGAATAAATTGATCGAGCTGCACGAGGGGACGTCGGACACGAGCTTCAGTAAGCGGGATCTCCTTCTCAACAAGCAGTACACGATCAAAATGCATGACGGTGAAACATCTACACAACTACACGCGAGGATCCTAAAACTTATGATCGGTTTGCACACGATAGGTCACAAGGTAGAAAACCATAATCTAATCAGGTATACCCTAAACTCATTCCCAAGGAATTCATTGTGGCATCAATGGTAGATGCTTATAAGGTTTCTAGGAACCTTTCAGATATTAAATTAGATGAACTATTTTCTGAGTTAGAACTCCACGAATAGACTAATGCTTCTCAGGTCGAGAATGGGTTAGCTCTTTTTGCAGGAAAAGTCACTGCAAAGCAAAAGAAGAAAAAGATGCAACTGATACCCGAGTCAGATTCCGACTCAGAGCCTGACGACGACGGAATCAATTATCCGGAGCTAGTCCGAATGGCCTGAAGCCACTACAAAATGATCAAGGGCCAAAGAAAGAAGAAGAAGGCGAACCAGCAAAAGGATGATCCAACCGAACCTTCTACCAGCCAGAAAGTCAAAAGTGAAGTAACCTGTTATGGGTGCAATAAGAAGGACCACTACAAATCCGAGTATCCCAACTTGAAGGAAAACAAGAAGAACCGGAGGAAAAAGGCTCTCAAAGCTTTGTGGGACGAATTGTCTTCAGAAGAAGAAGAAGAAGTACCACACGCCAACCTCCTCGCCCTGACTGCTTTAGAAAATCTCGACATCGAATCGGAATCGGAAATGGAAGAAAACGTCGGAACCGGAAGACTATCAATTTCGGAAGACGGGCAAATAACGGTAAGAGGTTATCCCAAATCTCAACTTTACGATTTAATTTCTTATCTGTCTCGTAAGTTGGCCAAAGCCAACGTTCAGGTCGAATCCCTCCGACAGGAAGTCAAACTCCTGAAAGAGGGAGTCAAATATAGCTCCTTAACTGAACCAGTTCAGGAAGGAACTGTTGATGCAGTCTGATCCTGATTGTTGTTTTGGTGTTGACACCGATTTAAGTTTGATTTAAGTCTGGTTGAATTCGGATTAAGTCCAGGTGGATCGAGAGATCGTATGCTGGCAGTGAAAAAGTCCTAGCTTGGAGGGCTAGGTTGGATGAAACCCTGGCTTAGAGGGTCAGGTCCTAGCCTGGAGGGCTAGGTTGGATGAAATCCTGGCTTGGATGGTCAGGTCCTAGCCTGGAGGGCTAGGTGGATGAAACCCTGGCTTGGAGGGTCAGGTCCTAGCTTGGAGGGCTAGGTTGGATGAAATCCCGGCTTGGGGTCAGGTCCTAGCTTGGAGGGCTAGGTTGAAGTCCCGGTGAGTGAGACTGGGCATGGAGTCTTGGTCCGGGGGACTGAGCACGAGTCAGAGAAGGGTTGGAGGCTTGTTCTCGTGACTGAGAGGAGAGATTTGACCTTGCCTGGATCGGTCCGGTGACTGATCAGGGAAGTTGGCACGGTGTTCCCTCGTGGATCGGTCTGGTGACTGATTCAACGATGACTGATTGGTCTGGTGACCGATCAGGGAGCACACAGTTACCTTGTTGGGCTACTGATCGACTCCTGATCGGTCTGGTGATCGATCATGCCACATCCTGATCGGTCTGGGGACCGATCAGGAGTGTGTAGTAGACTACTGGATAGGTCTGGGGACCTATCAGGAGTGTGCAACAGACTGCTGGATAGGTCTGGTGACCGATCAGGCCACATCCTGATCGGTCTGGGGACCGATCAGGAGCTGAACTTTAATTCAAATTCACTGTCAGACGCTCTGATCGCGTCTGTTTTCTCTGCCGATTCTCTGATACATTGCTGATTATGCTTGATATGATTTGCTAAGCTTCTGTTGAAGTGTGCAGACTTTATAGGGATGATTCAAACACTCAAGGAGGGTCAATGGAAGACTTTCCTTTGAGCAGGTTTGGCTGTTTCTCCTTCTCAGGTTTCAACGGGCAACTGGCATAGCTGGCGACTGACGGAGGCTTAGCTGGAGAGGAGGTCTTCAGTGGACTGAGTGCTCAGGGAGGTCAGTGGGTTCAGGCTGGCTCAGTGGATGATGATGAAGCTTGCGATGGTGAGCAGAGCTTAAGTTGAAGCTGATGCAGAGGAGCGGCAACAAAGATAGACAGAAAAACGGGTGAAGTTTTTGCTGTGGGGTTGAGCTCTCTGTGTGTTGCTTTGTGTTTAAGCGTTATTGTTACATCTTTATGAGCGATCCTTCATAGTCTCGTGAGCTTATCTTGTATCCTATTGAGACGCTTGTGGAGAGGTTTCTCCACCGAGAAGGAGGCGCTGTTTTATCCGGGTCACCGGGGCTTGATCTGCCGACGATCAAGGGATCACCCACCTCATGGGCACGCCAAGGAGTAGGGGCAAGTTATCCTCGAACCTTGTACATCGCGGTGTTAGCGTTTGTTTGGTTTGTTCTTCCTTCTCTGTATTTCTTTCTGCTGTTTTGTTTCCGCTGCTAATCTGATCGCAGAAAGAAAAGCTCAAGAGGGGAGTAATTTCGAGTGGTTGGCTACATTCACCCCCCCCTCTATAGCCATCCAATTTCCAACAAGTGGTATCAGAGCTTGGGGCTCTGTTCAAGCGGCTTAACATCCTAGAGCTTACAACAATGATGGCAACAAGAGAAGGGTTTAGCACCAGCTAACCTCCACTCTTCGACGACACTGATTTTCACTATTGGAAGTCAAAGATGGAATATTATCTCAAGATGAACATCCACACATGGTTCGCTGTGAAGGAGGGTTTCTCTCCTTCAAAGGATGTTGAGGGAAAAGATCTAGACTTCTCCATGTGGTCAGCTGAGCAAACTCGCAAAGGAGAGGCTGATGCAAAAGCTGTCGTGACCTTGCAATGTGGGATGACCAAAGACCAACTAATCAAGGTTGGTCCCTTCACAAGTGCTAAAGATCTATGGAGCAAGCTCATTGAGCTCCATGAAGGCACTCATGAAACCCGGACAGCCAAGAAGGATCACCTTCTCAGCCGACTTCAAAACCTTTCCATGGAAGAAAATGAAAGGTAAGTGAACTCCATGGAAGATTCAAAGAGATCCTCAACGGCTTGCATTCCATCAATGAAAAGGTGGAAAATCGAGATCTTGTAAGATATATCCTCAAATCTTTCCCAAGGAATGCCTTGTGGTCATCCATGGTGGATGCCTACAAGATTTCCAAGGATTTGTCAATTATTAAGTTAGAAGATCTATTTTGCGAAATGGAACTACATGAGATCTCTAACCAAAGCCCAAAGGAGAAAGGGTTGGCTTTAGTGGCAGGTGACAAAAAGAAGAAAATGGAGGAGGAGAAGACCTACTGTCATGTGGCTCTAGTAGCCTTAGAAGAGTCGTCCAAGGAGAGTGGAGACGAATTAAGCTCCTCAACCGCGCCTTCATCATCTTCGGATGATGAAGAGGTAATCTCTCCCGAGCTAGATAAGTGCTATAGAACAATAACTTGCTTGACAAACATGCTCAAAAAGTCTAAGAACAAGATCAAATCTTTGAAATTGGAAGTAGAACATTTAAAAACTTCTAAGGATGAGGTAATTGATGACTTGCATGTTAAGATCCTTAAAATGAAAATAAGGACTTAAAGAGCGAAGTTGAAAATCTCAAGAATGTTCTTGAGAAATTCTCAACTAGCTCCAAAACCTTAGACATGGTACTAAACTCCCAAAGGGCGGTTTACAACAAGGTCGGTATATGTTACCGACCTAAAGAACCTAGTATCATATTACTAATGTCTAGAACACATTTTGGATCACAAAATAAGTCTATGGTTCAAAAGGCTAGAAAGAAAATGACTAAGGCATGGGTGCCAAAGTCTTTCATTGTAGATGTCTTAGGTCCCAAAATTTGGGTACCTAAAACTTCCATATTTCGAATTGTATAAGCATTATTTGAGGGAGAGGATCTATCAACATGGGAGGTTGATATTTGGTGCTCCAAACCCATGACCAAGAAAAAAATTGTCATTCACATGGTTGGTTATGGAAAATTCAAATTAAATGCTTTGAGCTTCATTGTCTTAGTTCTTATAACAAGATGATCCCTTGGCTAGTGATTTATGAAATCTCATTTGGGAAATAAGGAAACTTATCATGCAACGAATGATAGTATATCCATGCTTTAAAATAAATAAACAAGTTTTGGGAAAACAAATATATTCACATGAATGGTTTAGGTTGACACATAACTTACTCTTGCCATGGATTGTTTAGAATAATTCGGTTTATTGTTGCAATTTATGTTTTCCTGCAATTCATGGTTTATGATATGCCTTATGTCAAGCCTAAGGAGTCCATTTTCTTGTATATGTTATACAACATGAATGCATGCTAAAGAACAAGGATTAACACATAGTTTGTACTAATAAGGCATCACCAAACAAAGAACATGAGCTTAAGGTTTAGGCTTAAGTTTTTCTTAATATTTTGGAGATGAACTTAGTTGAATATGCCATGATCTTACTGTTTGTGTGATTAACCTTAATGTATGATACCAATTTTGTTTAAGAACAGCATGCTCACATAGTTCATGATGTTTCAAGTTCCATGACTTGTTTTTTTTTCCCACTTGACTGATATCAAACCTAATGTCATCCATATGCCTAATATTAATTGGATCACTAAGGTATCAGTACTTAAGTGTAGATTGGATTATCAAGATTGTTAGGAATAAACAAGAACATACTTAGAACGTAGCTGATCATTCAAACATAGTGTTGGTACTTTAATCCATAGAAATTCTTGATTATTGATATGAAATGAAGCCTAGTTAAGGGACCCAAATCAGATTGCTTGTTTTGATTAAATGAATTATGGTTAATGGAACTCATTTAGGGAGTAAATCTGATTGTATTAGGGATTAGAATGATTAAGAGTTGAAACGAACTTGTTTCTGAAACTGATTAGTTTCAGAAAACATTCTGTATCAGACCTGATTGGTCCACCGACCGATCAGGACTCACCCTGATCGGTCCGGTGACCGATCAGATCAACACTGATCAGAGGTATCAGACTACTCCTCAGTCTGATCCCATTCCATCAAGTTGTATCAGATTACCTGATCATACTGATATATACAAATCTGATACAAACCAAGTACAATTGAAACATACTTGATCCTCCATTGGTACAAACCTGGTACTAAGTGAGTACAAGTTTGTTCAAGTGTTCAAAGAAGGGTAGGAATTTTTAAGACCCTTGATTCTCAGAAATTTTTCTGAAACATCAAGTATTAAAATGCTGATTTGATACAAACCTATGTTGGAATGTTCAAATTCATAAGAAAGGGTTTGTTAAGTCATGACTCTTATTCTTAATGTCGTGGTTCAGAAATGTTTCTGGAATGTCGAATATCAATGGAGTCTACACCCTTGTTTTGGAATGCAAATTGTTAATGCAGTCTGATCAGGAACGTATTAGGGTTTCAGAAATTTTTCTGAAATATGATCGCTCCCCCGACTAATAAGAAATATTTCTGTATCAAATAATCAACAAACCTGATCGGTCCGGAGACCAATCAGGATTATGTGTCAGATACAGATGCATTCCTTACATGACATAAGAAACATATACATGTTTGACCATGATATAATTCTGTATATGTTTTCATGTGAAATTCAAAATTTACCTTTGATTATTTTGGGTTTGGGGAGAGACCCTTGGTTTGAGGGGGAGGTATGTTCCAACTTAATAATCATACCATTTTCGATGATTGACAAAGGGGAGAGAATGATTGATTAAGTTTAGGGTTATTGTAGGGGGAGGATCTTGATTCCCTTACGATAATTGAACTGCCTTCAAATGATCATTAATGCCTAAACTTAAATCGGGTTGTCAAACAACAAAAAGGGGGAGATTGTTGATGCAGTCTGACCCTGATTGTTGTTTTGGTGTTGACACCGATTTAAGTTTGATTTAAGTCTGGTTAAATTCGGATTAAGTCCAGGTGGATCGGGAGATCGCATGCTGGCAGTGAAAAAGTCCTAGCTTGGAGGGCTAGGTTGGTTGAAACCTTGGCTTGGAGGGTCAGGTCCTAGCCTGGAGGGATAGGTTGGATGAAATCCTGGCTTGGAGGGTCAGGTCCTAGCCTGGAGGGCTAGGTGGATGAAACCCTGGCCTGGAGGGTCAGGTCCTAGCTTGGAGGGCTAGGTTGGATGAAATCCCGGCATGGAGGGCTAGGTCCTAGCTTGGAGGGCTAGGTTGAAGTCCCGGTGAGTGAGACTGGCATGGAGTCTTGGTCCGGGGGACTGAGCACGAGTCAGAGAAGGGCTGGAGGCTTGTTCTCGTGACTTAGAGGAGATTTGACCTTGCCTGGATCGGTCCGGAGACCGATCAGGGAAGTTGGCACGATGTTCCCTCGTGGATCGGTCTGGTAACCGATCCAGCGATGACTGATCGGTCTGGTGACCGATCAGGAAGCACACAGTGACCTTGTTGGGCTACTGATCGACTCCTGATCGGTCTGGTGACCGATCAGGCTGTTAGTAATATGAGAGAAGTGTCCTAAGGCAATCGCCTTATGATTGTAATCATTTATTTTAATAAATGAAAATTCACTATTTAAGTATACATGTTTGTGTATTTGATTGGGATCTTAAACACATTTACTGAATGTCCACAATACAATTCACAGCATGAGAGAATTTGTGATGAATTCACAACTAGTGATTATCTCTACATGTGCAATTGTGAAGTATTGCAAATATCCCTAGTCGATGAATTGATAAGCGGACACTATCAATTCTGTTGAGACTAGCATGGGTTATTCTCTAATCAGCTGATTCTCACTGGCTGGTGACATTGGGATGTTCGGAGATAAACATGAATGCTAGTTAAGGGAACTAGTTCATTGGAGTGACTAACTGTAAAACTTCACATGGTAGTCTATATATAGACATGTCAGTGAAGTTCTTACTGCAGCTTAAGTGCGATGTTCCTTTGACTTGCGGTGTTCATGTCATCTTGGTCATGGAGACTTATACTTTAATATCTTAAGCAAGCATCTCTAAGGAGGTGTGGACCCAGGATGGTTGGGTACAAGCCGAAGTGCCCGAAGATGTTTGAACAGCCTACAAAGGATTCACCACTCCTTGCGAGGAGATGTATACCCAGGCCTATCGTCGGATTGTTACTCAAAGCTTCTGGCCAGAGCATGTCTTGTTTAGAGTATGAGTCTCTTAAATACATGAGAGTAATTAGAAATCCAAAGGACGAGAGAACGTTACTTGGGCTAGGTGTGACGTAGTCAGCCTAGTGGGGACTGACACACACAGACCATGTCCTGAACCAAGTGGGTATAAGATGGTGAAGGGAACGAGGCACGATTCATTAGAGCTGCTGAAGGGTTTCAGAATCATTTCTGAGGTCAACCATTGATCTTTCGATTAATTGGGGGTCATGATGTACTACTAGGTGCCACTCATGATCGTTCTATAATTGGTTGATTATAGACGGCCAACATAAATCGAAAGCCTATTTAGTCACACGCACTACGAGTAATCCGAGGGATTTAAAACGAGTTGAAAATTGGATTTTCCGATCAAGAGAAATAAGTCGAATCTCAATATATCAGAGGCGCACGGGAAGCTTAAAATGGCTAAGTCTTTTGAAGGCTTATTGGGCGAATTAAATGAGTTTAATTCGCGAGGAGATTGGCTTGGTGTGGCCGGCCAAAGAGGGTACCCACCCTCTTAGGTTTGGCCGGCCACCACAAGAATGAGAGAAACCAATTTAATTGGTTTAAATTATAAAATAAATCAAGCACGATTTGTTTTGTAAAATTATGGATAAATAAATTTATATAAAGAAATTTATGTAAATAAATTTATTTTCATGGAGATTAAAATAAACTTTAAATGGTTTATTTAATTTTATAAAATCAATTATGAATTGATTTTTCCATGATAAGAAAAATTTATAAATTTCTTGTAAATTTTATTTCATAATAAAAGGAGAGATGTATTTGTTTTATTATAAAGTTAGTTATAATAAAACTTAGCATAAACGGAATAATTCATAAGAAAATTTATAGGATAAATTTCTTATGAAAAATTCCGTTAAAGGGGAGACTTGGCAAGGGAGAGGCTACTATATAAAGGAACCAAGGCTAGGCTTGAATTCCTTAATAGAGTTATCAAGAGATTAATTCTCTCCCTCTCACTCTCTTATTCTCTCCCTCTCCTTCTCTCCTCCTCCTAGGGCCGGCGCCCCCCTCCTCACCCTAGGGCCGGCGCACACCCATCCTAGGGCCGGTGCACCCTCACACTTCCTAGGGTTGCCGTGGGTTGTCACCACCAAGAAGGAGCCAAAGAAGAAAAAGAAGAAGCGGGTCGCAACTCCTTCCTTTCCCGAATTTAGATTTCGTTTCTTGGTGTTTAGTTTCCATCTTTTTCTCTTGTTATTCTAGTTGTGCTTTTGGAGAATCTAGTAGTTCTCGTCGGCACAAAACTCGTGGCTTTGCGAAGTCATCCCGAAGAGAACTCGGCGTGGACGCGAATAGAGGCGGAGCTTCCAAGGGACGCTACTGTTGGATCTCATCCCTTACTTTAAGTTACGCGAGGTAACGAGTAAATTAGTATACTTTCTGCAAAATTTTAATTTATGATCATGTCCACACATCATAAGGTCGCATGCTAGATACGTGGTTAAAAATAATTTAAGAAATTATTTATGCTAATTCTTCCGCTGCACGTAAATATTTTAAAATTTACGAACCCGTATCCTTGTCAACATGCACCCAGTCCCAATAGTGGTATCAGAGCCGGTTAGTGTTCGACATAATCATATAATTATTTTGCGGAAAACTTTGTCATAATCTCAATTTTGGAAAAATTTTCAATTATGGAAATTTTCCAATTATTATAAATTTTAGATTTAGGAATTTCAAAGTTTGGAAATCCTCATGAAATTTCGCAAACGTTTGAAATATCCTAGTTTCTGAAATTTTATGATAATTGAGAAAACTTCCCATATGTGGAAACTTTCCAATTTTGAAAATTTTCCAATTTTGGAAATATGTAAGTTTTCTTTGTACCAGAAACTTACAATTATTCTGAAAACCTATTATGAAATCTCGCAATTTTGTGAACTTTCTTACAAGAAAGTCTAGACAAATTTATGGACAATTAATTGACAATTAAATTCGAATTGGTTTTTAAATTATCAACAAAATTCTTTATTTTGGATTGAGCCTCGGGGAGCCGTCCAATTAAAAGTTAGTTGTTGTAATTTAATTTCCCAATTTTGAATGAAATTGTCATGTTTAATTTGGTTACGCTTCAGAAGCGGACCAAATTGGATTTACGACAAATTTCTTTTCTTTGGGTATCTGAGCCTCGGGGAGCCAACCTTAGAAAATATTTTGTTGTAATTAATTAAATCCATGAATAAAATATGATTTAAGAGGTGATGCTCTTACATATTGTTGTCTCCAAAATTAATTAGGAAAATGGTTTCCTATAGAGTTTTCTTAAAAGAGATTTTCATGAAAATAATATGTGGTTGAATTAAGGGAATTGCCTCTTAATTTAATAAGATTTGATTTAGAGAAATCAAAGTCTTAAACATATTATTTCTGAAATTGATTATGACAATTTAGGAAATTATTTCGCAAAACAATTCCTTGAATAAAGTATGAAATTGGAATTAGGAAATCCGGTTCCTAATTCAATTAATGAGACTTGATAAATTAAGTCACATACATACTTTATTAAGGAAATCGTTAGTCATGACATAATTATATGTCATGAATGTGCTTAGAAAAGAAAGGATAAGACCCAAAACCCCTTACAAAATATTAAGGCTAACACCTTCTATTAATATGGTTAGAATCGGAGTTTTGTTTCTCGTTTGGGTTGATGGACACATCTATGCCCGGCTTGAACCTCAACATGTTCAAACCATGGAATTAGTTTATGAATAATATAGTTGGAGTCAGAGGTCAATCCTTAGTTTTGGTTGTTGGACACATCCAAGCCTGACTAAACGGTTGAATGAGCTCCAACCATATTAAAACTATTTCTTAATTAATGGGTTAGCCTTAAGCTTGGAGCATCGATTGCCTTAGGACACTTCACTCATATCACTAACAAACTCCCACTTGGCCTAATGCCAATCGCTACGGTATCCAATACCACAGGCTCTAACATGACCCTCAAACTTGTTTTGAGGCAAGGCCTTAGTTAAAGGATCCGCTATGTTCCTTTCAGTGGGAACTCTCTCAATTTGTATGTCATTCCTACTTATAATCTCTCTGATCAGATGATAGCGGTGAAGCACGTGTTTGGATCACTGATGAGACCTTGGTCCATTTCTTGTGCAATAGCTCCATTGTTGTCGCAGTAAACCGGCACTGCTTCATCAATGGTTGGAACCTCATCAAGTTTTGAGACAAACTTCTTGATCCAAACTGCTTTCGTGGTATAATCCGCTACGGTGTCTTGTTTGGAATTTTTTTTCGACTTATTGCGCCTCCATTCAAAGTAAATACGTATCCAGACTGCGATTTGGAGTCATCCTTATCTGTCTGGAAACTGGCATCTGTATACCCACGTATTACCATATCTCCTTCTCCATATATTAGGAACACATCCTTAGTTCTTCTTAAGTACTTAAGGATTGTCTTGACAGCTGCCCAGTGATCCATACCTGGATCAGACTGGTATCTGCTCGTGACACTCAGAGCATATGATACATCAGGCCTAGTACATAACATAGCATACATGATAGATCCTATCGCGGATGCATAAGGAATCTTATTCATGCAAATCCTCTCGTCTTCTGTGCGCGGACACATAGACTTTGAAAGGTTGATCCCATGCCTGATGGGAAGGTAACCTTTCTTGGATTCTGACATGCTAAACCTCTTTAGCACTCGGTCTATATACGTAGACTGCGAAAGACCAAGCAACCATTTTGATCTGTCTCTATAGATTCTAATCCCAAGGATATAGGTTGCTTCTCCCAGGTCTTTCATGGAGAAAGTTTTGGACAACTAAATTTTAACTGTCTGTAAGACTGATACATCGTTTCCTATAAGTAATATGTCATCGACATATAATACTAGGAATACGACTGCACTCCCACTAACCTTCTTGTACACACAAGGTTCGTCAGGATTTTGTGAGAAATCAAACTTTTTGATTGTCTCATCAAAACGGATGTTCCAGCTCCTAGATGCTTGCTTCAGTCCATATATGGATCGTCGAAGCTTGCATACCTTGGTTTTATCAACCGATGTGAAACCTTCAGGTTGTATCATGTATACATCCTCAAGCAGGTTTCCATTAAGGAAAGCTGTTTTCACATCCATTTGCCATATCTCATAATCATAATGAGCTGCTATGGCTAGGAGCATCCGAATGGATTTAAGCATAGCTACTGGCGAATAGGTTTCGTCATAATCAATTCCTTGTTTTTGACGATATCCTTTTGCCACTAATCTGGCCTTAAAGGTAACTACATTACCTTCCATGTCGGTTTTCTTCTTGAAAACCCACTTGCACCCTATGGGCTTAATCCCTTCAGGTGGGTTAACCAAGTCCCATACTTGATTTTCGTACATGGAATCCATTTCTGACTTCATGGCCTCAAGCCATTTGTCCCTTTCTGAACTTTTCAGGACATCTTCATAACTGATAGGTTCATCATCGCCTATGAGTAACACGTCGTTCGATTCACTTACGAGAAATCCGTATCTCTCTGGAATATTGCGTGCCCTATCAGACCTATGAAGAGGTGGTGTTGTTTTAGGTTCAACTGATAGCTCATCATTATGAATTATCGGTTGTGGGCCTAGACTAGGTGTCTCTGTAATGTCTATTGGAGTTTCTTGAACTTCATCAAGTTCAATGTCACTCCCACTATTTTCTTGTAAAAGAAATTCCTTTTCCAGAAATACAATATGCCTTGAAACAAACACCTTTTGCTCCAAGGGATGATAGAATTGGTAACCCTTCGTTTCCTTAGGGTACCCAATAAATAGACATTTATCAGACTTAGCATCCAATTTGTCTGATATAGTCCGCTTCACATAAGCAGGACAACCCCATATCTTAAGGTGAGTTAAGTGAGGTTTCTTACTATTCCATGTCTCATATGGAGTAGTAGAGACTACCTTGGTCGGGACTCTGTTTAGCAAGTAAACAGCTGTCTTTAGTGCATAGCCCCAAAAGGATTTTGGAAGAGTTGCATGATTCATCATCGACCTAACCATGTCCATCAAGGTTCGATTGCGCCTCTCAGATACACCATTATGCTGTGGTGTATACGGCGGAGTCCATTGGGACAATATCTCATTGTCCCTAAGATAATCTTGAAACTCTTGACTTAAGTATTCACCACCCCGATCGGATCGAAGTATCTTAATACTTTTGCCAAGTTGTTTCTCTACTTCATTTCTGAACTCTTTGAATTTCTCAAAGGCTTCAGATTTGTGTTTCATCAAGAACACATACCCGAATCGTGAGTGATCATCGATAAAGGTGATGAAGTAGTTATAGCCTCCTTGTGCAAGAGTTGACATTGGTCCACATACATCAGTATGTATCAGACCAAGCAATTCTCCCACTGGATTACCTTTTCCGGAAAAGGGTAATTTGGTCATCTTGCCTTTTAAGTATGATTCGCATGTATCAAATGAACCGGGTTCAAATGATTCCAAAATTCCACATCGGTGTAATTTGGTCATGCGTTTCTTACTTACATGGCCAAGACGACAATGCCAAGTGTAGGAGTCTATTCGATTATCTATTCTAGCACGTTTGTTGCTAACTTCGATATTGAAAACGTCACTGGATAAATCTAACGTGTAGATGCCATTGCACAAAGTTCCATTCCCTTAAAGAACGTCATTTAAAGTTATGTAACAACAATTGTTACTAAAAGTTAAATGATAACTCTTTTCATTCAAGCATGAAATAGATACAATGTTCTTTATTAACGAAGGAATAAAATAACAATTATCCAATTCTAAGACACGTCCAGTGGGGAGGTTTAGCAAATATGTTCCGATGGCAACAGCAGCAATCTTTGCTTTGTTTCCAACTCGCAAATTCGATTCTCCTTTGACGAGTCTTCTTCTATTCCTTAGCCCCAGTATGTCATTACATATATGTGAGCTACACCCAGTATCAAGTACCCAAATGTTTGAGGAAATAGAGTGACATTCAATAACGAAGATACTTGAAGAGGATGGGGCATCAGATGCCTTCTCTTTCAAGGACTCAAGATAAATCTTGCAGTTTCTTCGCAAGTGACCCTCCTTGCCACAGTGATGGCAAGTGCCTTTTAGGGTATTTTCAGTCTTTTTGGCCTTTTTCTCCTTTCCCTTATTCTGTTCTTTGGCCTTCCTCTTAGAACCTTTCTTCGAGGAACCAACTAACAGTACCGTCTTTAGATCCTGCTTCACAGAAGGCTTTAAAGTCTTCAGCAGGTTGAGCAACTTAGGAAACTGGTCTGGAGTTGCACTTTCGGGAGGACGGTTGGGAAGTTGATCTTCAAGGACATTAGCAAGCTTCTTTGCCTTGAGGACTGTCCTCAGGTTTTGAAGCCAGTCCATGAAGTTCGGCCCAGTCAATTTATTGGTGTCCAAAATGGAACGCAAGTTTAGGGAAGACATGATCGAGTGATTATCCTAGAAATACAAATTGAGATTATGTGAGAAGAATGATTAAAGAATGTATCATCATACATAAATTAAATCCTATTTATTTTACGAATTGAGTCACCCTTATTATCAATTCGGGAGATCATAGGAACATCTCCAAATAGGTTGATATCCAACCATAGATAAGAACCACCATGGCTGTGGCCATCAAGTTTTTCTTAGCTATGAAGGTAGGTAATTATACCGATTACATATCACATATATGTAACTATCACTTTATGCTATCAATTAATTGAATGTTTGCATAAATCATTGGGTTGTTAACTCATTAACAAGTATGCAACATTATACATAGCACCCAACTGCACCTCTCTTTACATCGACCTTGGCTGTGGCACAACAAATCGATGATCCAAGCTTAAGGCTGACCCATTAATCAAGAAATAGTTTTAATATGGTTGGAGCTCATTCAACCGTTTAGTCAGGCTTGGATGTGTCCAACAACCAAAACTAAGGATTGACCTCTGACTCCAACTATATTATTCATAAACTAATTCCATGGTTTGAACACGTTGAGGTTCAAGTCGGGCATGGATGTGTCCATCAACCCAAGCGAGAAACAAAACTCCGATTCTAACCATATTAATGGAAGGTGTTGGCCTTAATATTTTGTAAGGGGTTTTGGGTCTCATCTTTTCTAAGCACATTCATGACATGTGTCATGACTAACGATTTCCTTAATAAAGTATGCATGCGACTTAAGTTATCAAGTCTCATTAATTGAATTAGGAACCGGATTTCCTAATTCTAATCTCATACTTAAAGGAATTGTTTTGGGAAACAATTTCCTAAATTGTCATAATCAATTTCGGAAATAATATGTTCAAGACTTTGATTTCTCTAAATCAAAACTTATTAAATTAAGAGACAATTCCCTTAATTCAACCACATATTATTTTCATGAAAATCTCATTTAAGAAACTCTATAGGAAACCATTTTCCTAATTAATTTTGGAGACAACAATATGTAAGAGCATCACCTCTTAAAACATATTTTATTTATGGATTTAATTAATTACAACAAATCGTTTTCTAAGGGTGGCTCCCCGAGGCTCAGATACCCAAAGAAAAATAATTTGTTGTAAATCTAATTGGACGACTCCCCGAGGCTCAATCCAAATCAAACATGACAATTTCAATTTAAAATTGGGAAATTAAATTACAACAACTAGCTTTAATTGGACGGCTCCCCGAGGCTCAATCCAAAATAAAGAATTTTGTTGTCAATTTAAAGACCAATTCAAATTTAATTGTCAATTAACTGTCCATGAATTTGTCTAGACTTTCTTAAAAGAAAGTGCCCAAAATTGCGAGATTTCATAAATTGGTTTTCAGAATAATTGTAAGTTTCTGGTATAAAGAAAACTTACATATTTCCAAAGTTGAAAAATTTCTAAAATTAGAAAAATTTCCAAAATTGGAAAGTTTTCAAAGATGGGAAGTTTTCACAATTATCATAAAATTTTAGAAACTAGGAAATTTCAAACGTTTGCGAAATTTCATGAGGATTTCCAAACTTCGAAATTCGTAAATCAAAAATTTATTATAATTGGAAAGTTTCCATAATTGAAAAATTTTCCGAAATTCAGATCATGACAATGTGTTCCGCAAAACAATTATATGATGATGTCGAACACTAACCAGCTCTGATTCCACTGTTGCGACCGGGTGCATGTTGACAAGGATACGAGTTCGTAAAATTTTAAATTTTTACGTGCAGCGGAAGAATTTGCATAAAATAATTTTCTAAATTATTTTAACTTCGTATCTAGCATGCAACCTTATAGTGTGTTGACATAATCTTAAAATAAAACTTTGCGGAAAAGTAAACTAATTTACATTATACCTCTCGTAACTCGAAGTAAGGGACGAGATCCAACCGTAACGTCCCTTGGAAGCTCCGCCTCTATTCGCGTCCACGCCGAGTTCTCTTCGGGATGACTTCGCAAAGTCACGAGTTTTGCGCCGACGAGAACTACTAGATTCTCTATAGGCACAATAAGAAAGATCAAGAGAGGAAAGGGAAACTAACCACCAAGAAAACGGAATCGAATTCCGAGAAGAGAGGAGTCGCTATCCACTTCTTCTTCTTCTTGTTTCGTTTCTCCTTCTTCTTGAAGCTCACGACAACCTTGCTTGGTGTTGATAGGGTGCGTCGGCCCTAGCAAGGAAGGTGGGAGCCGGCCCTAATTCTCCAAGAAGGGCGCCGGCCCTAAGGGAAAGGAGAGGGAGAAGAGAATAAGAGAGAGGGAGAGAGGAAGTCACTAATCTCAATTAGTAAATCGTAATAAGGGCTTGCCTTTGGTTCCTTTATATAGTAGCAACTCCTTTGCTAAGTCTCCCTCTTAACGGAATTAACGGAATTAGTTATAAGAAATTTATCTTATAAATTCTCTTATTAATTATTCCGTTTAAGCCGAGTCTTATTATAACTAATTTATAATAAAACAAATTCTTCTTCTCTTTAAATTATGGAATAAATTTTATAAGAAATTTATAAACTTTCTTATTATGGAAAAATCAATTCATAATTGATTTTATAAAATTAAAATAAACCAATTCATGGATTATTTTAACTTCCATAAAAAGAATAAATTTCTACAAATTTATTTATATAAATTTCTTTATACAAATTTATTTATCCATAATTTATAAAATAAATCACACTAGATTTATTTTATTAATTAAACCAATTAAATTGGTTTTTCTCCCTTTAATGGCCGGCCAATACCAAGAGGGTGGACACCCTCTTTAGTCGGCCAAAAACAACCCGAACCGGTCGCGAATTAAACCCATTTAATTCGCCCAAAAAGCCTTCAAAAGACTCAGCCATTTTTAGCTTCCATTGCGCCTCTGATTAACTCAGATTCGACTTATTTCTCTTGATCGGAAAATCTAATTTTCAACTCGTTTTAAATCCCTCGGATTACTCGTAGTGCGTGTGACTAAATAGGTTTTCAATTTATGTTGGCCGTCTATAATCAATCAATTATAGAACGATCATGAGTGGTACCTAGTAGTACATCATGATCCCCAATTAATCGAAAGATCAACGGTTTGACCTCAGAACAAATTATTCTGAAACCCTTCAGCAGCTCTAATGAGTCGTGCCCCATTCCCTTCACCACGTTATACCCACTTGGTTCAGGACACGGTCTATGGTGTCAGTCCCCACTAGGCTGACTACGTCACACCTAGCCCAAGTAGTGTCTTTCTCGTCCTTTGGATTTCTAATTACTCTCATTATTTAAGAGACTCGCACTCTAAACATGATATACTCTGGCCAGAGGTTTTGATTAACAATCCGACGATAGGCCTGGGTATACAACTCCTCGCAAGGAGTGGTGAATCCTTTGTAGGCTGTTCAAACATCTTCGGGCACCTCGGCTTATACCCAATCATCCTGGGTCCACACCTCCTTGGAGATGCTTGCTTAAGATGTTAAAGTATAAGTCTCCATGACCAAGATGTCTTGAACACCGCAAGTCAAAGGAACATCGCACTTAAGCCGCAGTAAGAACTTCATTGACATATCTACATGTAGATTCCCATATGAAGTCTTACAACTAGTCACTCCAATGAACTAGTTCCCTTAACTAGCATCCATGTTTATCTCCGGACATCTCAATGTCACCAGCCAGTGAAAATCAGCTGATTAGAGAATAACCCATGCTAGTCTCAACAGAATTGATAGTGTCCGTTTTTATCAATTCATCGACTAGGGATAATTTCAATACTTCACAATTGCACATTAGAGATAATCACTAGTTGTGATCCCATCACAAATTCTCTTATGCTGTGATTGTATTGCGGACATTCAGTAGATGAGTTTAAGATCCCAATCAAATACACAAAACATGTATACTCAAATAGTGAATTATCATTTATTAATATAAATGTTTACACCATAAGGCGATTGCCTTAGGACACTTCTCTCATATCATTAACAAATTCATACTGATGTATGTGGACCAATGTCAACTCTTGCACAAGGAGGCTATAGCTACTTCATCACCTTTATCGATGATCACTCACGATTCGGGTATGTGTTCTTTATGAAACACAAATCTGATGCTTTTGAGAAATTCAAAGAGTTCAGAAATGAAGTAGAGAAACAGCTTGGCAAAAGCATTAAGTTACTTCGATCCGATCGGGGTGGTGAATACTTAAGTCAAGAGTTTCAAGATTATCTTAGGGACAATGGGATATTGTCTCAATGGACTCCGCCGTATACACCACAGCATAATGGTATATCAGATAAATTGGATGCTAAGTTTGATAAATGTCTATTTATTGGATACCCTAAGGAAACGAAGGGTTACCAATTCTATCATCCCTTGGAACAAAAGGTGTTTGTTTCAAGGCATGCTGTATTTCTGGAAAAAGAATTTCTTTTACAAGAAAACAGTGGGAGTGGCATTGAACTTAATGAAGTACAAGAAACTCCAATAGACATTACAGAGACACCTAGTCTAGACCACAACCAATAACTCATAATGATGAGCTATCAGTTGAACCTAAAACAACACCACCTCTTCGTAGGTTTGATAGGACACGCAATATTCCAGAGAGATACGGATTTCTCATAAGTGAATCGAACGACATGTTACTCATAAGCGATGACGAACCTATCAGTTATGAAGATGTTCTGAAATGTTCAGAAAGGGACAAATGGCTTGAAGCCATGAAGTCGGAAATGGATTCCATGTACGAAAATCAAGTATGGGACTTGGTTAACCCACCTGAAGGGATTAAGCCCATAGGGTGCAAGTGGGTTTTCAAAAAGAAAACCGACATGGAAGGTAATGTTGTTACCTTTAAGGCTAGATTAGTGGCAAAAGGACATCGTCAGAAACAAGGAATTGATTATGATGAAACCTATTCGCCAGTAGCTATGCTTAAATCCATTCGGATGCTCCTAGCCATAGCAGCTCATTATGATTATGAGATATGGCAAATGGATGTGAAAACAGCTTTGCTTAATGGAAACCTGCTTGAGGATGTATACATGATACAACCTGAAAGTTTCACATCGGTTGATAAAACCAAAGCATGCAAGCTTCGACGATCCATATATGGACTGAAGCAAGCATCCAGGAGCTGGAACATCCGTTTTGATGAGACAATCAAAGAGTTTGATTTCTCACAAAATCCTGACGAACCTTGTGTGTACAAGAAGGTTAGTGGGAGTGCAGTCGTATTCCTAGTGCTATATGTCGATGACATATTGCTTATAGGAAACAATATATCAGTCTTACAGACAGTTAAAATTTGGTTGTCCAAAACTTTCTCCATGAAAGACCTGGGAGAAGCAACCTATATCCTTGGGATTAGAATCTATAGAGATAGATCAAAACGGTTGCTTGGTCTTTCACAGTCTACATATATAGACCGAGTGCTAAAAAGATTTAGCATGTCGGAATCCAAGAAAGGTTACCTTCCCATCAGGCATGGGATCAACCTTTCAAAGTCTATGTGTCCGCGCACAGAAGACGAGATGATTTGCATGAATAAGATTCCTTATGCATCCGCGATAGGATCTATCATGTATGATATGTTATGTACTAGGCCCGATGTATCGTATGCTCTGAGCGTCACAAGCAGATACCAGTCGGATCCAGGAATGGATCATTGGGTGGCTGTCAAGACAATCCTTAAGTACTTAAGAAGAACTAAGGATGTGTTCCTAATATATGGAGAAGGAGATATGGTAATACGTGGGTATACAGATGCCAGTTTCCAGACAGATAAGGATGACTCCAAATCTCAGTCTGGATACGTATTTACTTTGAATGGAGGCGCAATAAGTTGGAAGAGTTCCAAGCAAGACACTGTAGCGGATTTTACCACGGAAGCGGAATATATTGCGGCTTCGGAAGCAGCAAAAGAAGCAGTCTAGATCATGAAGTTTGTCTCAAAACTTGGTGTGGTTCCAACCATTGATGAAGCAATACCGATTTACTGCGACAACAATGGAGCTATTGCACAAGCAAAGGAACCAAGGTCTCATCAGCGATCTAAACACGTGCTTCGTCGCTATCATCTGATCAGAGAGATTATAAGTAGGAATGATATACAAATTGAGAAAATTCCCACTGAAAGGAATTTAGCGGATCCTTTAACTAAGGCCTTGCCTCAAAGCAAGTTTGAGGGTCATGTTAGAGCCTGTGGTATTGGATACCGTAGCGATTGACATTAGGCAAGTGGGAGTTTGTTAGTAATATGAGAGAAGTGTCCTAAGGCAATCGCCTTATGATTGTAATCATTTATTTTAATAAATGAAAATTCACTATTTGAGTATACATGTTTGTGTATTTGATTGAGATCTTAAACTTATTTACTGAATGTCCACAATACAATTCACAGCATGAGAGAATTTGTGATGAATCCACAACTAGTGATTATCTCTACATGTGCAATTGTGAAGTATTGAAAATATCCCTAGTCGATGAATTGATAAGCACGGACACTATCAATTCTGTTGAGACTAGCATGGGTTATTCTCTAATCAGCTGATTCTCACTGGCTAGTGACATTGGAATGTCCGGAGCTAAACATGAATGCTAGTTAAGGGAACTAGTTCATTGGAGTGACTGACTGTAAAACTTCACATGGTAGTCTATATATAGACATGTCAGTGAAGTTCTTACTGCAGCTTAAGTGCGATGTTCCTTTGACTTGCGGTGTTCAAGTCATCTTGGTCATGGAGACTTATACTTTAACATCTTAAGCAAGCATCTCCAAGGAGGTGTGGACCCAGGATGGTTGGGTATAAGCCGAAGTGCCCGAAGATGTTTGAACAGTCTACAAAGGATTCACCACTCCTTGCGAGGAGATGTATACCCAGGCCTATCGTCGGATTGTTACTCAAAGCCTCTGCCAGAGCATGTCATGTTTAGAGTATGAGTCTCTTAAATACATGAGAGTAATTAGAAATCCAAAGGACGAGAGAACGTTACTTGGGCTAGGTGTGACGTAGTCAGCCTAGTGGGGACTGAACACACAGACCATGTCCTGAACCAAGTGGGTATAAGATGGTGAAGGGAATGAGGCACGA
The DNA here is from genome assembly GCA_024364735.1 of Boesenbergia rotunda. Taxonomy (NCBI): domain Eukaryota; kingdom Viridiplantae; phylum Streptophyta; class Magnoliopsida; order Zingiberales; family Zingiberaceae; genus Boesenbergia; species Boesenbergia rotunda. Next base: position 320,614 of record JAGFNQ010005701.1, read on the forward strand.
TTCATTAGAGCTGCTGAAGGGTTTCAGAATCATTTCTGAGGTCAACCGTTGATCTTTCGATTAATTGGGGTCATGATGTACTACTAGGTGCCACTCATGATCGTTCTATAATTGGTTGATTATAGACGGCCAACATAAATCGAAAGCCTATTTAGTCACACGCACTACGAGTAATCCGAGGGATTTAAAACGAGTTAAAAATTAGATTTTCCGATCAAGAGAAATAAGTCGAATCTGAATTTATCAGGCGCACGGAAGCTTAAAATGGCTAAGTCTTTTGAAGGCTTATTGGGCGAATTAAATGAGTTTAATTCGCGAGGGATTGGCTTGGTGTGGCCGGCCAAAGAGGGTACCCACCCTCTTTGGTTTGGCCGACCACCACAATAAAGAGAGAAACCAATTTAATTGGTTTAAATTATAAAATAAATCAAGCACGATTTGTTTTTAAAATTATGGATAAATAAATTATATAAGAATTTATATAAAGAAATTTTGTAATAAATTTATTTTTCATGGAATTAAAATGAAACTTTAAATGGTTTATTTAATTTTATAAAATCAATTATGAATTGATTTTTCCATGATAAGAAAAATTTATAAATTTCTTGTAAATTTTATTCCATAATAAAAGGAGAGATATATTTGTTTTATTATAAAGTTAGTTATAATAAAACTTGGCATAAACGGAATAATTCATAAGAAAATTTATAGGATAAATTTCTTATGAAAATTCCGTTAAAGGGAGACTTGGCAAGGGAGAGGCTACTATATAAAGGAACCAAGGCTAGGCTTGAATTCCTTAATAGAGTTATCAAGAGATTAATTCTCTCCCTCTCACTCTCTTATTCTCTCCCTCTCCTTCTCTCCTCCTCCTAGGGCCGGCGCCCCCCTCCTCACCCTAGGGCCGGCGCACACCCATCCTAGGGCCGGCGCACCCTCACACTTCCTAGGGTTGCCGTGGGTTGTCACCACCAAGAAGGAGCCAAAGAAGAAGAAGAAGAAGCGGGTCGCAACTCCTTCCTTCCCGGAATTTAGATTCCGTTTCTTGGTGGTTAGTTTCCATCTTTTTCTCTTGTTATTCTAGTTGTGCTTTTGGAGAATCTAGTAGTTCTCGTCGGCACAAAACTCGTGGCTTTGCGAAGTCATCCCGAAGAGAACTCGGCGTGGACGCGAATAGAGGCGGAGCTTCCAAGGGACGCTACGGTTGGATCTCGTCCCTTACTTCAAGTTACGCGAGGTAACGAGTAAATTAGTTTACTTTCTGCAAAATTTTAATTTATGATCATGTCCACACATCATAAGGTCGCATGCTAGATACGTGGTTAAAAATAATTTAAGAAATTATTTATGCTAATTCTTCCGCTGCACGTAAATATTTTAAAATTTACGAACCCGTATCCTTGTCAACATGCACCCGGTCCCAACAGTGGTATCAGAGCCGGTTATTGTTCGACATAATCATATAATTGTTTTGTGGAAAACTTTGTCATAATGTCAATTTTGGAAAAATTTTGAATTATGGAAATTTTCCAATTATTATAAATTTAAGATTTAGAAATTTCAAAATTTGGAAATCCTCATGAAATTTCGCAAACGTTTGAAATATCCTAGTTTCTGAAATTTTATGATAATTGAGAAAACTTCCCATCTGTGGAAACTTTCCAATCTTGGAAATTTTCCAATTTTGGAAATATGTAAGTTTTCTTTGTACCAGAAACTTACAATTATTCTGAAAACCTATTATGAAATCTCGCAATTTTGTGAACTTTCTTTCAAGAAAATCTAGACAAATTTTTGGACAATTAATTGAAAATTAAATTCGAATTGGTTTTTAAATTATCAACAAAATTCTTTATTTTGGATTGAGCCTCGGGGAGCCGTCCAATTTAAAGTTAGTTGTTGTAATTTAATTTCCCAATTTTGAATGAAATTGTCATGTTTAATTTGGTTACGCTTCAGAAGCGGACCAAATTGGATTTACGACAAATTTCTTTTCTTTGGGTATCTGAGCCTCGGGGAGCCAACCTTAGAAAATATTTTGTTGTAATTAATTAAATCCATGAATAAAATATGATTTAAGAGGTGATGCTCTTACATATTGTTGTCTCCAAAATTAATTAGGAAAATGGTTTCCTATAGAGTTTTCTTAAAAGAGATTTTCATGAAAATAATATGTGGTTGAATTAAGGGAATTGCCTCTTAATTTAATAAGATTTGATTTAGAGAAATCAAAGTCTTAAACATATTATTTCCGAAATTGATTATGACAATTTAGGAAATTGTTTCGCAAAACAATTCCTTGAATAAAGTATGAAATTGGAATTAGGAAATCCGGTTCCTAATTCAATTAATGAGACTTGATAAATTAAGTCACATACATACTTTATTAAGGAAATCGTTAGTCATGACATAATTATATGTCATGAATGTGCTTAGAAAAAAAAGGATGAGACCTAAAACCCCTTACAAAATATTAAGGCTAACACCTTCTATTAATATGGTTAGAATCGGAGTTTTGTTTCTCGTTTGGGTTGATGGACACATCCATGCCCGGCTTGAATCTCAACATGTTCAAACCATGGAATTAGTTTATGAATAATATAGTTGGAGACAGAGGTCAATCCTTAGTTTTGGTTGTTGGACACATCCAAGCCTGACTAAACGGTTGAATGAGCTCCAACCATATTAAAACTATTTCTTGATTAATGGGTTAGCCTTAAGCTTGGAGCATCGATTTGTTGTGCCACAGCCAAGGTCGATGTAAAGAGAGGTGCAGTTGGGTGCTAT